>VZQC01001442.1:6012102-6056062 GCA_009823505.1 Rhizomys pruinosus
GCCACCCCTGCTGCTCCTGCCACCCCTGCTGCTCCTGCCACCCCTGCTGCTCCTGCCACCCCTGCTCCTCCTGCCACCCCTGCTGCTCCTCCACCGCTGCTGCTCCTGCCACTGCTGCTGCTCCTGCCACCCCTGCTGCTCCTGCCACCCCTGCTCCTCCTGCCACCCCTGCTCCTCCTGCCACCCCTGCTCCTCCTGCCACCCCTGCTCCTCCTGCCACTGCTGCTGCTCCTGCCACCGCTGCTCCTGCCACCACTGCTCCTGCCACCCCTGCTGCTCCTGCCACCCCTGCTGTTCCTGCCACCCCTGCTGCTCCCACCACCCCTGCTGTTCCCGCCATCCCTGCTGCTCCTGCCACTGCTGCTCCCGCCTGCTGCTCCCGCCACCCCTGCTGCTCCTGCAACAGCTGCTGCTCCTGCTACCCCTGCTGCTCCTGCCACCCCTGCTGCTCCCACCACCCCTGCTGTTCCCGCCATCCCTGCTGCTCCTGCCACCCCTGCTGCTCCTGCCACCCCTGCTCCTCATGCATTCAATCACTCACCAATCCCCCCTTACACTCATTTCCCTGTTTACTCATTTGCTTTTCACTCATCTACTTACTTATTATTTCACTTGTCTATTCACTCCCTCATCTGCTCACAGTCACTCATTAAACTGACTCATTCATACCTTCACTTATTCATTCATCTACTGACATACTCCTTCCCTCACTAACCTGCTCACTTATCATCCACTCATTTATCTGTCTAGCTACTTGCAGCACCAGCAATCAAGCCCAGGGACTCACTGGTGACAGGCAACTACTGAATCACTAAGCAACATTACTAACCCCAAGGATTTGCTTTGTACTTGTCAGTCATTTTGTTTTGTTTTCTTCACAGTGTGGCCCAGAATGCAGTGGAACTTCAGGTTGTCCTGTTTCCTCTTCCCAAGGTCAGGAATTACACATGTGCTCCACTATCTAGCCACACACAATTCTTGACTAGATGCCTGCTGCTGAGAGGGTGGGGGGATGCAGAGAAACCCTGATACTCCAAAGAGCTCACCCGTTAGGCAAAGATAAGAATGGAAGAAAGGCACCCATAGCAGAAACTAACATGAAGTAAGGACAACAGGAACATTAGAAAGTCCAGAGAGGGCAGAGCAAGCACATTCTGCCACTGAAAGCTCGCATGATCTGCTGGTCTTACTGGTTCCCTCATCACACTCAAAGGTGTTCTCCATGATAGCAGATGTTACCTGGTTCGCTGCTGTCACCTGCATACCTAGAACAGTTCCTGGCACCTGAGAGTCATGAAATATCACTTGAATAAATACATGAATCCTGGGGAGCAGTAGGAGGAACTTGTTGGTGCTGTCTTTTGAAATGCAGTGTTTTGTAGAGGAAAAAACCCTGAAGATTGACCTTGCCAAAAGACAAGGGTCTCAGAGACATGGAGATGGATGACCTCTTGGTGGGAAAGTGCACAGCGGGTTCAGGGAACAGAGCTGTCCAGGAGAAACCATGAAGGACTCCAGGTGAGATAAGGTTGGAACCAGCTAAAGGACAGTTTGCTAAGACAAGTGGCAACATGGTACTGACTGTCTTCCTGAAGACTGTGGGCTCTAAAGGGAAAGAAATTCCATACTCAGTTGCAGAGAAGGCGGACTGTCTGATCTAAGCTTCACCCACTAGGAGTCTGTAGATCAGCTCTGATTCCATTCAGTAAGTACCTTTAGAGCACTCACTGTGGCTTCAAGAATAGACTAATGCTTAGAAAGGAGCAGCAGAAGGTGTGGCAGGAAGGCCCTGGCAGAAAGGGAGGAAGGAGGGAAGTCCGCAGCTGAGCCTCCTACCCTGATTGTCAGTGCTGTGATGGAGGAAGGCCAGCTGATCCTAAGGGCCTCTCCAGCCCTGGCATTCTGGGAGTCTAATTATAGAAGAGAAAGCTTCGTTCCAGATAGCTGGGGAAATCCTTGGGTTCAATTTCACCTCCTGGGGCTTTAGTTCATCTGGCACTGAGGCAGTTAAAAAGGAATGGAATAGGAATCCAGAGAGCCTCCGTCAACCTAATTGTCCCTCAGCAGACTGTTTGCTTCTAGATGTCAGCAGCTCTTAGAAGAATGCGGAACATCAGTCTTTTCACAGGCAAGGGTCGGATTTGGTTCCTGATCTTTGCTTTTTGCATTGTGAAGACGGTGGGTCATATAGGCCAACAGGAAATCAAAGGCCAGATTCCTTCCAGACTTCCTTTCCAAAAAAGCAAAAAGGAAAGGTAGAGCTGTAGTGGAAAGTATAGAGTAACTCTTTTCATAAATGTCTCAATTTTTGCAGAAGTTGGCAAACAGGCAGCTGAGAAGGGAGTCCCCATTCCAAAAGGCTTTGCTGGCTGGTCTGCCTATTCTGGCTCTACATAAGTAGGGCCTATGGAAGCCAGTGGCATGGAATGCCATTGCAATATATGGTATGGCTGTACCAAGAAACCAGATTAGGGAAAAGGGTTATGAGCAGTCAAACAACTGGGAAACCACCAGGACTAGTCATGACAAACAAAATAAATCCATGCTTCACACAAGCTACTAATTAATTCTTTGTACGGTTTGCCAGAATTTCATTGTTTTCATGAAAAGTGTGAGCATGGTGGGAACTAGCAAAGCCAAGCGGTGGCTATGGATAAGGAAGTCTAAGATATGAGGGAATGGGGAGGGCGAGGAAAAGGGCCAAGGCTCCTCAAGAGGGTTGGAGCCTTGTTAGCTGATGCTGGAGTGGAGATGCCTTTCCTGAGATAGAATGCATAGAGGAGGGTCTGTGTTGAAAAGGAAAGGATCCAGCAGTTGTGGACCCAAGCACAGTGATGTGCCCCCAAGTACACTGATGTGCCCCCAAGTACAGTGATGTGCCCCCAAGTACACTGATGTGCCCCCAAGTACAGTGATGTGCCCCCAAGTACACTGATGTGCCCCCAAGTACACTGATATGCCCCCAAGTACGATGATGTGCCCCAAGTACACCGATGTGCCCCAAAATACACTGATGTGCCCCCAAGTACACTGATGTGCCTCCCAAGTACAGTGATGTGCCCCCAAGTACACTGATGTGCCCCCCAAGTACAGTGATGTGCCCCCAAGTACACTGATGTGCCCCCAAGTACACTGATGTGTCCTCCAAGTACACTGATGTGCCCCCAAGTACACTGATGTGCCCCCAAGTACACTGATGTGCCCGTAGATCATACTAGGGGATGGTGCAAGAGAGAGGGTTGGGAAGACAGAAACACTGGAAGGATGAAGAGTCTCCGTTGCCCAGCTCTGTGCTGGTCGTATAGACAGACATTTCCCCTCCAAAGCCTGTCCTCTGACCTTGCCTGAACTCCAGCTATCCCTCTGCTCCGAGCTGTGGCTCTACCTTGCCCATCAATGGATACTGAACGGCAAGCTAGGCAGTGAAGAGGGGTAGCTGGACTGCAAGTTCTATCTTCAGAGAGTCCGTCCCAGCATGCTGTGGACACAGAGTCATTTCAGTGCCGTGGCAGGGTGGGACTCTGACACTGGAACCAAGCTGCATCCCGTCAAAATCCCTGTGTGCATCTGAGCCGGGCCAGAAGCCTCCCTGTGCCCAGTGACCCTTCTCACCTGGTCTTTTGCACAGAGGCCCAACACTCCATGTGGCTGAGAGGGACAGTGGCCCATTTCTAAGTAGGAGGAGAGCCCTCCCTGGGACAACGCAGAGCAAGGCTCTGTCCCTGAATCTCCTGCTAGGCAGGCAGGGAAAGGAAGGGTTTGCCATGACACCTTGGACACCCAGTGGGAAATCCCCAGCAGACTCCAGCAGAGCCAGCCTGGAGCCAGGGCCGCTGCTGCTGAGATGTGTTCTGAAGTGCTGGGAACCACGCATTCAACAGATAATACCTTCACTGGATAAACTCTAGAGAAGGATTCAAAATGACCCTCAGCAGGCAAACAGAGTCACCAAGAAGGCAATGTACCACTGGGCCCTGGCACTGAGCCTGTCACTTTTAAGGATCATGGACAGGCTGCTGGGTCCTCCACAGCCCACTGGCATCTGGGCAGGCCCTGTCAAGAGCCCTGGTCCAGGATGCTGGGACACTGATTGGCCTTGACTTGCATGTGACCTTGGTCATAGCCTTACTCCCTGTGGCTGGGGTCTCCCCACCTGCTAGCAGCTTGCACTATCTGATCTGTGAGGCATTGCCTGTCCTTCCCATACTATTGGGGATGGACCAGCATGAGGCTCGAAGCATTCTAGGCTCCACTGGGACACTCTAGGTTAACTTTCACTGCATGCCACAGGGGCTGAGGAGGGCAGGACCTGCTTTGACCTCCTACCCACCATGCCACTGCAGTCTTCAGAAGCAGGTGTTGCCCCATGATGCAAATGCTAACGGTGATCCCTGCTCCCCACACCAAGAGGAACAGATCTGAGCAAGCCTTGGGGTAGCAGGGAGATCACAGTCCCTCACAGACAGCCATATCTGGGCTCCTGGCACTATAGCTTTGTCTCTGGGCAGACAACATCCTCTGCTTGGGTGGAAGCAGCTTGTTCTCTGCCTCTTGTTCATTTTATTTTTAGACCCACTTGGCCAGCCTCTCTCTCTCTCAGCCTTTGCAGAATGAGAGCGTGCCCAGGGAAAGTGGTGGGCACATTAGTGAGGCGGGCAGGCAGCCGGGCACACCGAGGGGCTGTGAGGACAGCTGATAAATTGTTTGCTTAGCTTCATCTATTTATTAGCATGGTTAGAAACTGCTATTTATGTTTTAACCCTCCAGGGAGAGTCGTGAATATTTGGATAAAACGAGTTGGTGTATTTCTAGCCGGGAAAGTAAGAACTAATCAGTAGTTACAGATCTTGCCTCCCCCACCCCTCAGGCTGAGATGCTCTGAGCTTAGCTGCCAGGAAAGTTTGGCGTCATCATGCACGCAGTCTCTTGGTTTGCAATGTCTCACATGGTGTGCTCAGATGGCAACTGGGGCTGTTTGTTGTGAGAATCCATATAAGCAAAGGGCAGGAGAGGTCATGAGAAATGTGGCGAGTAAATCACAGAGGGTTTGGCACCTGGGAACATGGGCAGTCTTTTTCTATTCCTGCAAGTGTGTGAAGTACTACAAGCAACACAGGAAGTGGTCAGGCTGTAGCCAGAGCCAGCACCAGGATGCCTCCCTTGCACAAGAAGATAGACTTCCATGGGAGGGAGGCGTGCTGCACCCCTCCTTGACTTGGGGTGCCATCCCACTTCCCAGCAGGTGCAAACCACCACCATCATGGTGCTTGTTCTCTCTCTCTCTCTCTCTCTCTCTCTCTCTCTCTCTCTCTCTCCCTTCCCTCCCTCCCTTCCTCCCTTCCCCCCTCCCTCCTTCTCAGCCCCCTCTCCCTCCTCTTCCCTCCTTCACTTCTTCTCTCCCACCCCTGACCTGGGGGGAGTCAGATGAGCTTGCCTTTGTCTTTGTTGGAAAACCTTTCCAGCTGGCATCTGTCCTGATCGTGCCACTGTCACCCCCAAAATGGTGACAGGAACAAAACCACCAAGGAGTCCTTTCTGGAAAGAGAACATTCCTAATGTTAAGACATCCCCATTGTTTGTATTTAGTCTGCTTTGATGGAGATGTTTGCGGGACTCTTATCAATAAGCATTTTAGCAATCTCTCCTGGCCTGCTTCTGGTTTCAGGAGCACTGTCTCCCGTCTCAGCTGCTTACTACTAGAAGACTAGAGTTTAAGGACACATGTAGACACAACTGAGTTCTGGAGCAAGAATAGCTTGGAAACATCTCAGAACTTAACTGACAAAAAACAATCCTACTCTGGCTCCTCTCCTAAGAGATGGGTTTTGCATTGCAAATGGAACCAAGCAATGTGCCCTTTGCTTCCTGTGGAGAGGTTTTTACATGGCTTCTGGCAACTCCAATGGCCTTTAAAAAAAATGCATCTACAGCCTCTATATCTTCAAAGTTGAGCCAAGAAGGCATCACCACTGAGTCATAGCCTGCTCTGTCTGGTGTGTGATTGGAGTTCAGGTTTAGCTTGATTCACAGCCCAGGCTTATAGTTTGGGCTAAATTTATGTATATCATAATACAAAACCAAACATGTGCCTTTGATAGGTCTGATTTATGCATAGAATCAGTTTGCTGCTTGTGTCTTAATTATTTTTTTAATAGCTTCATGGCAGAAAATCAAAGCCTGCTGAGTTTTATATTATACTCTGCAACTTATTTTCTTGTTTTCAGGGTTTTTCTTAGCTTAAAATATCCAATTAATCCATGTAATGTGGATTCTCTCTGTTTAAACCTTTCATGTCCATAAAATAAACTGAACACAAATGCAGATTTTTTTTGTCTTGCCAGATACATCAGCAAATATATGTTTGGAGCAAGAAGACTATGCAACCAGAAAATGAATGCAATTCCAGGAACTAAGGAGATGTTAAAGGAGTCTGAGCACCCCCAACAAAATGCTAACATTCCCAGAAAGAGCTTCAGTTAGTACACTGCCCACGGGGACCACTCTTAGTCCTTTGGCCTTCATTTCCCACAGTCTTTGGCTGAAAGGGGCCTCTTGAGAAGAGGGTTCAGTGTAGGCAGTGCCCCTCACAGCTTCCGCAGAGCCCCAGCCTCACTTTCTCGGAGGGGGGGGTGCTTTCTGAGCTTTCCTCCCGTCATCTCCTTTGGAGCACTCCCATCTTCACTTCTCTGTCAGCCTCTCAGCAGCTCTATAAAGATGCCAGGAAGGTGATCTTAGAGCTCCCTAAGTCTAGATCCCAAAGAAAATCTCCCACGGACCTCACCCATGAGGCACCTCTAAGGTAAAGAGGGCTCTGGAGGTGGAGGTGTCGGGGGTTGGGGCATACCAATGTGTACCAACTCTGCTGCCTTCTGGGATACGTGCACCTCTTCTGCTGAGTGACACATCACAATTTGGTAACTCTGCCAACCTGCCCACGCTCTCTTTCCTCCTGAGCTTAAGATGAACTCCCGAAAAACAAAGAGGCTATATGGATGTGACTAACTGTCCCTGATGAGTTGTTGGGTTTTTTTTTTTTTTCAGTAGTCCTGGAGTACACATTGGAATCTTGCACTTTTATTTTTTATTTTTTCCTGATGAGTTTTTTTAAAGGTTTGCTTAGCAGATTATGTAAGGTGAGTTATCCAAGCCACTTCTCTTCAACCTGCAGGTGGCTTAGTTAGGGCTGTAAAGTATACTGCAACTTTCCAAAGCTTCTCTTTAGATTCCTTTCTGGAACTGGCATCTGAAGACAAGAAGCAGTAAAGATATCTCTGAACCTGTGAACAGGGGAGAGCTCCTGGGATCAGGTCTATTTCATTAGACTGTTCCTTCCATTTAGACACATTTGGAACTTGCCTTGTCACTAGTAATGAGGATGAACAGAGCCATCCTGAATGTTTCCTGCAGACTAACCTCCTCTCAGGCCCCACTAGTAGGTGTCTAAAAGAGAGGGTTTCTTGCAACTTGTGGCCTTTACTACTGCCAACCTATGAACCACATCTGGCTTAGACGGGCTGCTGAAGGCTGATGGGACCTGGATGGATTAGATGCTTCATGGGACTGTTAAGATTTGTTTGCATCTCCATTTTGTCTTAGAAACAGGCTGTCATGGAAAGGAAGGATCACAAGACTGGACCCCACTTCCTCATTGGCCTGTCTCTCTTCCCTCCAATATAAAAACATTTTATAGATCCTGTATAACTATAGTTAGCCTTACTTTTATTTGCTGAGCAAAAAGTACCAAAAAACACCATCAATTTGAGTTCAGCACTGCTCTCATATGAAACTTGGATTTAAAAATGTAGTACAGCCAGTGCTAGGTCTGTATGAGCAGCCACACATTGCCCCTACTAATGCCCCCATTTGTTTACTCAGCTAGTATTTATCAAGTCTGCAGTAGAAGCCAGGACTTGGGACTGGTGCTGAGGCTATAATGATGAGTAAGAATGACATAGCCTCCACCTTCAGAGAGTGCATAGCCTGCTGGGGAAGGTAGATTGGAAAGCCCCAGTGACCTTGGAGAAAATCATTATCACTGTATTGCAGTCAAAGTTGGTACAGGGCCATGCTTCCTTTCAAGAAAAGCTTTCCTTGTCTCCTCTAGCTTTCTGGCACCTCCCGGTTTGGTTGCTTTGTGACTGCGTCACACCAATCCTTGCCTTTATCTTCACATGGCCTTATCCATTGTTTCTCTTCTTCTGTGTCTTATTTATACAGATATGTCAGAGCACTTATCTTTGGATTAATACACTCAAACAATACAAGCTAATCCTTTCTTAAGATCGTTACCTTCTACTTTTCTACTCCAGAGGCTGAGGCAGGAGGATTGAAAGTTCAAAGCCTCCAGAACTCACAAGTCCCAGGAACAAGCCTACCACTGCTATATGCTCATAGATTAGTGCAGTGCTCTGTCCTCATCAGAGAAGTTTTTGTGCCGTAGACATTAGTTAACGTAAAAACTCTTAAATGAGCAAAGGCACAAATGGCCATCTATATGACTCACCCCACCTCAAGACTCAGACACCATCTCAGAAGAGGGAGTGGAAAGATTGTAAAAACCAGAGGTCAGGGAGGACCAGAGTGCAAATGTGTCTTTTAGATAGACAGGATCTCTGCTCTTATGAATCTGCAGCAGCTGTGGCTACCTGCTCAGAATCAAGCCAGTCAGAACTATAACATAGAGGGGAGAAGGATTCATCTGTCCCAACCCCTAACTGATGAGCTATTGACAGTTGATGGCTTCTCAGGGATAGTCATTTTCTTTGAGGGTGTGGCCTCTGAGAGGTCAACTGTGTTCCAGTGGATGGCCCGCTAACCTTGAGTATATGGACAGCACAGATTGTACTTGGTGGGCTATTGTTAAAAACAAACAAACAAACAAACAAACAAAAGGACAGGAAGTTGGGTGGTAAGGAGGTAGGAGATCTAGGAGATGGCTGAGGATTAACAGTACTCCTGGCTCTTCCAGAGGACTCAAGTTGAGTTCCTAGCTCACACATAGTGGCTTACTACCATCTGTAACTCCAGTTCTAGGGGATCTGATATCCTCTCTGGTCTTTGGGGGAACTGTACACACATGATGCACTTACAAACAGACAAAACACATAAATAAAAATATTCATTTTCATACACATAAAATAAAAATGAAAACTCTTAATAAAGGAATATTCAAAGACAATCCAGGCCACAGTGAGGCCTCCATCTCAACAACAAAAAATCCCAATTTTAAATCTGCAAAGCTACTTTTTTCCGAATGAGGTCATACACTCTTGCTTAAGGCCTTTTGGGCCTCCTGGTCCACGTGAAATGCTGTTCTGAGCTGCTCACTTGGAACTCAACACTCTCCAATGAGACCCCAGACTAGCTTGACAGCCATCCATCAGCCTCAGTCTCATCAGCAACAGAAACGCATATCCTGCCTAGCCTGACTGTTTTTCATCCTCAAAATACCCAGCCTTCAGTTCTCAGATCTCTGGATAGCTTCTCCTTCCCTGGAATGTTCTTCCACACCTGCTCACCATCTGTCCATCTTTCTGAGACTTAGGTCCAACCTTACTGGCAGGAAAAAGCTTTCCCAGTGGCCTCTGTACTTGTCCTTTCCTGAAAGTCGACATCAAGATCATGGTTAGCCTTAGTCCCAACTTGCCGAACTAGAAGTCTGTTTCCTTCTAGGGCATGAAGTTTTACTTGCTCTTGAATCTCTAGCACTTCACACACATGGGAAGGTATACAGTGTGTATTTTGGAATAAGACTGAAGATGATGGTGCATCTTACTGCTTTTCTGTTGCTTACTGTGAGAAAAATGAAATAAAAGGGGAATAAGGTAGGAAAGCCAGCTGATAGAGGAGTTGAGAATCACCCAGCATTTGGCAGATGGCATTCAGAGGTCCTGAGTTCTGCGGGGTCCTCTCCAACTTATCTGTAGCTTCCATCTGTAGTCAGAGGTCATTCTCCTTGCCTGCAGCTGTGTGCTTCAAGTGTCTTAGCACAGAAACTTGGGCTCAGTGTAGTGACACCCTCGATAAATGCTGATCCTTATTGGATTGTCTCAGTCTTTCTCCACATCCTCATAGTCTTTTGATTGCTTTAAGCCAAGTCCACTAGATGTCTTCCTTATAGTTCCTTGTTCTGTGAAAGTAAAACTGATTCTTTTTCATCCAGATTCCAGATCCATGGGCAGAGTTCAGATCTCAAGTTCCAGTTCCACAATACCCCTAGAGTTAGTCCACAGGACCTCTCTGATTTACAGGTTTGTGGTTTTCTCCAGTTTGTTCTTTGTCCCTTAGATGCTGCCCGCCTGCCCCCATCAGACCACTATCTTAAATACTGTTTCTCAGGGCCACTGTGGCATGAGAAGGGGACAGAGCAAAAACTCTGATATCAGCCTTGAACCTCTTATTTCAAGGAACTTAACACCCTGTAAGGTTGTTTTAGTCTGTTTCTTGGTGATATAGTGATATACTTGAGAATGGTAAATTAAAGAATACATGTTTATTTGGCTATCTTCTACTTCTTACAATGTCATTAATGCCATTGTGGGAGCAGCACCTCATGATCTTATCTGATCCTAAATCCCTTCCAAAGCCCTTCAAATACTAACCACAGATAAATTGGGAGATTAGCTTTCTAACACATGAATTGGGGGACACATTCAAACCATAGCAGACATGCTACCTATGTAAGTAAACTCAACAGAATACAGCACTGACGCTGTTCCCTGTGTGCTCCTAATTAAACCACTCCCACTACCAGGAATTCTAACAACCCACTAAAGGGCTGGGGGCTATATCATTCTTTTTTTTGGAAGTATTGTGCATTTCACACAACATTTCTTAATCAAATTTAGACCCATTCCCCCTTCCTTGCCCCCCACCCCGCCAGAGCTCATGCATTCTGCCATACATGTCTTTCATCTTTTTCTCAGCCTTTTTAAAATTTTTCAATGCAGAAGTTTACTGTTTTGGGCAGAAGTTTACTATTTCAGTCAGTTCTTTGACCCAGGCTTTTTTTTTATTTTTGTTGTTCCTTCCAATTTATATCACTCCAAAATATGCACATATACATGCCACACATATACCAAAATTATGACATCTGAAAATAAACTATACATTAATTCCAAAACATGTTTAGGGATTCACATTTTGAGACTAGAGTTGTATGTGGGTAAAAAATATTACTTTATATTCCTACATTACATAGCAAATTGATAAGTAACATAAGGTATTATATTTACTAAGAAAAGAAAGAAAGAAAAAGAATTATTCAGTTTGCCTTAGAAATAGAGATTTGGTGCTAGGATTCACAAATGAGGGACACCATACATCGTTTGGTTTTCTGGGACTGTGTTACTTCACTTAACATAGTGGCTTCTAGTTCCATCCATTTACCTGCAAAGTTCATGATGTTGTCTTTCTTTACCACTGCATAGAACTCCATTGTGTAGATGTACCACATTTTATTTATCCACTCATCAGTTGAGGGACACTGGGTTGCTTCAGCTCTTTGCTATTGTGAAGAGAGATGCAATAAACATAGATGTGCATGTGTCTTTGTGATAGGATGAGTCTTGTGGGTATATACCCAGGAGTGGTATGACTGGATCAGGTGGTAGACTCATTTTGAGTCTTTTAAGAGTTCTCCACACTGGTTTCCATAGGGGGTGTATGACTTTGCATTTCCACCAAGAGTGGATGTGGATGAGTGTTCCCCTTTCACCACAACCTCTCCAGAATTTGGTGTCCTTTGTTTTCTCGATCATAGCCAGTCTTACTGGAGTAAGATGAAATCTTAAAGTGGTTTTAATTTGTGTTTCCTTAATTATTAGTGACATGGAACAGTTTTTTTTTTTGTTGTTGTTGTTTTGTTTTGGTTTGATTTTTTGGTCTTTTTGAGACAGGGTCTCCCTGTAGCCCCAGCTGTCCTGGAACTCTCTCTGTAGACCAGGCTGGCCTTGAACTCACAAAGAGCCGCCTGCCTCTGCCTCCCAACTGCTAGGATTAAAGGCGTGCACCACCATGCCCAGCATGGAACACTTTTTAAGATGTTTCTCAGCCATCTTTACTTCTTTATTTGTGAAGTCTCCGCTCAACTCTTTACTCCATTTTTAATTGGGTCATTTGTTTTCTTGGTCCTTTGTTTTTTGAGTAGTTTATATACTCTGGATGTTAATGCTCTGTCAGATTTATCACTGGTGAAGGTTTCCTCCCACTCTGTGGGTTTTCTCTTCACTTATTTGATTATTTCTTTCACTATACGGAAGTTTTTGAGTTTAGTAAGGTTCCACTTGTCAATTGTTGACCTTATTTCCTGAGCAGCTGCTGTCTGAATTAGAAAGTCTTTTCCTACCCCTATATCTTGTAGGTTACTGCCAACATTTTCTTCTATCATTTTCAGAGTTTTGCATTTCACATTGAGGTCTTTGATCCATTTGGAGTTGATTTTTGTACAGTGTGAGAGGTAGGGGTTTAATTTTATTCTTCTACAAGTGGTGATCCAGTTTTGCCAACACCATTTGCTGAAGATACTGTCTTTCCTCCATTGGGTCTTCTCAGCCCCTTTGTCAAATATGAAGTAGCTGAAATTTCATGTGCTCAAGTTTGTATCTTCAATTTTGTTCTATTGGTCTGTGGGTCTGTTTTTGTGCCAATATGAGGCTGTTTTATGACTATAGTCCTGTAATATGGTTTGAAGTCTGATATAGTAATACCCCGTGCATTGCTCTTTTTGCTCAGGGTTGCTTTGGCTATCTGGGGTCTTTTGTTTTTCCATATGAATTTAAGGATTTTTTTCCAAGTTTCTGAAGAAACTCATGGGGATTTTAATTGGAATTGCATTGAATCTGTATTAACTTGGGTAGGATGGTCATTTTTGCTATACTAATTCTTCCAATCCATGAGCATGAGAGGTCTTTCCATCTTCTGGTATCTTCTTAAGTCTCCTTCTTCAGGGATTTAAAATTTTCGTTGTAGAGATTTTTCATGTCTTTGGTCAGGTTTCTTCCTGAATAATTTTTTGAGGCTCTTGTCAGTGAGAAGGTCTCCTTGTATTCCTTCTCCAATTGCTTGTTGGCTAACAATAAAAAGTAATTTTAGGGTACATGAATTTCAATAAGAAGGTTTTTTTAAAAGAAAGATTATAGTTGTGGGTGTATTTGGCTATTGTAAGCTAAGTAGATGATTGAAATGCATAAATCAGTCTGGAAGTCACAATCCATCCTGATCAGTACACAAAGTCAAAGTCCAACTTCTAGACAGCTCAGTACTGTGTGCCCTGAAGTTTAATGCATGTGATCGATAAGATACACAATATTTAACAATATTTTCCAGAAAATTGAAAAAGGAAGCAGCACAACACCAAAGTTACTATCAATAGTGAGTGCATCATAGATAGCTTTAGCAAGTGAGAAATGCATGTGCTTCTAAAACTTCTCTTTTTGCAGCCCAGTGCATGGTCAACAAGGGCCTGGCATTCAGCTGACCTCTCTGCTAACACATCCAGTTTCACCCAGCACTCACAGGGGATTGTCTCCTTCCTGTCTCTTGCCACCACCATGGTAGACATATTTCTCATGTCATGCCATTACCAAGAACAAACCACATAGTGCTACTCAAGGAATGTCATAATGCTTTTCTGTCCCAGCAGATGTGCTTATGTGTACAGATGGGAAACTTGGGGAAGGAGGGAACACACCTATCTGTGAGAGCGGTCCAAGGCCTGGGCCACAATAGTGGCTGACATATTCTGCTAGTAAAGTATGAGGAAGTGAACTGACTAGACTGAGTAGGAAGAGAAGAGAGAATGAGGAGAGACCTGCAGGGGAGTCTACCGAGGCTTCTGGGGGTCTAGGTAGGCTTCTGGCTGAACATTGAGACATCCACCCAGGAGAGGTATCATGGTAGTAGATAAGGACCCCCAGGTCTGGATGTACCTAGGCAGGCATAGTGAGTGGGGCTGAGGCTCTCTTTCCCTCTAGTACCAGCTGTGTAAGGTCTTGGAAGGGACCAGGAAGACTCAGGGTCGCTGAGTTACATTGTTTCCTACTCTTCTAGGTTAGAAAAGAATCCTTTCTTCCTAAGTCCCAGAGACTGAAAACCAGTGTTTTGTGTGCTTCTTTTCTATCTTTAGTATAGGCTTGTTCTCAGTTTACACTGTTTATTCAGACTGCAGCTTAGGACCCCCCCCCCAGTCAATAGCCCCAGCATGAGCCAACCTGCCTCTGCTGATCAGCTCCAGGCCTGGAACCCCACCACTAGGATTCCCTCCATGGTAAGTCCCACCTCTGTTTGGCTGAGTCACTCAGATTCTGCTAGTTTGTGTTTTGAACTGTCTCCACTGTACAGTGGGGCTAAGAAGAACATGGGCTTGTTGAATGCGATTCAGTTCTGAAAGCATCTAGATGTTTCAGCCAGATGCTTGGTATGTGCTCACTGAGATCCCCCTTTCCTCCTTTCTTTTCTCTTCCTCCCTCCTCTGTCTTCTCTTTTCCTTTATACTGCTTTTCTGATACATGTGTTGGCTTCTGTGGCTGCCATAATAAATTTCCACAAACTTGGTATCTTAAAACAACAGAAACTTATTAATTTATATGGAAATAGAGGCATTCCTTGATTCGCTTATTCACATTTTCTCCAACAGGTCTGAAGGCCAGAAGACAGAAAGAAGTGTCAGAAGATCCACTGTCCCTCTGAAGTCTTTAGGAAAGCATCCATCAATGCCTTTCCAGCTTTTGGTGGTTCTAAGTGTTCCTGGGCTTGTGGCCCCATTGTTTCAACTTGTATTTCCATCTTTGCCTCACCTTCTTCCCTATAATGTTTCACATTTCCTTCTGCCTATCTCTTATAAGATCATTTGTCACTGGCTTTATGAACCACCTGAATAGCCCAAAATAACCTCATCTCAAGATCCTTCACTTACTTACATGTGCTAAGACCTTTTTCCAATTAAGGTCACATTCACCAGTTCAGGGTAGACATTTTGGAGGAGACCGTCGTTCAATACACTACAGTATAAGTGTTAGCATTTCCCACCAAGCCCGGGCTCAAAGGCCAAGTTGTGTATATGAGACTCACAGAGCTGTGTTCACAGTAACAGCAGGGGACAAGACCACAGCTTATATTGACTCTCCCAAGTTCACTTGGCAAATTGCCTTAAACAGCAGGTGACCCAGCCCCTTCAGTGGCCTAGTAAGGGAACCTAAGTTCCCAGAGGACATAGTATTTCAAGGGTACCTTCTATCATTGGGCAGTGCTTACTTCCACAACAATATTGGCAACAGTCTTCACCTACTTCTCCAGTTTTCTAGTTTGCTTCTCTGTTGTGACAAAACACTTCGAGCAATAGGAACGTCAGGAGAAAAGGGTTTATTCATCCAACATCTCCTGGGTCACAGTTCATCACTGAGGGAGCCCCAAGGTAGGAACTCAGGGCAGGAACCTGGAAGCAGGAGCTAAAGCACAGGCCGTGGAGGAATGCTTCTTACTGGCTTGTTCCCCTGGCCCATGTTCTCAACCTGGAGGCTATGCCTACTGGGTTAAGGGCCCTGCTGACTGGGTCCCGTTGATGAACATATCTGAAGACAGACACTGGCCAGAGAGCCCAGAGGATAGCCTTGTTGTTGGCAGTGATAGGAATCTAGAAGGCACTCACTCAGATTTCCAGGCTCTTGTGCCCCGGAACAAAGAATTGGATCAGGGACATGAGGATGGTGGTAGATGCAGAGACAGTTTATTAAAGGAGAAGAGCCCTTCTGGGATTGGATGTGGGCCAGGGACTTGGGAAAGGCTATTTGCTGAAGGGTACCTGGTACAGGTGCCAGGAGAGTTATGCCTTTGGGTCATATGCATAGGGCTCCCCTTCTGCATTTGGAGATTCACAGGCTTTTCTCATGCTCTCACTCCCTTGCAAGTAGCCCTAGATTTGAGTTTCCTGTCTTTCTTTCATGGATGTTTCATATGTTAATTTGATCTATCTATCTATCTATCTATCTATCTATCTGTCATCTATCTATCTATCATCTATCTATCATCTATCATCTATCTATCATCTATCTATCATCTATCTATCATCTATCATCTATCTATCATCTATCTATCTATCATCTATCTATCTATCTATCATCTATCTATCTATCATCTATCATCTATCTATCTATCTATCTATCATCTATCTATCTATCTATCTATCTATCTATCTATCATCTATCTATCTCTATCTCTGTCTCTCTCTATCTCTCTCTGTCTCCTACACACTCTTGCACAGGAAGAGCTTATCCCATCAGGGCCCAGGAGCTAAACTTCTGAGTTCAAGCCCTGATCACAATGCCTGCCATTTGAAATGGCCTCCTCAATGTATAATGACAATGTGAACCCTGGTCACACTGAGAAGTAGAGTGTACCCTACCTGACTGGGTCTCATCTTTCTCCTGAGTCCTATCTTGCTGGGAAAAGCAGAGACATTGGGAGAAAGCCAAGGCTTGGGGCTACCAGGAAGAAGTTTGCCCGCCCCGCCCCCACAAAACATTTCTAAGAACACAGTGATAGAACCAAACAAGAGGAAAACTTTAGTTCATCAGAGCAGGAGGGACAATCCAGGGACCAATTTCAGTGATTAGCTACAGAGAGAGGGCCCTTTATTCCAGGCGTGTGTATGCCTTTTAATTTCTTCTTGTGGGCTCCTGAGGGGGCCTATAACTGTGCAATTGGTATTCCTCTGCAGCCTTGGGGCACATGAGCACTTTCTCAGAGAAGGCTCCAGGTGGTATGTTGTGCCATCTGCCCTCTCAGCTTTTGGATTAACTGTTCTGGGCAAACCTGTATAGGTGGGGGAGGGGCAATGGTGAGCTAGGGCAGCTCTGCCCCAAGGCCCAGGGGAGTCATTTCCAGACCAAGAGGCACCAGCAGAATGGGGGTGACAGCTGAGTTCAGAACCATCATATTTTGTGGCAAAATAATATAAAAATACTGTCTTCAGTGAGAAAGGGGTTGGTCCCCTTAAGCAATTAACATAGATGTTTAACAAGTCCAATTAGGAGATTGTGATTTGCATTACAAGAAGACTTTTTGCTTCATAAAAGATCTCTAGAGGCTACAGTAGATGACAGGACCCTGGGGGCTTTAAAGGTTCAATTTTAAAACAATGATTTACCCCCACCTCTTGGGCAGCATTCTGCTTTTGACTTTTGACCAGCCTCTCAGTCCAGTCTTGTTCTACAACTAGAAACCAGCCATCCAATGTAATATCTCATATAGAGGCCCCTTCTTTGTCTCACCCAGGGCAATGTGTAAAATTCAGAATTGGCTCCCCCTCAGATCTAAGGTAAGGTGTGCAGACATGATCTGAATCCCCGTCCTGTAAAGCCACCAGCAAGTTATCAGGCATGTTCCCTTCTGAGTGCCTTAGTGTCCAATGTTTCTACAGCAAGGGAAGACACTGATGATAATGATAAAACATAACTTCCAAGGGTGCATTGCCATTTCAGGAGCTCATTTCTGGGCCTGGCTAAGTGATCCTGGGAATACACTTACCCATGCAGTTGAGTTAGGACACTGCCCTAGATAATGCCCAGAATAACGGCTGGGGAGGGAAATAAAATATAATATACTTCAGAAGTCTGATGTTTTACATAAGAAGTTGGAAATACAAGTGTGGCGGGAATGGCCTCTGACCCTTTAGAAATGGCTTCTTTTTTTTTTTTTTCTTTTTGAGACAGGGTCTCCCTGTAGCCCCAGCTGTCCTGGAACTCACTCTGTAGACCAGGCTGGCCTTGAACTCACAAAGATCCGCCTGCCTCTGCCTCCCAAGTGCTAGGATTAAAGGCCTTCTTAAATACACAGTGCCTCATGACTTAAGCACTCAAATGAGTTGGTCCTTGTTCAGTGGGTTAGTTCAATAAAGTGTTCTTTCCTATCAATGCTTAGTAACAGGAGACTCTCATGTCCAAAGTGAATTTAGAGAAAAGTAGATTTCTTCAATGCAAGGTTTGAGTTTCACAAAACTTGACCAAAATTTGAACTATAGTAAGGACATAAGGATATGTCTTCTAATTGCCCATTAATAATAGAGTTTTGAGATTCAAGTGAATATTTCTCATTTGCGTATAGAAAGCTTAGTAGTAAACATTTCACTCATAATTGGTGGCACT
This sequence comes from Rhizomys pruinosus, assembly GCA_009823505.1. NCBI lineage: Eukaryota > Metazoa > Chordata > Mammalia > Rodentia > Spalacidae > Rhizomys > Rhizomys pruinosus. Next base: position 6,030,243 of record VZQC01001442.1, read on the forward strand.
GGTGACAGGAAGTCCCCCCTTCTAACTTCCCTCCTGCTATTGCTAGAGGTGAGAAGCCTTTGTAGGCCCCCTAAGGACTCAAAGTGGTCCATAAAGATTCTAAAATCCAAGCCTCAACCAGAGAGTTGTTCTCAGAGCCAGGGTGAGGAACTTAAAATGAACCAGGATGAAGGAGTAACATAAGGAGAGCAAAGGGAGGGAGGGGGGAAGGGAGAGAAGGAGGGAAGGAGTGAGGAAGGAAAGGTGGGCAGGAGGGAGAAGGGAGGGGAGGAGAGGGAGGGAGGAAAAAGACAGAGGGAGAGAACAAGACAGAGGCAGAGACTGGCTCCAAGGAAAGGAGACGGGGTACCAGGGGAGGGGTGGGGGGACAGGAGAGAGAATGTAAACATTCCCAGGGATTTGACTTTTCATTGCAGAAAACACTGCAAGTCTGTCAGCCACTATATTTCCCATGCTACCTATTATGTTCACATGAAGGTACCTCAGGGGGGAAAGAAAAGAGCATTCACTCCTTTCCTTGGCAGCCTGACTTGCCCAGAGTGTCTTGGGCATAAAGAAAGGAGGGAAGAGTCCTATATAATTACCAAAGAGGTTTCCTCTCTCAGGTCAATAGGCAATTTTCACCATTGTTGGAAGGATGAAAGTTGTTTCAAATGACGCTTCTACATGGTACTAACTCAAGTACAACCGGACCATGATCATGAGGCTGCCTTGGCTCAGTAGAGCCACAGGTATCTTGTAATTGCTTATTTCTCCTAGGGAGACTGGACAGAACCTCAGACTTGAGAAGCATCTCAAGTAATCATTGTTCCAATCTGATCTCTAAGGACCTTAGTCAGCAATGGAATGATCATCCATGGCCCTTGGGCCAAGGACTACCCATGGCCTCCATGCTTCTAGTCTCCGCCTTAAAGTGTTTATACATATGTATGTATAATATGGAACACTTTAAGGAAGGGACTTCAAGCTGGTGGCTTCCAGCATCTTCCTGCTCCTGAGCTATCATGACCACTTCCTGAACTCCATATCCACCCAGGTACAAAGAGGCTTTGCCAAGAAGTAGAAGAGACTTGTGCCTGTGTCCGAGTGACTCCCCCCCCCCAGCTCTACCACTTACCCACTGTGTACATTTCTTCTTGTTATATGAAATTACCTAAGGCCTTCAAATAACTCAAATTTTCTCTCCCATATAGAAATATGGGAATTCTGAAGTCCAAAATTAGTTTTCACGGGGCTAAAAATGAAGGTATTAACTGGGCTAGATGCTTTTGTAGGCTCTAGGGAGAACCCATTTCCTGGCCTTTTCCAGCTAGTAAGGGTCACCTAGTAGCTTGTAGCACCTTGGTTTATGGTGTTTTCCTTCCTCTTTAAAATACATGACTTCTCATCATCCCAGCTCTTTCTCTTCAGCTGTACCAAATCATCCACTGGTTCCCTCTCACTACAACTCTTATGGTTAGTTTTAGAGCTTTCCAACACAATCCAGGGCGACCTCTTCATCTCAAGATCCCTCAGAAGATCACATCCACAAGTCCCTTTTGCTGCTATGGAAGAACATGATTACAGGTTCTCAGGATTTAGATGTGAGCATCTTTGTGGGATATTAGGCAGTTTCCTGCACTAATTCTGAGCCACGGGGTAACTAAGTAGCCTTACCTCTCTGAACCTTATTTCCCTCGTACATATAAAATAAAATAAGTTCCTGCCCTGCTCATTTCCAGGGCTTCAGCCATTTCTACCTCAATACTTCAATTGACCAAAATTTCCCTTCTACTGATATGAGACTGGGTACAGACTCATTGCTCTCTGTGCTTTCAATCCTACTGCTGCCATTAGGACCTCCCCTGCAAGATAACCCCTAAGACCATGACCAGCAGTCATAGCAAACAGATGCAAGCACTCCTGAGCCCTGATGCCAACCTGGTCCTTTGTCAGATGCTATCCATAGCCATTTGGTAGATGCTCTATCATCAGCCACAGCTGGCTGACTTTCATGAAGGTAGGGCACAATTTGCCCAGTAGCTAAAATCACATAGGAAAGGGGCATCAAACGTTTTAAATATAAAGGCTAGGAAGACCCCTGGACACTTGGCCCCTCTGGCTCCTGGTGTTTAGCAGAGACTATAGAGGTGACCAATATCCTTTCAGAAGAAAATAGTTGTATACCCACATATGTTCCTCATATATTACGTTTATGTGTGTACATGCTTGTTCTGATTCCATTAATATATATTCATGCATGTGGCTTGTTCCATTTATGTGTATAATTGAGGAGATAGCACCTCATCTCTGTATGCCTTCATTGTTTCCAGGGATCACTTCCCAAATAAACCATTTGTACTCCAAATCTTCACATAGCATCTTCTAAAGAAGCACAGTCTGATGCAACAACCATTTGAGATTTCAGCATTATTTAGCCTTAGAAAACAAATACAAGTTATTAGTCATATTAACAGAGGACAGGGGGTAACACTATAATCATTTAAAGAGATTCAGAAAAACATTTGATAACATTCAACAGCCATCCATTAAGAAATAAAAAAACCAAACAAAAATCTCTTAGGAATCTACAAATAGAAGGGAACTTTCTCATTCAATGAAGGAAAGTTACAAAATAAAACAAGAACAGCAACTACAATAATCAGTGGTAAAGAAGTCAAATCTTTTCTCATAGATTGAGAATGAGAAACAATTGCCCACTGTCAGCACTCCTGCTCCACAGTATAGCAATCTAGTTCAATAACAGAAGAATCTGGAGGACAAAAGTAAAGATTAGAATCAAATAAAAAAATCTATTTTTTTTAAATTACATTATTGGGCATGTAAGAAATGCAATGGAATCTGTAAGCACATTATTAGAATGAGTAAATTTAGCAAGATTCTAAGATACAAAGTCAATATACATATTTAAAAAGAATTATAGTTTACATATTTATAACAAATAAACAAAACTTAAAATCATAAAACAAATAATTTATGATAGCATTAAAAAGACCAAATACCTGGAAATAAATTCAGTAAAATTCATAAAATCTCTATACTTGAAACACAGAAAAAGTAAAGAAGATCTCAATAAAAGTGTGGTGTTCTAGTTTGTCTTCCATTGCTGTGACAAAACACTCTGACTGACACCAACTTGGGGAGGAAAGGTTTTATTCAGCTTACATCTCCTGGTCACAGTTCATCACTTAGGGAGCCCAAGGCAGGAACTCAGGGCAGGAACCTGGAGGCAGGAGCTGAAGCACAGGCCATGGAGGAATGCTGTTCACTGGCTTGCTCCCCTGACCCATGTCCAGCCTGCCTTCTTATACTGTACACAACACCCTGCCCAAGGTGGCACCACTCTTTGTGGGCTGAACCCTCCCACACTGCTCGACAATCAGTACTCCACAGATGTGGCCACAAGCCAATCCAATGGAGCCAATTCCCCAATTGAGGCTCCCTCAACCCAGGTGTGTCAAGTTGACACTAAAGCTATCCAGCACACATGGGTCTGCCATACCTCACAGGTTGGAAGACTAAATACCATAAAGATATCAATTATCCTCACATTAATTCATAACTTTATTACAGTTCTAATAAAAATCCAAATAGGATTTTAAAAGTCTCATAGTACGATATACTAAGAATGTGATAATAAATAAGATAGTGTCATGTTCATTAAAGACAGTCAAACGTTAACTTGAAAAATAACAGAAGAACCCAGAAGGAAATACATATCCATCCACTCACCAGTTTGTGAAAAATATTGACTTTTTAGGAAATTGTTATCCATTGAATAACACATGGGAAAAGTATCAAATGCAAACCAATTCTAGATATGTACACAGCACAAAACTGTGTATTTTACAGTAAATTTAGAGCATCTTCATGACCATAAATAATTTCAGAAGGAAATGGTTGTATCTCTAATCTCTACCCATTCATGTATACCATATATTGTTTGTATATATTCCCATGGCAAAATAATAACTTAAGTGAAACACAAAATGCACAGACAATTTAAAATTAGAGTGGAGTAAAATGAGCTTTTGTTCACCAAAAAGCTTCATGGGTGATAAAAGGCCATGCGTGTAAAAGAAAATATTATTAAGATATCTTGCCAAATTTTCTATTTGGCTGCTCGCCCTTTTCATATCAATTAATAGGAGTATTATATTATGATATATTGTGGTATATTACATACATATATAATATATATTCTGGACCATTATTTGAGATATAAATTCAGAAACTGACAGAAACAAACACAAAGAACTGTCCAAACACTCAAAAAACTCCTTCTTGCTCTCCAGACACTCCAAGGAGCCGAGTTAAGAAGGGAAAAAACAGGGGTTCATGGAAAATGGAATGTGTCTAAATTGGACTGAGAAATGTATGAAATACACAAAACCCCACTAAAATATTTTATTTAAAAAAAGAAGGGAAGCAACACACTGAGTACAAGTCTCACCCCTTCCAGTATGGCGATCTATTTTCTGATGCTGTGCTTTGAGCAGGGATCTCTGTTCGGCCTGAATACCTTGTCTGCAGTCCAAGTTGGGGCAGTGTAGGGAAATGGAGCCCTGTGAGCTTTGCATAAAAAGGGACAGATCACATAGATGGGAAGAAGTTTAGGCTGTGTATAGGAACAACGTCATCCATAGGGGCCAAGGACACACAGTACATGTAGCCCAAGCTGAGGCGTTGAAGAACATTTCTTTGACCAAAACAGCTCAAAGTCATTCCTGGCTCTCCACTACCACCCCACATTTGAAATGAAGACAAATGCAATAGGAGGCCCCCAATTCCTGAGTCCTACAGCCCTGAATTTCATGTGACCTGGTTCATTACGATTATCCTGCTAGTGCTGAGTCTGCAAACAGTGCCCTCCTTCATTCTGCCCTTCCTCAAGCTCAAGGACAGCATTTGCCAGACGTACAGAAGCAGTCATGTACCATATAACAATGTTTTGGTCAATGGCAAACTGCACATACAATATCATCCCTTAAGATTGCAGCAGAGCTAAAAGATTCTTATCACCTAGTGATGTCGTAGTCATTCCCTACCTTTGGGTCTGGATTCTACATGGAAAGGAAATGGAATTCAGGGTCTGCCCCCCTTGATCCCCTTGTAGATCCTAGAAATAGAAGAACTTTGACCACCGAGTTCTGGCTCTTAAAGGAACTGAGGACTATGATTGAGGTAAGGGGAAGAAGTGAGGGAAGGAAGGAGGGAGGGAGGGAGGGACAGAGAGAGAGTGAGAGAGAGAGAGAGAGAGAGAGAGAGAGAGAGAGAGAGAACTGAGAGAAGGAAGGTAGGGAAGAAAGACTTCCACAAATAATTAAGAAAAGTACTGATACCCTAACAGAAAATTTTGCAATATACTGAATAAACATTTCCCCAAACAAGTTATCTAAATGGCAAAAGATACACAAAACTCTAATGGAATAACAATGACAGAGCAGAATCTGTAATTGGCTCCCCCGGGTTCCCTGGTTCCCCTTCTGGAGCAAGGCACTCATCTCCCTGGTGGCTGTGACCCTTGACAGTTGAAAGCCTAGCTCCTCTTCTTAGTGATTGCCCATGGCTGAAAAGCTCTGCCTAGCATGAAGCCATCTGTCTCCTCTGTCCTCTCTCCATAGGGAAGCTAAATCAAATGGCTCTTTGTATAGACCATTTGATGGAGCTCAGTCTCCAGTCCAAATGAATTTGAGACAATCTGATGGTCCATCCCAGTTTCAGCATTCCCCATAAGACTGACTGGGGTCTTTGGAGTGAATGTATCACAGTCAAACTCCTCCTCTTGAATAATTCTGCTTCCTTGCTCCCTCAAAGAAAGGAATCCTTAGCAAACCCCTCAATCAACTTTCTGAACACTATTATTTTGTGTTAGTGTATTTCTCAAGGAATGCAGCCTAAGACACCTACACACCCACCGGAATTGGAAAGATGAAGAGACCATTTGCTCATGAGGATATGGACCAACTAGAATGCTCATATGCCAATGTGGACCAATCACAGTGCTTATATGTGCAGGTGGCAGTGTAAATTGTACAACCCCCTTGGGAATCAGAATGTCAGTATGGCAGTGTCTATTATAGTTGGATATAAATATATGACCCAACAACTGCATGAAGTATTATATCAATATATAAGGAACATAGAGTCATGTATCGCCTAACAATGTTTTGGTTAATAAAGGAGAACATATTCAGCAGTGTTCCCACAAGATTATAATGAAGCTGAACTCTCTTAGTGCTTGGTAACATCACAACCACATAATGTCAAAGTGCAATGTATTATTCACCTATTTATGCTGAGGGTGCTGTAAGCAAATCTGAGCTGCCAGTTGTCTAAAATATAGCATATAAACAATTATGTACAGTCCATAATACTTCACAATGACAAGTGACTGTGCTACAGGTTTGTGTATTTATTATAGTAGATTTCTTTTTCTGTTGTTGTTCTTTTTGAGACAGGATTTCCCTGTAGCCCCAGCTGTCCTGGAACTCACTCTGTAGATCAGGCTGGCCTTGAACTCACAAAGATCCGCCTGCCTCTGCCCCCCAAGTGCTAGGATTAAAGGCGTGCGCCACCAGGTTCAGCTTATTATACTAGATTTCTATTGTTATTTTTGTATAGTCTCCCTAAAAAGAAACTCTCTGTAAAGTAAACTGTATGAAACACAGTTTACTGTAAAAGTATGTTGTGCTGTGCACTGGCAGGAGCCTCTTTTCCATGTATGTTGTGCTGTGTCTTGGCAGGAGTCTCTTTTCCTTGTATGTTATGCTGTGCACAAGCAGAACCCTTTTTTCCTTGTATGTTGTACTGTGCACTGGCAGGAGCCTCTTTTCCATGTGTGTTGTGCTGTGCACTGGCAGGAGCCTCTTTTCCATGTATGTTGTGCTGTGCCTTGGCTGGAGTCTCTTTTCCTTGTATGTTATGCTGTGCACAGGCAGAACCCTCTTTTCCTTGTATGTTGTACTGTGCACTGGCAGGAGCCTCTTTTCCATGTATGTTGTACTGTGCATTGGCAGGAGCCTCTTTTCCATGTGCGTTGTGCTGTGCACTGACAGGAGCCTCTTTTCCTTGTTTTCATCATCTCTCTCCATTTCATCAGGAGGTTACATGGTGTGACTCACTGATACCATCCAGGAGGCTCAGTCTGGCCACAGCTCATGTGTCTGCATGAATGAATGAAGGCTGTGGGGGAGGAGGAAAAGGGGTACACGTTGAATGTTAGCAATTGAAAGAGAAACTCAGAGCATTGCTTTAGATTACACAATACAATTTGATGAAATTCACAGCATGAATGGACTGTATAGAATTTGAACCCAGGTCAAGAAATATAAACCTCTCAAACAGAGGTAGGCATGGTGGCACACTCCTTTAATCCCAGCACCCAGGAGGCAGAGGCAGGCAGATCTCTATGAGTTGAAGGCCATTCTGGTCTATACAGCAAGTTCTAGGCCAGCTGAGGCCTGTGGGATTTCTATATGAATATGTCATAACTCTGTGTATTCTATTGGCTATTAGTGTTATTTCCAATGTGGGCAATATGAGCAGTGCAGTTGTAAGCATTTGTGGGCTGCCTGTTGGAGGTCTCCTCAGTCATGCAGCATGAGTCTCCGAGGTTGCTTCTCAAACACTAACATCCAAAGTTCTGTCCTTTTTCTTCCTCCCCACCACCAAGGCCTCATTCACTCATGCAGCATGAGCTGTGATCGTGCCAATGCAACCCCAACATTTGAGGAGATTCAGTCTCCTGGCTATATGAATGCTGACTCCTGGTTTTTGTTTCAAGGAACACTTCAACCCAAATCAGAAATTCCTACTCACCTTCCTTGGCCTACTGATTTTGTCACTACTGAGTGGGTGTCAACTTGTGAAGGGAGTCAGTGAAGATAGAAGCAGGGCCCTTGGTGTTGGTGAAAATAAAAAGCCTGCTTCCCTGCCTTCTGGAAAGGTTCAGGGGGTATGTTCTTTGATAAATGGTCACAGTAATGAAATCCACACTCTTTAATCACAAGGGCTATAATTTAATTAAAAACACATCGAGGATTGATTTGGGTGCGAGAGCTCTGCCGATTCCTAGGCTTTATTAAATTCAGTGTGTCTTACTTAGCTCAGCCTCATCCAACATATTTAAATACAGAAATCAGTGGCTGAGAAGCTGTCAGTGTCTTGAAGACATGAACCTAGCTAGACTCAGGGCCCTGAGATATGAAGTAGGCACCAGGATAGGCAGAAAAGGGGTCCTGGTCCTGAAGGCCCTTCTTTCTGCTGCCTGAAACACTACCAGGCTACAAGTTAGAGTCCTATGGTTAGGAACTCAACGGAGTTGAACAAGCCTGACGAGCAGGGCAATCATCTAGAGACCATGAGCACTGTGCACAGTGCTGAGTCCACGGTGGGACTACAGAGACATGGAAACAATAGCCCCAGCTTGCCCCGCTTTGTGAGATAGGGCTGTTATCATCTTCATTTTACACATTGGAAACTAAGAAAAGGACTGAAGGTCATGTGACTTGCCTAGAGGGCTATGGGAAATAAGCATCTTGACAGACACCATCCATGCACCACTCCTCAAACAGACCTGTCTTTCTTCATGTGCACATCTGTACATGCACACACGTACACACACGTGCACACACGTGCACACATGTATGTGCATGCACATGCATACACAGAGATGGCACCCCTCATATGTACACTGATATAAATAAATGTGGACGTACATACATGGAAAGACCCAAATCCTTACTCAAGATGCACACATGTACCTCTATGTGGTTAGGACCACATATGGACTCACACCGTCACACTCAGCTTTAACCCAATACATACATAGACGCTCACAAGCAGCAGAAGCACATGGTTAAGTTATAGATGCCTTTTTACTCTTCAACTCTAATCCAAGAGCAGTGCCCTGACACCACCCTTCTGGATCATTTTTGCTGCCAATTTTTATTGATCATTTGGTTTGTTTCTTTGTTTTTATGGAATTTTTGTAAATTACATACAGCAAGAGAATTTGTGCAAAGCATGGGCACTTGTAGGCCACCTTCACATGTATATCAATGAAGGTGCTTCTGTAGGGGATGGATGGACAGAGCTCATCTCTCCAGGTTTTGCGGGGGGCCTACCACCTGAGCTGTAGGTAACCTTGCCTTTAAACCCAGGGTATGAGTACCATGTAGCTTATTCTGTCACTCTCTGGTCAATTTAATTTTTCTCCAAATGTCACAGGTCCCTAGCATACCTCATCTTGTACAGATATATCTCTTCTGCAAGCTTTTATGACTGGCAAGAAGCCTTCTAAGACCTCCAAATGCCCATGTTTGTGATTGCTAACTGCTCCCAGGCCATTTTAGTTAGGTACATGGTTGAACTTTATTCTCATTCATAATTCCAGAAGACAGTAGCATTTAAACAATACATTCTCTTTTGGTAACAAAAGTTACCCAGAACTAGTCAGTGCTTACAATCAAGGCTACAAATCACCAGCAATGGTGGGAAGTGCAGTGTGTGGCTTGATTCCCCAGTGAAATGAAGCTCTGGGGCACATTCTTGTCCGTTTAAATGTTGGGAGAGATGAAAAGAGAAAAGAAGAGTGTGGAGAGAAGAGAAATAAGAAGGGAAAGAGGAAAAAGGTAGTGGAAGAATAAGAGTGTGTTAGCACTGGAATATTTTAGTAATTTCTAAAAGTGAGCAGTGGGCTTTGGTTCTATGTAAATGTTCTTTGAGTGCTATTGTTTAGATAGTGAACACGTGCTACTGTGAGAATGAAGAGAAAGGAGGCCTAGGTGCAAGTTCCTTCTCAGGCACGGGTAGCTCTTTACTTGTGCGACCTGTCTATACCTGTCCCCCCAGCTACATATAGAGCTTTCAAATCCACAGGAAGAATCTGTCCTAAAATAGTGTTTCTCAAAGTGTGCTCACTGCACCAGCAGTATCATCGCCATCTGGGAACTTGTTAAGAAAGCACTTTCAAAATCAGAAAGTGTGGGAGTGGGTCCTTGCAATTTGAGTTTCAGTAGCATTCAGAAGATTTTGGTGTATGTTCAAGTTTGAGAGCCATTGGAATAAAGTATCTGTCCACCAGGAAAACCAATATGATGACCCAATTATGCAACAAAGTATAAAAGATTAATATCTCAGACCTCACTTGGGAGCATTTTGGCCCATAATAGAAGAAACAGTCATACCATAGAAGGAAGTGGACATTTCCTGACTGCTTCTTTTTTTTTTTTTTTTTTGGTGTTTTTGGAACTTGGAGTCTCCTATAGCCCCAGCTATCCTGGAACTCACTCTGTAGACCAGGCTGGCCTTGAACTCACAAAGATCTGCCTGCCTCTGCCTCCCAAGTGCTAAGATTAAAGGCGTGCACCACCATGCCCGGCTCCTGACCACTTCTTATATCTGGGTGTGGGACCTCTTTCAATTAGGCAGTGTTGAATCCATATGGTTTCTGAGGTCCTAAATGTGATTTTAGGTCTCCACATGCCAGTTCCCATGGCATCCACTGTCCTTTATTCTTCTGTCCTGTACTCTCCTGCGGGAGATGTAACACATACATTATTTTTCCCTCTTTACAGGGAAGTGGCTCTGTCATGAATGCCTGTGAGCACTGAGCTGTGAGGAAATTTCAGAAGGGAAGCCAGCTGGCACAACCTACCCCATGCCTAAACTTGAGTTTTCATTGGCATCACCATGCTTGCCAGAATACACTCAATATCTGCTGTCCTACTTTCCCAGAATGCTTTCTTGAACTCTAGGACAAATCCATGTCATACAGATGGCAAATCCTAAGTACTGCCATGCCCCCAATACCCATTCATGTAAGGTATCACTAATCAACAACACTTTCCCATGAAGTTTAATAGGGCCTCAGTCCCCTTCAAAGTTCAGTGTTTCAAAAAGTGGGCACACATGTAAGTAAAGAATCATAAGAACATTGATATTCTCCACCATCTACCTGCTAGACCTCCTATATAATCGCATTATGGCTTGTCTCCTTGTACAAGGCAATCGTCAGGGGTCAGGGTTACATTGTTCTTTGCCAAGAATGTAGATGGTGAAGTGTCCCTAGACCATCTATACTCTTCCATACCATATCTCACAATCACCCTGAAATTTAGACAAATAGAAACCCTTGAGAATCTTTCAAACTTCCCAGTCTAGAGATTGCTACAGATTTAGGATCCAACGAGTATTCACTTCAATTGCTCCAGGACTGGTCCAAGTCCTGACTTATAATAATCACTTAATGATTGTTAAGGAATTACCGAATGGATAAATGAATAGATAAAAATGTAACTTTAAGCTTTCCCATCTAACTGAGAGAAATGGTCGGATTCTTGTGAGGATATCTGTGAGGCTTATTGTCCAGATCAAAGTAGCATCATCTCTCAAGCCCAAAATTTGGTTGCTATTTTGTCCCAGTTAGAGAGACACCAGAAACTCTTACAGGCCCCACATGAAGTCACCTTATTGTCAATTCCTCCTGGAGGTGACCTGCTCAACATATGCATATTTTTCTGGATCCTCTAATAAGAGCAGGTTTACAGGAGCCTCCACTCCTCCCCTCCATACACACACACACACACATACACACACGCACACACACACACACACACACACACACACACACACAAAGGTAGTGAGTCACATAATGAAAAATCAACTCCAGACATAGCCAAGCTGAGCAAACACTGTTCATATTTATTAGACGGAAGGAGATGTATAGCAGAAAAGGCATATATGTGGGCTGAGATGTTGGTAAGTAGCATTTAGCTATGATACATATAACCCCACTAATTCAATTAAGGTTTTGCATGCTTTAAATATTAAAAGAAAGTATAACGGAAATGAGCTAATCAATCGAGAAACTTTTTAATAGTGAAAAGCAAGACAAGGAGATGTATTCAATGTGGCCATATTGGGAAGAAGGACAAAGAGATCTGGCAACTCTCCCAAGTCTGTCTTTGGGGGTCCTGACATGACAGTAGAATTTAAGTAGAAAGAAAAAGATATGCATAACTAAACAGAAAGAAACTAAAAAGAACTGGATATAATTCCTACTTTTAATAAGTACACTAACTGAAATGGAAAATTCATTATAGGATTTAAACAGCAGATTGCAGATGCCAATGACAGAGTTCAGGAAATAACAAAGGAATTGAAAAATGGGATTGCATCAAACTAAAACCATCAGGATGAACAGAGCTTTTACAGAATTTATCAGCTATTCTTCTAGAAGAATTAACATTCAGAATTTATGAAGGACTCAAATCACTTAGCTCTAAAAGATCAAGTAATCAAGTCAATAATTGAGCAAATAGCCTAGACAGACACTTCTCAAAATAAGAAGTATGATGGATAATTATAAGCATATATTAACTTAAAACTATGGTACAAAATGGGCAAAACAAAATTTAAAAGCATTGGAAGAACAGGCAATTTAATGCTAGCATTTGTAAATTTCAATGTTCCATCTTTAATAATTGATGAGCAACTAGACAGAAAATCAACAAGGAATAGAACATAAGAAAACTACTCCCAAAACTCTGACTTAATAGCTACTTGGACACTTCACCAAAGGGCTGAAGAATGACTATTCTTTTCAAGCCCACATATAATATTCTTTCATCACAAAAGATTTGGCACATTAAAATAAAGAAATCACACTGAATACGTTCTCTGACCACAGTATATTTATATAAAGAAATCTTCATCAGAAAGAGCCTTGGGAAAAAAACCCACATACTAATAAATGAAACACCAAACACCTAGATAATTCACAGGCCAAAGAGCAAATCACAAGGGAATTTTTCTTTTATGGAGGGGGGCTGTTTTTGAGGGTCTCCCTGTAGCCCCAGCTGGCCTGGAATGTGCTCTATAGACCAGGCTGCCCTTGAACTCAGAGATCTACCTGTGTAAAGGTGTATACTGCCACACCCTGGCAAGAAGTTTTCAAAAACCATATGTTGTATTGAATGAAAATGAAAACATACTGTGTCAGAACTAATGGGATGTTACAAAAGAAGTGATTCAAGAGAAATGTATAGCTCTAGATGCTTATATCAAAGATCACAAATCTCTCAAATCTAAGTTTCCAGTGCAAGAAAGGAGAAAAACTAAGCCCAAATAAACAAAAGGAAATAATGGTTAAATCAGAAATCAGTGAAATAGAAATAGCAAAACAAGTGTGACAGTAAAAACAAAGGCTGTTTCTTTGAAAATGTGAACAAAACTTGCAAAATTTTGTGTACAATTGGAAAGACTGCATAATCTACAAGTTCTTTTTGTCTTTTTGAGACAGGGTCCCCCTGTAGCTCCAGCTGGCCTGAAACTTGGTATGTAGATCGGCTGGCCATGGACTCACAGAGATCCACCTGTCTCTGCCTCCTCCTAGGATTAAAGGTACATGCCACCATGCCCAGCATAATCAACAATTTTAAGGAAATGCAGAACTCTCTACTAGTTAAAACAATTTTGAGAAGTACAAAGTTCGAAGATTGACATTATCTGATTTCAGAGATTATAAAATATTTATTAAAGCAGACAGAGCAATACTGTAAAAAGTTAACAGACTCTTTGATCCACAAAGAAAATGTTATTTCTTTTTTTTTTTTGGGGGGGGGGGCAAGGCCTGCACAGTGAGTGACTCACACCTGTAATCCCAGTTTGAGAAACTGAGCAGTAAGAAAATTTGAGTCCAGAAATTTAGGTCCATTTTATGGCAATACAGTGTCATCCTTTTTTCAAATTAAAGAAAAAAAGTAGTACTCACACACATACATGATACCCACACACATACATGATAGCCTGTTCAGCAGGTGGTACTGGGACCTTATGCTGAATAGATGCAGTTGTTAACTTGACACACCTGGGTAAAGGGAATCTCAACCAAAGAAATTATTTCATTGTATTGGCTTGTGGCCACTGTCTTTGAGGAATTTTCTTGATTATTGAGTGATATGGGAGGGCCCAGACTACTGTGGGTGGTGCCGCCCCTGGGCTGGTGGTCCTTGTTTGTGTAAGAAAGCAGGCTGAGCCCAGGCCAGGAAAGCAAGCCAGTTAGCAGTGCCTCTCCATGGTCTGTGCTTTAGCTTTTGTCACCAGATTCCTACTTGAGCTCCTGCCTGGCTTCCCTTGAAGAAAGATGGTACTGTTAGCTGGAGGAAACCCTTTCCTCCCCAAGGTGGTTTCTGACACTGTGTTTATCATATCAACAGACAGTAACTAGTACTGGATATTCAAAATTTAGGTCCTTATCTCAAAACATGAATAAACGAGCTCAAAATGGATCAGAAACCCAAATAGAAGTAAAACTATCAAATTTTCAGATGAAAATAAAAGGAAAAAAAACTGTTTTCTTTGGTTTGGCAAGTAATTCTCATAGCTGACACTGAAAAATAAAGCTTTAAATAATAAATTGAATTTTGTGAAAACTAAAAGTTCTACTCTTCAAAAGACAAGGTTAAGAGAATCAAAGATGAGACAGAAATTAGTCACGAGTCTAGTAAAATATGTGCAGCTCTTACAAATCCTTTTTGCCTGTCTTTTTTGCCTGTCTTTAGACTGATTTTTATTTTTTACTAGTCCATTCTTTCTCAGCCTGGTTACTTGGTATTTATATCCTTATTTTTTCATTAATGACTGTCATTAAGTAAAAAAATTATTAATGGCTTTGAGAAAAAAATATTAAATATTCTGTTCTCTGGATGCCTTTTACATTGCTATTAGCATTCTACCTGTTGATATTTAACACGTTAGAAATGAAAACTAATACTATTCAAAATATTGACCAATTCATTGATAATATATAGAAATCATTCCACTCGTAATAGTTAATTTTATATGTTAACTTGCCTGAGCCATGGATTACCTAAACACTTGGTTACACATCCTGGGTATTACTATGGGAAATGTCTTCTGGATGAGATTAACATTCAAGCAGTGGCCGGAGTAGAGCACCTTCCTGTCCCTAATGTGGAAGGGTCTCCCTCAGTCAGGCGAAGGCCTGTATAGAACCAAAAGCCTGGATAAGAAGGAATTCCTGCTGTCTAAGGGATTTCCAATTGAAAAATTGTGGCTTTCTGCTTTTGTAATTGAGCTGAGGTGATATCTCCTCCTGGGCCTTGAGTTTACAAGCCTTCTAACTAGAATCATATCATTGGTGTTCCTGGTTTTAGAAGTCTAAACTCTAGGTTGAATTATTCCAATAAAATATATTAAAGGGAAACTAATGAAACCAGAATTTGGGTTGATTCTTATCCAGAACCCTGAGTAATATACCATTTGTGTTGACACATAATGGTATATTAGTCAAGGTTCTGGATTAGTTTTATGAAAATAATTGTGTTCTTCTAAATAAAAAAATATTGTGAAAAACTGGTGGTGTTTCACAGTTTTGCAAAGTTCTTTAATGTCTGACTTTATAGAAGATGCTGTGATTCTCAGACATGACCCTGCCACCAGCCTCTGGAGATACCACATATCACATAGCCTCTGGAAATCTCTATTGCACACATGAGAGAAGGAAAACAAACAAAGCAATCAACATCTTAGTATTATGACTAAAGCTTTCATCTTTTAGACTCACCGAAAGGTTCTTGGGTAACCCAAGGGGCTTCAGACCTCATCTGAGAATTGCTACCCTAGAGATTGTAATATTCTGACTGATTTACCGAAATATGATATTACTTTGTGCTTTCATCTTCTTTCCCAGTAATGAAAGGTTCTTAAATACATCAATTCTACTTTTTCTTTTTCAGCGAGCATGCTATTATAATGTGTCACTTTATTCATACTTTAAAGCCCTATATCACTCTTATTTTTATAAAGTTTGTGTTCATGCTTATTTGCTCATTGAGATGAGATGTAGAAATCTGTTGGTGGACTATTTCTTTGACCTTAAATTGCTTTGCTCTTTAGAGACAGGATCTCAAATGTGTAGTCCAGGTTGGCCCCATGATAGTTGTGCCTCAGCCTCCTGGATACTGGGATTACAAGCATGTGATGGTATGCCCAACAGGAGCAATTTCTTGAGTGCTGACTAACCCCCAGGAGTTTATTAAATTAGCCACACGTGACTAGTAGCTACTGGAATGAGCAATGCAATTTTCGACACCATGTGAGAATGACTAGTACTGTTCCCATGGGAAAGATGACAATAAATAACAACTAATCTAATGCTGCTGCCCAGATCCTGGCCTGTAGAATGTCAGCATTCAGTAAACGTGGATGGGATTGAATGTCTTTAATACATGTAGACCCCTAGATGAGGTTTTAAGGGCGATATATGAATTATCCACCCAGGAACAATGAAAAGAGCAGAAGAAATAATGTAGGATTTTGAAGTAAAAAAAAAAAATCTGGGTGTGGTGGTTTGAATGAGTGTCCCCCATAGGCTTTAAGTATTCAGACATTTTGTCTCCAGTTGGTGGCACTGTTCTTGGAGGTCTTAGAAGGTGTGACCATGCTGGAGGAAGTACGTCATTGGGGGCAGGCTTAGTGAGTTTAACGAGCCTTGAGGTCTCCAGTCTCTCCCTCTCTTTGCTTCCTGTACTCATTGTGAGATGTGAACCTTGGCTTGTTGCTCCAGTCCTCGCCACCATGCCTCCTGCCACAATGGACTTTGATTCCCTGGAACTCTCAATTGTAAGCTCAAATAAGCTCTTCCTTTTATAAGTTCCCTTGGTCATGGTGGTTTTATCACAGCAACAGAAAATACAATTATTTGGTACCAGAGAGTGGGGTGTTGGCTGTGAAGAACCTGACCATGTGGATGTTTGGAGAAATGTGGTAGACTATGGAACTTTGGGCTAGAAAAGCTGTTGATTACTTTAAAGCAGAGCTTCATGGGCCACTCTAGTAGAAGTCTGGAAGAAGAAAGCAGTGCTGCAAAAAAATGTAGTTCCAGAGGAAACTAAAGACTTAGGCAGCAACTGGGATCTTTTATCAAAGACTCTGGCCATAGTTTGCCCACAGCCCAAATGCGTAGCACCACAGAGTGAGACAGACCAGAATGAAGCGAGGAGCCAGCCTCGTCACACCCCACAGTTGTGGGGAGAGATGGGTGGGTGGCAGGTGCCTTTGATGACACCCCTTTCCTTCTGGTTATGAGATTGCATTTCTAGGGAAAGAAGAGTTTCAGCCTTGAAAGGACTTTCTCAGGGAACATCAGGCCAAGCTTAGAGGGGAAAGGTAGAGAGGAGATCATCAAGGTTCTACTTGGGATCCTGTTAAAGTTTGTATTCCCAAACTGCTGGTGGAAGAAAGGCTGCAAAACATTCTGAAACCACAAGTCAAACTGTGGTAGAAATACCTTTCCAGAACCTAGGGACACTGCATTGACAGAACAAGAATAGCTTGGGTTTCTACAAAGATAATGGCAGAAACATCTCATGTATTCAGCTGACTGCAACCCTGCAAAGCTCAGCACATGCTTTCTGTCTCATCTCCTGCCTTCCTCCTTACTCTCTCCCCAACTAACGCCTGGCTGCTGCTCCACCTGTGCTACAGCTGGTGGGTAGTGGATGCTCTGTCAGACTTCGGTCTGCTCTCCTGCACTCTGTGATAGCTTGCCACCACGGTGTGGACAAGGCCTAAGTTCTTTGCCTCTGAAATCTCATGTTGTAGATTAAGCATTCAGTGGTGGAGTAGAACCCCATCTGCCTCCTACAAAGGAGAGAGCTGGGTACTTTACGTCTTTGACATACTTGTTTTAAGTACCATCTGGATGTGAAGTGTGGAGCTCTCACCTAAGGGGGGCTACGGCTGCTGAATTTTAGGGATTTGGGGCTGGCAGGGAAGCTTCCACTTCACAGCCATGCTATGTGGCAGCCATAGTCCAGAGATACCTAGTATGTCAGTGCCATGAAGAAGAAATCTGAGCGATTTTACTTCCTGCCAGAGGTCACTGAGGTGGGTAGTCAGGGTTCCAAAGGCAGGTGGGAGGGAGCTGAGGCATCTACTAGAAATCCTACCTGGAAGTGCACCTCAAAGGTCAAGCAGATCAAGAGCCCATTTTGAGCCTTCCTCCTGATCTTTAGGCTATTCCCTTCCCAATGCTCCCCCAAATTCCTACCTCTCACCATTCTGCTTCCACATAAAGATGAAAGGATTTCCCAGGGAGTCACACAAGCATCCCCTTCCACAGACTCAAATGGACTCCCATAGCCTCACTTTGATCTAATTCCCTGAAGCAGGCAGAGCCCTGAGAGGATCTTGCAAGTACCAAAACAAGAAGCAAAATTTCAGCAATGCCTAAAGAAGGGAGGTGCAGTGAGGTGGCAGACACAGACAGAGTCTGGCACCCACTCCTTCTTAGGTCACTAGTAGTCACTCACCACAAGGAGCTTTCTTCCAGGCCTGTCTGTGCCTATCTTCTTCAGGTGAACAAGGACTGACAGCCCTCAGGGCTAGCTCCATCTATAGAGGCTGCCTTTCTAGTGTAGTTCTCTCTCCCTCCTAAGACTGGCCTAGGAAAGCAGACATTTTTGAGGGAGAAATCCTTTCTCCTCTCCAGGGATGCCTAGCATGCAAAGCCTGGAAGTGAACGAGAAGCACCAGTGGCTTTGATTTGGGGACCACAGCCTTCAGTGGGAAGCCCCTCGCTCTCCCTTCCAACCCATTTTCCTCAGGCTGTTTCCTTGTTCAATAAAGACCACTACTGAAATCCAGTTTTCTCTTTTTTAGTCAAGTGGCAGGGTATCCTGGTTTTTTAGCCACTCATTTTTCTTGTATGTTTTAATGGGACATGATGTAGATTGAGCCTTTGGCCTTCCTACAAGGTCGCTTCTTTCTGAGTGTGGAATGGGGCTGTTTGTTTGAGAATGCAGCAAGCTGTGGCCTTCCTCCACAGCTTCCTGTCTCATCATGGAAGGCCCACACATAGAGAAATAGGGATTTCTCCAAGTAGGACAAAATGCTTCTTCAATCAAATGGAAATGAGAGACTATTTCTTGGAAAGTGATGAGTGTCAGTTCGAGGAAATAATATTGACTGTGGAGCCTAGAATCCCCTACTTCCTTATTTGGGGTCACTGGGCTGGGCAGGTGGGATGGCATACATGTGGAGGTCTTGATAATTCACTGTTCTTTGCTCATCTCTAACATGAATGCATCACTTCAGACATCCCTGCAGCGTGGATACCAAAATACTCACACCAGAGCCCCATGAATTGATAGGCTGCTAAATATTTTCATTCCTTGAAGGCCAGTGCCAACTTTGCTTGTCTTATGCAAATGTTGGCCTCAGATATGACAGGGCTTTACTCTCACTATGGGATTAGAGAGAAAGTCAAGTAGGATTATGACTCATGAACTTGTTACATTTTTAACCACAATCTGAACCTCAAACATTCCCTTGGGGTGTCCACCCATAATCAGATGAGATAACAAGGTTTAGGTTTCTTTCTGTAAGCCTCCTAGGACAGCAGAGGTAGTCTGAGAATGGCACCAAACACAGACCAAACCCAGCACATATACTTTGAACCCAAGGTCAAACACAGAACCAAAGATGGACCTTCAACATTATGGGGAAAGCAATAGGGCAGTGCAAGAGTCTTGGGCTGTGGCAGTGACAGTACTTAGTGGAAGCACTGGAATGAGAGTGATACAGTGGTGGACAAAGCAGTTCTCTGACTGATAGAGCTCTTAAATGTGACAAAACACCACATGGATGCTGAGGTTTTCTTTTTTCTGTTTCCTTCTTTTTTAAGAGAATTTTTTTAATTTTTTAAATTTCATTTATTTTGTATGTGTATGAATGTACTGTCTGCATGTAGGTTTGTGCATCTATGTCATGCAATGCCTCGGAGGTCAGAAGAGGGTGTAGGATTCCCCTGGAACTGGAGTTCTCCTGGAATTGGAGATACAGATGGATCTCAGCCACCATGTGGGTGCTGGGGATCGAACCCAGGTCCTCTGCAAGAGCAGTCGGTGCTCTTAACCGCTAGGCCATCTCTCCAGCCCCAAGAGAATATTTTTATTTTTGCACATTTCATACAACATTTTTTTATCTTTTCGAGACAGGGTCTCCCTGTAGCCCCAGCTGTCCTGGAACTCACTCTATAGACCAGGCTGGCCTTGAACTCACAAAGATCCGCCTGCCTCTGCCTCCCAAGTGCTAGGATTAAAGGCATATGCCACCACGCCCGGCTTACAACATTTCTTAATAAAATTTAGATCCACTCCCCCTCCCATGCCCCCATCCCTCCAGAGATCGTGGATTATGCCGTACATGTCTTGCATCTTTTTTTTTAATTTTTTAATTAATTTTATTTATTTCTGTATGTGTATGAATGTACTGTCTGCATGCAAGTTTGTGCACCCGTGTCATGCAATGCTGCGGAGGTCAGAAGAGGGTGTCGGATTCCCCTGGAACTGGAGTTCTCCTGGAATTGGAGGTTCAGATGGCTCTCGGCCACCATGTGGGTGCTGGGGATCGAACCCAGGTCCTCTGCAAGAGCGTTGGCGCTCCCAACCGCTAGGCCATCTCTCCAGCCCCCAAGTCCTTTTTTTTTAAAACTTGTTCAATGCAGAAGTTTACTGTATAGGTCAGAAGTTTACTGTTCCAGTCAGTTCTTTGAACAAGTCTTTTGTTGTTGTTGTTGTTGTTGTTCCCTTTAATTTTATGTTACTCTAAAGTATGCATGTATACACTGCATACATATACCAAATTATGACCTCTGAAAATAAACTTTAGGTTAAGTTCAAAACATGTCTAGGGATTTGCTTTTTAACAGTACAGTTACATGCAAGTAAAAAGAAATATTACTTTACATTTCTAAATTACTTAGTAAGTTGATGTATGTTTCAATAAACTCTTTTTGTAGTGGCATCACGTATTCTATTTTCTAAAAAAGAAAAAAAATATTACTCAGTTTGCCTTACAAATAAGGATTTGGTGCTAGGATCCACAAATGAGGGACATCATATGTCGTTTGTTTGTCTGGGATTGTGTTGCTTCACTTAGCATAATGGCTTTGAGTTCTATCCATTTATCTGCAAATTTCATGATGTCATCCTTCTTTACCACTGCAGAGAACTCCATCGTGTAGATGTACCACATTTTCTTTATCCATTCATCAGTTGACTGACACTTGGCTAGCTTCTAGCTCTTTTCTATTGTGAAAAGAGCTGCAATGCACATGCTTGTGCACATATCTCTGCAATAATATGAGTCTTGTGGGTATATACCCAGGATTGGTATGACTGGGTCAGGTGGTAGGTTCATTTTGAGTCTATTAAGAGTTCTCTACACTGCTTTCCATAGGGGTTGCACTAGTTTGCACTCCCACCAGCAGCAAATGAGTGTTCTCCTTTCCCCACAACCTCTCCAGCATTTGGTATCATTTGTTTTCTTGAACATAGCCAGTCTTACTGTGGTAAGATGAAAGTATTCCCAGTTCTAAATGACTATAGATGCCAACTCAGGTTTCTTTACTCACCAAAAATGTCGATTATAGTTGAAGGAGAAAGAAAAATCTTCATGACATAAACAATGAAAGAATACATGTTCAGAGAAACCAGCACTTCAGAAAATACTCCAGGCAATACGAAGAACAAAGGGAAGGAATGAATCCTCCCAAGTGGCAAGAGAAAGTAATTAATGATGGTATAACTGCAGAAATACAAACCTAGACCAAAAATGCAAACAGAAACTATATTGTTGGGAAGAAATATAATGCTCTAAAGTCCCCAATCAAGAGACACAAACTGGGAGGATAGATTAAAAAAACCAAGTCCACCTTTTTGTTGTCGACAAGAAACCCATCTCACTTTCAAGGATAGGCACCATCTTAGGTGAAAGGATGGGGAAAAATATTCTAAGAAAATGGTACCAAAAAGTTATTCTAATATCAGACAAAATAGACTTCAAAGCAAAACTAATCAGAGGAGATGAAGAGGGGCACTAAATCCTTATCAAAAGAACAATTAACCATGAGGATTTCACAACCATGAATATGTACTCACCAAACTCTGGTGCACGGAACTTCATAAGCACAATCCTGCAGGACTTCAAGGCACAGATTAATCTCAGCACACTAATAGTCGGGGACTTCAATACCCCACTGAGTACATTGGACAGGTCAACTGGACAAAGAATAAACAAAGAGAAATCTGAACTGAGCAATACAATATACCTAATGGACATCTACTGAATATTCCACCCAAACACCAAAGAATATACTTTCTATTCAGCATCCCATGGAACATTCTCCAAAATCAATCACATATTGGGACACAGAACAAGCTTTAACAAATGCAAAGAAATTGAAATCATTCCATGCATTCTATCAGATCACAGTGCAATAAAACTTAAGGTCAACACCAGAAAAAGCCCTATTATCTACAAGAAATCATGGACACTAAACAACACACTCCTGAATAATGTATGGGTCAAGGGAGAAATAAAGAAAGAAATAAAAGTATTCCTGGAACTAAACAAAAAGGACAATACTACACAACAAAACCTACAAGATACTTTAAAAACAGTCCTAAGAGGGAAATTTAGAGCCCTAAGTGCCTACATTTAAAAAAAAAAAAAAGCAGAAAGAGCACAAATAAACAGCTAAAAACACTTGAGAGACAACAACAAATGAATCTTAAACCCAAAAGACAAGATGAAATAACAAAAATCAGAGAGAAAATCAACGAAATAGAAACAGAGAAAGCAATACAAACAATCAATGAATCTAAAAGCTGGTTCTTTGAAAGGATAAACAAGATAGCCCAGTTAACCAAAGGAAAGAAAGAGCAACTCCAAATCAATAAAATTCAAGATGAAAAAGGAAGTATCACAACAGATAATTAAAAGATCCAGACAATCATATGGGAATACTTTAAAAACCTATACTCTATTAAATTTGAAAAGTTAAGACAAATGGGTGAATATCTGAAATCATGGAAATCATCAAAGCTTAACCAAGAAGAGACTGACAGAGATGCAAAAATACTCAACAAAATACTTGCAAACCGCATACAGGCACACATCAAAAAGGTGTGACCAAGTGGGATTTACACCAGAGATGCAGGGATGGTTCAATATACATATATCAATAAATGTCAGCTCAGGCACAGGAATCCAGGCCGTGTACAGGCAACTCCCCCACCCCCACCAGCCAACTGGAATTCTGGAGGCAGTGTCCAGTAAACCCTACAACAAACCTAGAGGAACTGGCTGGCAGCATCCTGGGTTGTTACCTACCAAGTTCTTACAGAATAGAAAGAGAAGAGTGAGCTATACCTTCCAATATATAACCAAAATTGAAAGCCTGAAATCTAGACAAGGCAACACTCCATAAACAAGGAGAATACAACAAAGGGATCTGAAAGAATCAAAGAAAGCAATCCTTCTACACGGTGAAGAGGCACTTGAGATTCACATTGGAATAGAGGCAAAAGGAACACACATGCCAAGAGCACAATGAAAGAACAATATGGGAAAAATGCAGAATAATTCCACACTAAACTCTACCAAGCCTGTGGAGGATTCCCACAATGGGACCTCTCTGGAGGTAGTCCAGGACACAGATAGTAGAAGAGCAATTGGAGATATATTCAAAGAACTAAGAGAGAGAGAGAGAGAGAGAGAGAGAGAGAGAGAGAATGAAAACTTAGAAAAGACTTAGAGGGAAAGAATGATGAACTTCGGAAAGAACTAAAAGGAGAAAATGACAAATTCTGGAAGGAAGCAGAAACACTAAAAAGATCCCATGCTGAAATGAAAAAGGAAACCAACCAGTGAAGCAAGGAGCAACAAGAAGAGACTGAGAAGCTCCAAAAGGAACTGGAAATAATAAAGAAAACACAGGATGAAATTAAAAAGGAAATCAAACACTCATCCAATCAAGAGGAAAGAATGGGAAAAAGCCCCAGAAGCAGAATGGAGGAAGCAGAAGAAAGAATGTCAGACCTGGAAGATAACACAGAACAATTAAAAAGCTCAAGTAAAGACTATGAAAAATTTAAAAATACGCAAGAGTGGAATAACCAGGAAATGTGGGACACTATAAAAAGATCATAGGGATAGAGGAAGAAAAATCTCAAGAGAATGGTATTGATCAGATCTTCTACAGAATAATAGAAGAAAATTTCCCTAGACTAAAAAAAGACAAACCCATACAAATACAAGAAGCAAATAGATAAGACCAGAAAAGAAACTCCCCACGCCATATCATAGTTCAAATGCTAGACACCCAAAAAAAGACAAAATTCTGAAAGACACAAGAGAAAAACAAGTTACACATAAGGGGAAATCCATCAGAATTACAGCTGAATTCTCAGTGCAAACTACTAAAGCAAGAAGAACATGGACCAAAACATTTCCAGTGCTAAATGACTATAAATGCCAACCCAGGTTACTATACCCAGCAAAAATGTCAATTCTAGCAGAAGGAAAGAGAAAAATCTTCCATGACATAAACAAGATGAAAGAATACATGTCCAGAAAACCAACCCTTCAGAGAATACTTGAAACAGTTCAAAGGACAGAGGAGAGGAGCAACTATCCCCAGGTTCCTTGAAAGAGAATTTGATAAAAGCATAATTGCAGAAGTAGAAACTTAGACCAAAAATGCAAATGGATAATAAGGTGAAAGGAAGCAACATACATCTCTCAATTATAACCTTAAATGTTAATGGACTAAACTCCCCAATCAAAAGACATAGACTGGGAGAATGGATTAGGAAACAGAATCCATCCATATGCTGTCTACAAGAAACCCATCTCGTCCTCAAGGATAGGCACCAACTTAAAGTGAAAGGATGGAAAAAATATATTCCAAGCAAATGGCACCAAAAAGAAAGCAGAAGTTGCTATTTTAATATCAGACAAAATAGACTTCAAAGTAGAAGCAATCAGAAGAGACAAAGAGGCCCTTACATCCTTATCAAAGGTAAAATTAACCATGAAGACTTCACAATCATGAATATATATGCACCAAACTCTGGCACACCAATCTTTTTATTTATTTATTTTTTTTTTTGGTCTTTTCGAGACAAGTCTCCCTGTAGCCCCAGCTGTCCTGGAACTCACTCTGTAGACCAGGCTGGCCTTGAACTCACAAAGATTTTCCAGCCTCCACCTCCCAAGTGCTAGGATTAAAGGTGTGCACCACCACGCCTAGCTGGTGCACCAATCTTTATAAACACAACTCTACAGTACCTCAAGGCACAGATTAACCCCAGCACACTCATAGTAGGGACTTCAATACCCCACTCAGTCCCTTGGACAGATCAACTGGACAAAGAATAAACAGAGAGACATCTGAACTGAACAATGCAATACAGCAAATGGACCTCACAGACATCTACCGAAAATTCCACCCAAGCACCAGAGAATACACTTTCTAGTCAGTATCCCATGGAACATTCTCCAAAATTGACCACATACTGGGACACAGAAAAAACCTCAGCAAATACAAAACAATTGAAATAATTTCATGCTTTCTATCAGACCACAGTGCAATAAAGCTCAATATCAACACCAAGATAAGCCCTATTACCTACACAAGCACATGGAGACTAAACAACACACTCCTGAATAATGAATGGGTCAAGGAAGAGATAAAGAAAGAAATAGTCACAGATGTTTGGATGGTATGTTAATTCATGATTTACATTTTCTTCTCTTAAGTATGGCAGGGTCTTCGTGTGGTTTATAACATCTCCTAACCATTAGAGGATGTAAGCTTGTGGCATCAGCCGTGGGTTATTCCTCCAAGGAGAGAGCTAATAGCCAATTAGATTTGGGATATACAGACATATGGCTGCCACTGCTGCACAGTATTTCCAGGCAGATGAGGTGTAGCTGGTGCTGAC
>VZQC01001442.1:6062033-6069533 GCA_009823505.1 Rhizomys pruinosus
AAAAAATGAAAACAAAACAAACAAAAAAAAAACAGAGAAAGATGCAGAAAAGTTATGGCAGAATGCATGATCTGGGGTGGGTAGGGGTGGGGTGGGGGGAAGGGAAGGGGATATATGCCTGAACTGAATTGGAAAATGATGTATGAAATACACAAAGCATCAATAAAAATAAAAAAAGAAATAAATAGAAACAAGTAAATACTCCATTCAGTTCAAGTCTCTGAAGAAAGGAAGGATATTCCATTACAAAGCTTTTCAACTTTTGTCTCCTTCAAGTAGAGCTATTTGAACTAGTGTGGTTTTTTTTTTTTCAGTTTTTGCTGACTATGAATAAATATATTTTTTTAAAAAGCACATAAACCGAACTGAAAGACAAAAACCACATGGTCATCTCAATTGATGCAGAAAAGGCCTTTGACAAAATCCAACATGCCTTCATCTTTAAAGTTCTCGAGGGATATGGACTGGAGGGAACATTCCTTAACATATTCAAAGCCATATACAACAGACCCATACCCAACATCATTCTAAATGGGTAAAAATTAGAAGCATTCCCTTTAAAGTCAGGAACCTGACAAGGCTGTTCCCTATCTCCACTCCTTTTCAATATAGTTATTGAAACACTTGCTAGAGCAAAAAAGACAAAAACGAAAACAAAAAAACACTTTAAGATTTCATCTTACTCCCCTCTATACTAAAATGCCAATGGGATGCCGATTGTGGTGGCACATGCCTTTAATCCCAATGCTTGGGAGGCAGAGGCAGGCAGATCTCCGAGTTCAAGGCCAACATCATCCACATAGTGAGTTCTAGGACATATGGGACTGCAGGGAAACCCTGTCTCAAAAAAGACAAAAAAAAAAAAGGTCTTTCTAATGCTAATGGCATTATAAAGAGTACAAGAAGCTAGCATATATACTCTGGTATTAGAATCCTGTATTCTGTCTAAGGAATCCATGTTCTCCTTTGGATATTTATCCTCAAATTCTCCTTAAGACTTTTCTCAAGCTACATTGATGTACATTGTGAAATTGATTTACACAGGAATGCGTGTCTGGGAGCCAGAATGCTAGCACTTCTAGAGCCACCCACATTTCTGAGCATCCAAATGGTGTATTTTGTTGGGGATACAAATATAGGTTAGAGGGTCTACATGGGTATGAATAATGGTAAAATTTGCAAACGTGAATCAAAAAACCTCTCAAATTATTAGTACATTTAACCCTACAATCCATTTTCTCCATTTTCAATATCAGCTTTGACAAGAAAGATGTATTTATGCTCTCGCATGACTCAGCCTTAGGAAATTAGACCTGTCAAAGTGACTTTCTTAGCACAGTAGTTTTCTGTATTTTTAACATCTGTTCACTGAAGGAGAAAAGATGGTCGTATGTAAACAGCCATAAAAGACAGTTGTAAAACAATGTGATCAGTGCTTTCTTCTAAGTGTCACTTGACTTTGTGCATGGTCAATTCCAGAGGGGCTGGAGTCTGGATTCTTATTTTACCTGCAGCCAGCCCACCACTGTTGCCCTTGACGTCCTTGTCTGCTGTCTCTTCCACTGTCACTATAATCCCAGTGAACTAGTACATTTCTCCTGAGTTGGCTCTCTTCCACTGGACCAGGGGAATAATATAGGGTGATGGGCATCCCAGAATAGGGCAAAGCAAAAGCTGCCGTGTGGTGAGCAGAGAATTGAGATTCAATATAGGAGTGCGCGTAAGCTAAGGCCAATAGCACTTGAACTTGAGCCTGGTTTAGGGAAGGCTCTACATACAAGTTCAGTCAGACCACTGGGTGGTCTCTCTGAGCCCTAGCTGACAGAGATACTTTCCTAATTGGAACCCTTCCAATCATTGCCTCTCCTTTTGGCCCTAACCTTTCACAGAGGGTCTTCCCTGACCTAGTTCCCACAGACATGTTAGTTAAGCCACACCTCCTACTGCCTCTGTGCTAATCAGAAAAGGTATTTCTTGTGGCCATAGTCAGTCACAGAAGCAGCCCAACTGAGCAAGCACTGTCACATGTACCCTTATGGGGCACTAGGATCATGACTACTGTCTAGGTCACCTTCCCAGAGAGACAATCATACAGCAGGCCAGAAGCAAAGCAGCATGTCCCTCTCGGATCTCTCAGAATTGCTCCTCTGTTTTTCATTGAACTTTGACCAGACATTTGAGAGATAGCCCTGAAGCATTGCCTAGAGAGAAAAGACTCCTGGGATAGAAACGAGAAGTTCGGTGTTCCAGTTCCCACCCTAGAACAACTTCTAGAGACTAGGGAGGGAAGCAGGCAATGCTCAAGGATGCTCCCTTCTCTGCCTTTGTTCCCTTAACTGTAAAGTCAGTCGACAGTAATAGTGCCTCACACAGAAGCTGCGGCCACCTCCTCTTCTTGGTCTACTTGGGGGAATAATCACTGAACTAGGGGATTTTTCCATTTATTTTATATTTCTATAAATTCGACTTCCACTAGTGCACCCAGTTAGATATTCTTGTGACATTGCAAATTCTGGTGATTTATCACATACTGAACTGGACAACTCATTATTTTATTGTAGCCCCTTGGCAGGAGAACCACCTTCCTTCCACGGTCCAGCAACTACTGGGCAACTATAGAAGGTCTCATCTTCCAGGACATCCCCTGTGTGGAATGTGGCTGGAACATGCAAGGTTGGGGTGATCTCCTGGGGCAGTGTGGACACATGTGCTAATAGTTTGCTCCCCTCATTCTCCCAGCCCTTTGATACCCATGTCAGGAGCCTGAATAGAAGACAACAGGCTGAGCTTAGGAGACTGACTGAACTTGTATGTAGAACCTTCCTAAACCAGGCTCAAGTTCAAGTGCTATTGGCCTTAGCTTACTCGCACTCCTATATTGAATCTCAATTCTCTGCTCACCACAAAGCAGCTTTTGCTTTGCCCTATTCTGGGATGCCCATCACCCTATATTATTCCCCTGGTCCAGTGGAAGAGAGCCAACTCAGGAGGAATGTACTAGTTCACTGGGATTATAGGCATCATTGGAAAGGGGACCAAGGGAACCCTCAAAGAAGCCTTCATTGAAAGGATATGTACATGTAATAGTACAGACACACGAAAGTGCACAGGCATGCACACTCACCAGTCATACCCATGCACAAGCATGCATGCTCACATATGCACATATATCCTACCCATGCACTTTTACACGTGTACATATGCGCATATAGTTCCACACAGGTACATAAACTGACACATGAGTTTATGCATACAATCAGCCTTGTGTTTGAAACTCTGGTCGCTATGGACTAGCAGTTACCACTTTTCCCACTCTTCAATCTACCATCTACTCCCCAATATAACCTTCTCCAGAGGAGTTGGATGTGATGACTTCCTCTACCTCCTTCACAGGTCCAATCCCAAGTATCTGCCTTTAAGCTTGATTTGTCTTTGCTCTATTTCAACATTTGTATTATTTTACTGCTGCCATGGAGTGGGTCTTTACCAGGCAGAATCACAGCTGTTTAACTGCTCTAATTTCATCTCATTGGCCATCTGGCCTGTTTCATCATTCAATATCATCTTTGAACCTGGACCCTGGGCTGCCACTACCATGATCCGGGGCTCCTAACCAGTTTCGTGGCTATGCACCCAGCCTAGTTGCATGTTGCCCAGGAAATGGGTGGGAAGCAGTGGGGTGCTTCTCCCCTCCGAGGGGAGCCAAGAAGACCAGCAGCTGGGGCGTTCCTAAACCATGTGTCACCCTTGGAAATATGGTCAACAAATCCATTTGCATTCCCAATTCTTGGTCTTTTCCTTTTTGTAGCTTGGAAAAACATTTTGGTTTCCAATCCAAACATTTTTCCCACAGCTGTCTTTGAAGCCTTCACAGGGTTGGATTTTATTATGTGAGATTAGTTTGTTCGAGCTTTTTGTTGTTGTTCAAACTCATGGCAACATTCTCCCTTGTTCTAGGGTTTTGGAGAAATGTCACTGGTGGCCTAGACTTCATGAAAAGAATAAAATCTGAGTTCTGATTCTGCTGGATGGAACATGTTCACCTGCAGGCCAATACATGGATAGTATCGTCTCCAGGTGTCTGGTAGACTGAGTAACAAAACTTGGGTGTGAATGAACAGGTTTTAAGCCAAAAGTCTGAGTTTTCATTGTTCTCATCACTAGTAATGCTCGTTTAAACTAAAATTACTGTGTTTGAGGTGTCGGTCTTAAAGTCCACCAGGATATGCCTTCTGCTACTTTCACATAGATAGAACCCAATTGCGGCTATGGAGAATAATCCTAGGCTATTGTCTTATTGGTGTAGGATGTACAGACCCCTGGCCTGATATATTTGAGTACCCTGCCTTCCCAAACTTGAACACGGTGCAATGAGAAACCAAATTCTGTTTCAGTGGGTACTAGCTGGCTCTACTAGCCCAACTGCTCCCGAGCTTTCTAGGGATATCCAAAAGGCACACTGAGACTCCAAAGCCACAATGGCCATCTGAGAAGGGTAGCTTTGCATGGAGCATCTCTATCTCTTAGTGCCAAGTGGCTGCCATGAGCTTAGGTTTTATTATTTTGGTGCTTGTGCTTGTTACTCTTAATCTTATCCACATTCCCTCAGAAGCAGAGAGGCCCACTCGAGGAGCACTGGTGACAGGCCCAGCACTGACAAAGGGTCTCTACTCTCATCCCTTGAATGATCTCAGATGCATTTTAAAAGGGAACATACAAAGAAAGATTTTACTGTATTCGAGATGCAGTTCACATTTATTGCAGAATCCTTGAGATGTTTAATACCATTCATAGAGATGCCAGAAGCAAAATGGCTGCGTTAATTTTCTAGAATTGGTCTAACAAAGTTGCACAGACTAGGTGGCTTACAAATTTGCTATTTTGTTCAGTTCTCTATGAAGCAACCCTCGGCTGTCTACATACGGTAAATCTCAGTGTATAGACAGCAATTTTGCACAGTTTTTCTTCACATCATCTTCCTTCATCCAAATTTCTCCTTTTTAAGAGGACACCAGTCCCACTGGACTGAGGTCCAACCTAATTATCTCATTTTAACTTGATTGTCTCAGATAAAGAGCCTAGCTCCATAATCAGTCACATTCTGAAGGTACTGAAGGTTGAGATTACAACACATTCTTTCTGGGTAAATGCAAAAGAAGATAATT
The DNA here is from genome assembly GCA_009823505.1 of Rhizomys pruinosus. Classification (NCBI taxonomy): domain Eukaryota; kingdom Metazoa; phylum Chordata; class Mammalia; order Rodentia; family Spalacidae; genus Rhizomys; species Rhizomys pruinosus. The sequence continues at coordinate 6,067,199 of VZQC01001442.1, forward strand.
CTACCCATAACATTAGCTCTCTCAGCTTCAGCCTAGATGAAATTACTTATGTCTCTCGTGTACAGTAGGCTCACACTTGCCTCAAGGTCCCTTGAAGTAGGTGTGAGTGGCCACTTAAAAAAGGAGCCAGGCCTGGTAGTGCATGCCTTTAATCACAAAACTCAGGAGGCAGAAGTGGGTAGGTCTCTGTGAGACTGAGGCCAGCCTGATTTACAGAGCCAGTTCCAGGCCAGTTCATGCTACAGGGAGACAGTGTCTTGAGGTAAAAGGACAATGCTACTGTTCTTGAGAACCAAAGTGAGTTTGGTGAGGTGGCTCTGAGGAAGCCACAGAGGTTTGGAAAGGGGACCAAGAAGTGGCTCTGAGAAAAGACAAAAGGCAAGGATTCAGTCCAAGGGCCACACAGGAAAGGGTCCGAGATCAGGAAGAAGACAGGTCATAGTGGGTCAACTGACAGCACTGTGGGAAATCAAAATCCAGGTCTCTTCTCTGTAACACTGAGCTTTCCAAGGTGAAAATGCAGAATGAGTTTAAAGTGATCCTTTTGAATCGTAAATGCTTTGCCCACATTTGAAGGAATACTCTGAAGAACTATTGGGCATCCTGGGCTATTTAGTCAGGTGTGTGTGTTTGCAGATTTGGTTTGAGTGGTATGCTTGATGCAGAGTCTATCTACTGAGAAATAGCTGAGGAAAAGTTCTCAGCAGAGCCTGTTACTCCCTCTTCAAGGCTTAACTGATGTCTGGACTCTTTGCACAGAGGAGAAGTAGCTGTCCATCTCCTCTTAATGATACAGAAAACTAGGAAAGCAGCTTTCCTAGCTGGCCAGCCCTGCCTCCTTGGAGAAAACCTCCTCTTTCTGTGATGTAAGTTTACAGTGTTGCTGGATCGTTATGCCCATGTAATAGGACCCAAACCACAGAAGCAGCAACATGGAAATGTGCTTTTTGTTTACTGCAAACGAATTTGAAAATCAATTGAAAATGTTTCTCCCAAACATGCTGCACAGTCGTTGAGATGATGGCTTTTCCCTCCTAACTCACAACAATGCCGACCCTTTTTTCTTAGCTACAGTGTGATCTAAATTGAGGAGCTAAGCAGCCCTCAGGAACAGCTGAGCTCTTGCCTTAATGGCTCTCTGGTTTATTGTTGCATTCCCCTTTGGGACAGACTCATTCCGAAGCTCTCCTTGTTCTCTCCGGATGGAACTGAACTTGTTCTGTCATCGTCACTTCTCTCTCATTGTGCCCATTTAGTGTGGCATAGGATGAGCAGGGCCTTTGCACCCTATACAGCACTGCAAAACCAAACCAGCAGGTACAGTGTTTTAGTGCCAAAGAGAGATCTGAATTGACATGTGAAGGCCATCTCCGGAAAAGTGACAATTTTAATGTCTCTTGGCATCTGGCAGGGACTGGAGTTCCCCTTAATATACTTTGCACCGAATGGCACACTTGTGCACACTTGGGAGACAGATTCAAGCCACAGCAAGTCTGTGGTGACAAAAGGCCTACTCCTCTAGGCTGATATTAACCCTGGCTGCCCAATGTCACTCACCAGGGACACACAGCTCAAGGCAAGGGAAAGAGAATTAATGTAGACTGAGGTAGATGGCTGTTCCAGGTACTGCAGATGCTTTACAGGTTTTGGCATAAGGCTGGGAGCAATGTTCTTAATCTCCTAATTTCTAGTTAACCTTGACTTTGACCAAAGCCACTACTGTCTTAGCATATATTACTCTCGTGTGGTCCCCTCCCATTGGTCGCCTTTCCTCTTCCCAATTATCATTTGCCATTCTGAATCTGGGTTAGTTTTCTTAGCATGGTGTTCTTCAGTTGCATCTATTTTAATGTATATGGAATAATTTTGTTCTTTATGGCTCAGTAACACTGCATTGTGTATGTGTACCATCATAAACTTAACATTATGGTCTCTCAACTCAGTTTCCTCTCTTCCAATTTGTTTCCAACACATAAAAACAGGCTCCATATAGCCTGGATACTCTTGGAACAGATGGATTACATGCTCTTCTAGAAAGTCTATGAACTTGTCCCAGCCGGGCGTGGTGGCACACGCCTTTAATCCTAGCACTTGGGAGGCAGAGGCAGGTGGATCTTTGTGAGTTCAAAGCCAGCCTGGTCTACAGAGTGAGTTCCAGGACAGCTGGGGCTACAGGGAAACCTTGTCTCAAAAAGGCCAAAAAAAAAGAAAGTTTATGAACTTGTTAGTCAGTTCACTCATACTGCGCCTATGGGCAATGGACTCTGGGTAGCTGCTGCTCAGTTGGAGCCAACATTGTTAAAATGGACTAGGCTAATTTGTTGAGGCTTTGGTA
>VZQC01001442.1:6072033-6076357 GCA_009823505.1 Rhizomys pruinosus
TCCCACCCCATCCCAGATCATGCATTCTGCCATAACCATCCTGCATCTTTCTCTCAGTTTTTTTTTTCATTTTTTAGCAATAAGTGATAATTTATGAGTATAAGCATCCCTCACGTAGAACCAATTTGCAGGCTGTTGTGCCCAAATCCACACAGCCCCACCATCCAGTGGGGGGGGGGTTGTATGTTCAATCAAGTTGATCAAATGAGTGTCCAGACTATATTGCTGTAGTTTCACCATTCACCCCAATTGCGGCCCTTACATTCTACCATGCCCCCTCTTCCACAAATTGTTCCCTAGGCTTAGAAAAGGGGCACAGGTGGATGAGAAGCAAAACAGTCTACTTTCTCTGGAGCTGTTGTTTTGGACTCTGGTCAATTCTGGCTGTTTCCTTTCATGGGCTGACAGTTTGTCCAGGAATAACCTTTCAATACTACTAATGAAGCACAAGCAATTAGATATATAGGTATTTAAACAGTATTAATTGTTATCATAGGTTACTTTGGTATAGACACAGATGTTTGGATGGTATGTTAATCCGTGAATTAAATTTTTTTCCTGTTAAATATGACAGGGTCTTACTGTGGCTTATAACATCTCCTAACCTGTAGAGGATGTAAGCTTGTGGCATCAGCTGTGGGTTATGCCTCCAAGGAGAGAGCCAATAGCCAATTAGATTTGGGATATTCAGGCCTATGGCTGTGCTGCACAGTATTTCCAGGTAGGTGAGGTGTAGCTGGTGCTGACGGTGGAGTCTTGCTTGACTCAAGGAGACCCATATTTTCTTTATTGGTTTAGTGGCCTTTGGTAACACTCTCTGGTATTCCAGAGAGCCATCTGTTACTGTGCATGTGTGGTCTCAATATCTCTTTCCCTGATTAACATCAGGTCTTGGCAGCAGGGCCTTATTGCCTCTTTCTTGCAGGTATCCCAGTTTAGATGCAAGGAGCCTTTACCTTTTGTGGGGGCTTGGATCCCTGGCCAACATCTCCTTGGTAGAATAATCCATTGCTGATGTCAGAATCTCCTGTATTAATATATTTTGCGAGTGCATAGCTAGGACTTTAGTCTATATTGGTTCCCCCCCCCCCTTTGAATAGAGAATAATCCTTTTCACAGTTCCTATGTCATTAATCAACTAAGAAGCAGTTTTACCGGTTTTATAAGAGATTACCTCTATAGTAGTTGTCCTCCAATTTACAGTTGGGAACGACCTCATCTCATCATATTTCTCCTTGTTCAGGCTTGGAAAAAAAAATCCTCAATATCATTGGAAAAACAAAAGACCCTGAATAGCCAAAGCAATCCTGAGTGAAAAAGGCAATAAGGGGGATCGCTATACCAGAACATCAAACTATACTACAGGCTATATCATAAAAACAGCCTGGTACTGGCAAAAAAAACAGACCAGTTGACCAATGGATAAAAACTGAAGATCCAAACTGAGCTCATACAATTTCAGCCACCTCATATTTGACAGGGGGCCAAGAAGACACAATGGAGGAAAAGACACATCTTCGGTAAAGTGGTGTGGGCAAAACTGGATTACCACTCTGTAGAAAATGAAATTAAACCCCTACCTCTCACCTTGTACAAAAGTCAACTCCAGATGGACCAAAGACCTCAACGTGAAACCCCAAACTCTGGAGGTGATAGAAGAGAAACTTGGCAGCAGACTACAAGACATAGGCGTAGGAAAAGACTTCCTAAATCAGACAGCAGCTGCACAAGAAATAAGAGCAACAATTGACAAATGGGACCTCATTAAACTCAAAAGTTTCTGTACATCAAAAGAAACAATAAAGGAAGTGAAGAGAAAACCCACAGAGTGGGAGGAATCCTTCACTTTCCTAAACCTATGTAATTGCTTACTATATTCTAAATACTTATTCTTATATTTACAGATGAATGTAGTTCTCACATCTCATCAGAGAAGTTTCATTTTGCAACAGATAGAGACTGTTACAAAGTTCCACAACTGATCAAAATGCAGAGGATAAGTGATCATGTGGTGCCTAACCCCAACTGATACATCTACAATGCAACCCCTGTACCTAAGGCTCATAGAACATTTAGGAAGAGATGACAGAAAGATTATAAGAGCTAGAGGAACAGGGCACCTACTGCTCTGTAATGCATTGCAGATATGATAGGAAAGTTATGCCCATGACAGGGCCACAGTACAGTTGCCCAGCCAGACTTGCATAATGACAACATCAGTTGACACGCCAATGTGAATGGGGAAAATCTCACATGGATCCACCTCTAGAGGAATGGCTATAAGCAATCAATGGATGTAGAGGGAAGGAAGCATCTTACTCCAAAGATGAGATCCCTGATAGGTTATCTAATCCCAAGTCATCAGGCCTAAACAGTTATACACACATGCACCACTAAAACAATTCAGTGCAATTTATATATTCATAAATACATATGAATATATGTATACATATATCCATATTAAATACACACATACATGTACATGTGTATATGTATGTGTGTATGTAACAATAATAAAGAGGAGGACAAGAAAGAGAGAGGGGAAATGTGGGAAGAGTTGGAGGGGCAGAAATTTTAAATAACTAATAGTGTAGATGTATGCATATGAAGCCTGAAATTTGGAAAGCTCTGATATTCTGCAACCAAATTATCAACTTAGTGAGAGAAAAAATATATATAAATCAATTGATAGAAAACCTATATCCAGAATATATTAAACTCTTACAACTCAAAAAGAAAATGATAAATAGCCCAATTACTAATGGGCCAAAGGAAATACTTCTCTCTCCGAAGAAGATAAACACATGTCCAATGACTATGTAGACATTCAACATCATTAACTGCGATGCCCAAACTTAAAGCCAGGGATAGAGGAGGGTCTTGAGAAGCCAGAAGGTTGAAGGGAGTGCAAGGAGTTACAGGCAAATAAGATTCACTTTATTCACTGGCACACAAGCTGTTAGAGAGACAGACATTAGCAGGCACCAAGACACATGCTGGCATATATAGGCCACGCACAGGCTTCTGGAAGGTACACACAAGTCTACCTACACAGGCTGGCTGGAAAGGGAAAAACGTGAAGGCACTTATCCCTCATCTCAAGACCCTATTTATACATAATCACACAAAAGTGGCATTTTGCCAGGAATAGTTATATAACAGATTGCATCACTATTTGATTTGGGGTTCCCCAGAGATCCATTTTTTTTTTTAGTCTTTTTATGACTCATACCTCCCAAAATGTTCAGTGTTAGCCATCTTGGCCCGTGCCAGATATCCGTAACAGTGCCATGTTATCTAAATATAAACTGATCCATATGGTATTCTACACCCTTCATTAACCATTAAGGAAATGCAAACACCAGTCCAAAACATGATATAATACTTTATTGCATGACTTTTCCTGGGGACATGTGAGCAAATGTCTATTCACACCAGATAGGGCACCAATGACAAAGAAATGATTCCATCCAACCCCATTTCAGTGAACTGAATTTTTTACTGCACTTGTTTATAAGTGTGGGTGACCCCAACAAGCTGCATCCCCCACCCAAACATGGGCAACAACTTCCTGAAATCTGCATAGATGGAATCCACCCTTCAGTAAACCTTCCAGAGAAGCACCTCCAGAGAGCATATCCAGCTGAGGCAGGATTAGTCACTGCTGGGGTCAGGGCCTAGTGGGAATGAGGGGCTAGAATCTCAGGTGGGGGATGCTAACAGTCTTCTCCGAGTTAAAGATGGCAACTGCTATGGTGTGCTGAAAGACAATATTCCACAACATACTTCCTACTTACTAAGATGGCTATCATTTTTAGAAAGGAAAATAAGTGTTATGAGGCTCAAAACAATTTAGAACCCTCGAACATTTCTAGCAGGAATGGGAAGTGGGGCTGTAACATTGGAAAACAGTCTGGCAGTTCCTCAAAAACCTAAACATGGAGTGCATAATATGACCCCAAATTTTCATTTCTGTGTTCATATCCAAAACTGAAAAAATATCTTTACAAAAATGTGTACACAAATGCTTACATCGGCAGCATCAAAATAGCAGAAAATTTAGTGCCCCTTTTCTAAGCCTAGGGAACAACCTGCGGAAGAGGGGGCGTGGTAGAATGTAAGGGCTGCGATTGGGGTGAATGGTGAAACTACAGCAATGTAGTCTGGACACTCATTTGATCAACTTGATTGAACAAACAACCTGTCACCCCCCACTGGATGGTGGGGCTGTAGGTGTTTGGGCACAACAGCCTGCAGATAGGTTTTGCATGAAGGATGCTTGTACTCATGGATTATCACTTATAGCTAAAAATGAAAAAAAAAA
>VZQC01001442.1:6088446-6115067 GCA_009823505.1 Rhizomys pruinosus
GGGGGGGGGGGGGGGGGGGGGGGGGGGGGGGGGGGGGGGAGGGAGAGAGAGAGAGAGAGAGAGAGAGAGAGAGAGAGAGAGAGAGAGAATCTTTCTGGCTTGACCTTCCGGGTGACTGGTGGTGTGATGGCATGCAGGGTCAATTGACTATGTCAATCTGTGACACTGAGAGCTGAGGATAAACATAGCACACCATTAAGGGAACTAAAAATGTTTGTTAAAATCTTGGGCCTGGATGTAGTTGCCTGGGAACAATGGGAGCATCAGGAAGCCCCCAAAATCTTTTAACCCAAGGAATAACCAGATTGAACATACAGCTTCTAAAAGTCACATTATGAAATGTAGAGGATGAATTTCAGGGACAGAGACCATGAGCAAGATACTAGAGAATAAGTCATTATAGGACAGAGATGCTGATGGCCTAAATTACTGCAGAGGCAGTGGGCCTGGAAGCCAGGAGACAGATCCTAGCGATGCAGATGCTAGGATGAACTGCACTTGGTGATTGGTTGGCTGAAGTCCAGAATGAGTCCAAGTCCCCAACTTGAGTAACAGGGATGAAGAGAAAATGTATATTAAAATAATGAGTACCTATTTTTGAATATTATTCACTGACAAAACTTCTAATACTGTAAGAGTTCTCCTTGTTGCTTTAATGTGACTTCAGCATTTATTCCCCTTCCAAATTCTCCAACCTATATAAAGTTTTCAATGTAGTCATGTTAAAAAAATGAGTATCACACCAAAGGAGTGCAAGGTTTCAGAAGATCTTGCTAAGTGTGAGGGGCCCAGAGTCTTCTGGAGTAGGTGGGAAGTAGCCAACATGGAGTGTCCAGGAAAGGAGGTAGATGGTAGGGTGGAAGGCAGCCTACAGCATCATCATTAGTCCTCATGTAGGGACCAAGCAATAAGCTACTACAAACCTATGTCTGCCATGTGGTAGGGATTAGAAGCATCCAGCCTATTGATCAGAGGACCAGTCGTTACCCAGAAATCATAACATTGCCATCTTAAATCTCCAGTAGTCTTGATAAGGAGAGGATGGTTTGTTGAATTAAGTGAATTACTAGGACAGTTAGTGTAGTCGAAGCTTTGAGGTATCGAGCTCTGCTTGTCCTGCATAAAAAAGCAGCACATGACTGCAATACCCATAGAGCCTAGAAGATGTTATTGGATCACCTGGAACTGGAATAACAGATGTGTTAGTCACCATGTGGGTGCTGGAAACCAAACCTAGGTCCTCTATAAGAACAGCAAATGTTCTTGATCACTGAGCTGTCTCTCCATTCCTGTGATCTGTTTAACATGATCTAGGGGGATGTGAAGGACAATGAACATTTGAATTCTACATCCATTACTTCAAAAACACCATGTCAAACTCCTACTGGGTTCTCAGGCTTTCATGGCTAGGTACCTTATGAATGTGCTCAGAACCCTATTTTTTAAATATTGAAACACCCAGCAAACATTATAGTGGAGTTTAGCTGTCAATAGACTGACACAGTTTACCACCACAAGTATGAAAAACTTAGAAAATGACATAACAAGATGCTGAGGATATCCAATAAAGTTTTGGGATGAAGGGAAGAAGCTACTGCCATGTTTTGTAGGTATTTGCCTGCCTGATGGCTCATGACTTCTCAAATGTCTTTGAAGAACACAGAACAAAGATTATTTCTGCCATGTGACAGCTGAGAAAATTGAAGCTCAGAGTAGGAAATGTGAAATATTGTTGAATAATATTCTTCGTAGATCCAGAACTCCTACCCCTCACTGTGTTGCAACTTCTGTTTCACCTTTGGCTTCAGGCAGTGGTACACTAGAGTTTGTTTCAACTGTTTCTCAAAGATAATTATTAGACTTTCAGAAAATATGGTGTGAATGAATAGTTGTCAGCATGCTGCAATTTAAAATCATGCACCAATGACACAAATATTTACTATCAGAAAATCATGAAATGCTACCAGCACACCTCTAGACCCAGGATACTGTAGACCTACCTCCTAGCACCATGGGATGTACCCACAAACCAACAGGCTAGGAGCTACAGTTCAGTAACTTGTGTTAAAAATGGCCACCTCAGAATTAGATGATAAAGGGATCTGATGGTCAGTACTCTGTCTTCAAAGTGTTTCCATATCTGCCTGGGGTACACCCAACTGACTGTGCTGATTTACTGCTGAAATCAATAACTGAAAGAGAATTCCCATCTCCCCCACTTGTCACATCAAGTCTGAAATTATGAGTTAAAGCAAAGTGGAATTTGGACACAGTGTCTCATTTCACTTCCACTTTAGCATTTTGGATATTGAACACATATGTCTTACCCTTTTAGCCTGACAGATTATTATACAAAGAATAGAAACATATCGCAACTGAATCCCAAGGAAGAGGAATCAAGGACATGGGAATCCCAAGCAATGAAAGACACCATTTTAAAAGATACCAGAGATCCACAGAAAATAGGTGTGTTATTTGTTTTTCATTGTCTCATTTTTATGGAAAAACAAATTGGGGAATTTCAGGCTACTGGATAAAAAGAGTTACAGAGAAGACAATTTCTGCTGTTCATCCTTAAATAAATAGCTGCTGTTCTTGCTTGTTAAAATGTAAAATTTCCAAATCTAAATGTCAGAGAATTCTAGGAAAAATTGCAAAACCATTACTTCATAAACATGTAATTGTGCTATTACTGCTAAATGCAATGACATTCTATAAATATCATAGTTCAGGCCTCGTGGTCTATAAATAGACCCAGCTAATCACCGGAAATGTATTTTATTTCTTGAATTCTAATGGAGTAATTTCAAAGTCCCCATTTTCTAGAGTCTGAGTCCATTCCCAGTTTGGTTGGTATCTTTTCCTCTACATGGACTCTTTCATGGGACGTACATCCTCTTCAGCATGTATGAAGACAAGGCCAATGGGGAGAACCCAGGGAATTGTTTAGATGTACTGCTGAGGCCTGCACCCTACACTGAACTGGATGGATATTGATATGGCACTGCTTAAGATGCTCTCGGTAGGGATATGTGGACACTTCATTAGATCTGGATGGGATACCACAGACTCCAAAGTGACAGCAGGCAACTAGAATGTCTTTTCATCTGCACCAAACTGCAAGAAGACTGGTCCAACATAGTGAATCCCAAGTGACATAAATTGAAGCCCTTAAACCTGTTGTTATGCTTTCCCAGAATCCCCCACTTGTGCTTGGCTGCTATACATATTCACCAGACCACAGACTTGGCTGTTATGTAGCTTGATCATGTGTCTCCACTTATATAGTGAAAGTCACTGCAGAGTTTGTTCCTAAGTAGGATGTATTCCCTTCGTCCTTATTTACAATCCACATCACCTGCTGCAAAAATAATTATATCGAAGTATTAAGTTTTCTTGGCATCATTAAAAAAATAATCTCTGGTCACAAAGCTACTTGTTTCTTCTGGGCCCTGACTTTCCCATCTACAAAATTGCAGAGCAAGAGGGCTGTTGTGAAGTAGAATGCTTTTTTCAGTGGCAGTTAAGCCAGGAGATACTCATTCCAGTTCTGATATCACCTTGGGCCACGGCCTTGGCAAGTCTGTTCCCTTCTCTAGAGCCACGAAAACTAAGATGGAGAATTTTGGCCCCAGGCCTACACAAGGGCTCAGTCAGTCATGTCTTCTAGGGATCCCTCTGCAATCCCTCTGTAATCCAGCCATACAACTGGGTTACAATTACACCTCTGGAAAGACTTCACTGAAAGTACAATTTGTGTGAAGGATTAGTGGGAGAGTGGGAATTGTCCTAAGTTAATAAAACAAACACACAAGAAAAAGAATTAGAGGAAAAGGAAAGAAAACTGATAATTACAAAGATTAATATAATTTGGAGAATTAAACAAAATTTATCAAGGAGTTTACTGGCAACCACAGGGGGTGAGACAAAACACATAAGATTCCAGAGTTTTCATGATCAGAGAAAACAATGTTTTTATCTTCAAAGGGATATGTTTTCTCCCATGGGACCTCAACTAAGAATAAGCAACAAGTTTTTAACCTGAGGACTTCTAATTAAGAATATTCTGCAGAACACTGGTCAAGAATTTGAAAACAAAGTAAGGAGATATACATATAGCTGTTTCTAGGAGCAGTTGTTAAACATGTTGAACATCTGTTTTTCAAGCCAAGTTTCCTGGGTAAAGTTCTACCTGGGGTTGCAATGGTGAACTCACCTGTCTTTTTTTTTCAAACCTTAGTTTTATTTATTATTTATGGGGGGCGCTCATAGGTATCCAATATAGATAGAGGGGTGCACATGTCATGGCACATAGTAGAGGTCACAGGACAACATTCTGAAGTCAGTTATCTTTTTCAACCTGTACATGAGTCCCTGAGATCGAACTCAGGCCATCAGGCTTGCACATCAAACACCTTTACCCACTGAGGTATCTTGTGAGCCCTTTGCCAGCTTTTTGACTCAGGGTTAAATGTGTTGGGGTGTGTATGTCTTGGTATGGTGCCCCAAATGAATAATTATTTCCCCTCAATAAATGTCCCCCATTTTCTTTGGGTGGTAACTAGGGACCATTTTGTCTCAATGATTGGCACTGGTGTTAGCTAGATGATTCTCCTGTTCAAGGAACAGCACCAAGTTGAATCCCACAGCCTCAGTGAGATAGAGGACGTCATTACAGGCTTCAGGGTCTTATGTGAACGAAGAAAGAAAAGTCTCCTCCCAGGAGCTGTCCCATGGCATCCCAGAGGTACTGGCTTCTTGGGAAAAGGACTTGTTTCTCATTCCTTAAGCCTTATGAAGTCCTGAGGGAAAGGAAATTCTGGTTAAAAGCATCAATAGCAGTCTACCCAATAAATTGGCGATGAAAGATTTGGCCATTCTAGAATGGCCAGCCACCTGATAGCTACATGGCTTCTGTTTCAGCACCTTTAAAAGTAGCTCTATTCTGCAGATCATGATAGCAGGCCTCTTCTATAGGACACTCACAGATACCAGGAAGTCCTGAATCCACTGGTGGGAAATCTGTGGTCTGGATGAGTTACTAAGCACATTGGGATGTGAACACCAATATCCTTGATGACACAGACCTTTAACAAACTCTGCTCCTCACTTGGTGTCCACACAGAAATATTGTCTGAGGTTTATTCCACAGAGCTGTTCTAAGAGACTATTTCATCTCTGACAAAGTGGGGTCCAGGCATAAACCAAATCAGTTACTGTCATCAGAATTGACACTATATTGAAGACAATCATGGAAACAGATAGTCCCAAGAGTATAGGGGAGCATGAGAAAGGGGCATAGTAGACTATGAGTGCTGAGTTGATATGGGGCATGGTAAAATATGAGCGCTGAGCTGATATGGGTGATATGGGGCATGGTAGACTATGAGTGCTGAGCTGATATGGGGCATGGTAGAATATTAGCACTGAGCTGATATGGGGCATGGTAGACTATGAGTGCTGAGCTGATATGGGGCATGGTAGAATATGAGCGCTGAGCTGATATGGGTGATATGGGGCATGGTAGACTATGAGTGCTGAGCTGATATGGGGCATGGTAGACTATGAGAGCTGTGCTGATATGGGGCATGGTAGACTATGAGCCCTGTGCTGATATGGGGCATGGTAGACTATGAGCCCTGAGCTGATATGGGGCATGGTAGACTATGAGTGCTGAGCTGATATGGGGCATGGTAGAATATGAGTGCTGAGCTGATATGGGGCATGGTAGACTATGGGTGCTGAACTGATATGGGGCATGGTAGACTATGAGTGCTGAGCTGATATGGGGCATAGTAGAATATGAGCACTGAGCTGATATGGGGCATGGTAGACTATGAGTGCTGTGCTGATATGGGGCATGGTAGACTATGAGCCCTGAGCTGATATGGGGCATGGTAGACTATGAGTGCTGAGCTGATATGGGGCATGGTAGACTATGAGTGCTGAGCTGATATGGGGCATGGTAGACTATGAGTGCTGAGCCGATATGGGGCATGGTAGACTATGGGTGCTGAACTGATATGGGACATGGTAGACTATGAGTGCTGAGTTGATATGGGGCATGGTAGACTATGAGTGCTGAGCTGTTATGGGGCATGGTAGAATATGAGTGCTGAGCTGTTATGGGGCATGGTAGACTATGAGTGCTGAGCTGCTATGGGACATGGTAGAATATGAGTGCAGAGCTGCTGGCCATTTTGAAACTCATAATTTATTTTGAGAACACTGGAAACTCCTGAAATAGTTTGCATAAGACACCTGGCATTGTTAAGACCATGTGTTTGGTACACATTGGCTACAATGTGTGTGATGGATGGCTTTAGTGTCAACTTGACACACCTAGATTGAGGGAGCCTCAACTGGGGAATTGCCTCCATTGGACTGGCTTGTGGCCAGGTCTGTATGGCATTTTCTTTTTTTAATTTTTTTATTTTTGAAAAAGAATTTTTTTATGTGTGTGAATATACTGTCTGCATGTAGGTTGGTGCACCCTTGTCATGCAATGCCACGGAGATCAGAAGAGGGTGTTGAATTCCCCTGGAACTAGACTTAAAGACGGTTCTCAGCCACCATGTGGGTGCTAGGGATCAAACCTGGGTCCTCTGAAAGAGCATTTTGTGCTCTTAATCACTAGGCCATCTCTCCAGCCATTTATTTATTTATTTATTTATTTATTTATTTATTTATTATTTTTTATGTGTATGAGTATCCTGTCTGCGTGTAGGTTTGTGCACCCATGTCATGCAATGCCATGGAGGTCAGAAGAGGGTGTTGGATTCCCCTGGAACTGGAGTCAAAGACGGTTCTTAGCTGCCATGTGGGTGCTGGGGATCAAACCCGGGTCTTCTGCAAGAGCAGTTGGTGCTCTTAACCGCTGAGCCATCTCTGCAGCTCCAGGGCATTTTCTTGATTATTGAGTGATGTAGGAGGGCCCAGCCCACTGTGGGCAGGTTGTTGTGTATTGTATAAGAAAGCAGGCTGAACATGGGCCAGGGGAGCACAACAGTAAGCAGCATTCCTCCACGGCTTGTGCTTCAGCTCCTGCCTCCAGGTTCCTGCCCTGAGTTCCTACGGTGGGCTCTCTTACTGATAAACTGCGACCCAGGAGATGTGAGCCAAATAAACCCTTTCCTCCACAAGTTGGTTTTGGTCAGAATATTTTGTCACAGCAATTGAAAGGAAACTAGAACAATGTGTAATGAAAGAATTCCTGGCAAAGAGGAACGGAAGTAGAGCTAGAGAAATCTTGCAGCTAAATGTGGCGTCCTGTTGATTGAGTGACTAGGTAAACAGAAGGAAGCCCTGTACTTACATGAACTTATCATACTTTGATGGATGTCCAAAAATCTGAACAGTACTAACTCATATAGCTCATCATAAGTATGGGGGTGGAGGATTTTGGGTCCCTCCTGGCCACTGGGTATTAGATATATCTTTCAGGAATAGCCATGCATGAGCACTCAGAATACTTATGGAACCAGTAGCTGAACATAAATAACTATTAAAGGCAAGGAGGGACATGCTCCTACTACTGCCGTTGGCCTTCCTCCTGGCCCTTAGCCACATTCTGCCTTCTCCTACCAGCCTGCTCCACTTGAAGCTCAGAAGACAGTACTTCAGATGCTCATCTATTTACTCTCATCCACCTTGATGCACTTTTCATTTAGGAAATATGTGTCCCCACTGGTCCAGCTGGCACTTTGTTCTCTTTGTTTGGAAATGAATTTAGAGATATCAGCTAGTAGATTTAAAAGACCTTATCAGATCTGCTAAAATTTCTTCTCTTCCAAATCTTACTTCTACTGTTCTTTTAGAATGATGGATTTTCTTTCTGTTTTATTCTGAGGGAATATTACTCTTCTTTTTGTTTATTTATTTAAAAATAATATTTTGAGCTGGGCATGGTGGCACACGCCTTTAATCCTAGCACTTGGGAGGCAGAGACAGGCGGATCTTTGTGAGTTCAAAGCCAGCCTGGTCTACAGAGTGAGTTCCAGGACAGCTGGGGCTACAGGGAGACCCTGTCTCAAAAAGACCAAAAAAAAATAATAAAATAAAAATAAAAATAATTTTTGATTGAGTCTATGAGAAATTTTATCATATTCGGAGCCCATCTCCTCTCAGCTCTAGCCCTACCCCTACACCCCACCTCTCAACTCTAGCCATACCCCTACACCCCATCTCTCAGCTCTAGCCATAACCCTACACCCCATCTCTCAGCTCTAGCTATATCCCTACACCCCACCTCTCAGCTTTAGCCATATCCCCACACCCCACCTCTCAGCTATAGCCATATCCATACACCCCACCTCTCAGCTCTAGCCATACCCCTACACCCCATCTCTCAGCTCTAGCCATATCCCTACACCCCATCTCTCAGCTCTAGCTATATCCCTACACCCCATCTCTCAGCTCTAGCCATATCCCTACACCCCACCTCTCAGCTCTAGCCATATCCCTACACCCCACCTCTCAGCTCTAGCCATATCCCTACACCCCACCTCTCAGCTCTAGCCATATCCCTACACCCCACCTCTCAGCTCTAGCCATATCCCTACACCCCACCTCTCAGCTCTAGCCATATCCCTACACCCCACCTCTCAGCTCTAGCCATATCCCTACACCCCACCTCTCAGCTCTAGCCATATCCCTACACCCCACCTCTCAGCTCTAGCCATATCCCTACACCCCACCTCTCAGCTCTAGCCATATCCCTACACCCCATCTCTCAGCTCTAGCCATACCCCTACACCCCACCTCTCAGCTCTAGCCATATCCCTACACCCCATCTCTCAGCTCTAGCCATATCCCTACACCCCACCTCTCAGCTCTAGCCATATCCCTACACCCCATCTCTCAGCTCTAGCCATACCCCTACACCCCACCTCTCAGCTCTAGCCATATCCCTACACCCCATCTCTCAGCTCTGGCCATATCCCTACACCCCACCTCTCAGCTCTAGCCATATCCCTACACCCCACCTCTCAGCTCTAGCCATATTCCTACACCCCACCTCTCAGCTCTAGCCATATCCCTACACCCCACCTCTCAGCTCTAGCCATATCCCTACACCCCACCTCTCAGCTCTAGCCATATCCCTACACCCCACCTCTCAGCTCTAGCCATATCCCTACACCCCACCTCTCAGCTCTAGCCATATCCCTACACCCCACCTCTCAGCTCTAGCCATATCCCTACACCCCACCTCTCAGCTCTAGCCATACCCCTACACCCCACCTCTCAGCTCTAGCCATACCCCTACACCCCATCTCTCAGCTCTAGCCATACCCCTACACCCCACCTCTCAGCTCTAGCCATACCCCTACACCCCATCTCTCAGCTCTAGCCATACCCCTACACCCCACCTCTCAGCTCTAGCCATACCCCTACACCCCATCTCTCAGCTCTAGCCATACCCCTACACCCCACCTCTCAGCTCTAGCCATACCCCTACACCCCATCTCTCAGCTCTAGCCATACCCCTACACCCCACCTCTCAGCTCTAGCCATACCCCTACACCCTATTTCTCAGCTCTAGCCATACCCCTACACCCCACCTCTCAGCTCTAGCCATACCCCTACACCCCATCTCTCAGCTCTAGCCATACCCCTACACCCCACCTCTCAGCTCTAGCCATACCCCTACACCCCATCTCTCAGCTCTAGCCATACCCCTACACCCCACCTCTCAGCTCTAGCCATACCCCTACACCCCATCTCTCAGCTCTAGCCATACCCCTACACCCCACCTCTCAGCTCTAGCCATACCCCTACACCCCATCTCTCAGCTCTAGCCATACCCCTACACCCCACCTCTCAGCTCTAGCCATACCCCTACACCCCATCTCTCAGCTCTAGCCATACCCCTACACCCCACCTCTCAGCTCTAGCCATACCCCTACACCCCATCTCTCAGCTCTAGCCATACCCCTACACCCCACCTCTCAGCTCTAGCCATACCCCTACACCCCATCTCTCAGCTCTAGCCATACCCCTACACCCCACCTCTCAGCTCTAGCCATACCCCTACACCCCATTTCTCAGCTCTAGCCATACCCCTACACCCCACCTCTCAGCTCTAGCCATACCCCTACACCCCATCTCTCAGCTCTAGCCATACCCCTACACCCCACCTCTCAGCTCTAGCCATACCCCTACACCCCATTTCTCAGCTCTAGCCATACCCCTACACCCCACCTCTCAGCTCTAGCCATACCCCTACACCCCACTCGTTTCATGTCCTCTACTATTTTTTGAGGCCTATCAAGTCTAATTTATGTGTCCAAATGCTCTTGGGTCGTGGGCCTATCCCCTGGAGCCTGGCCAACCTACCCAGGGTTGCATCCTCAATGAAAACTGACTCTCCCTCTCCTACAGATGTTAGCTGCCAATAGTCCCTCAGCTAAGGTGGGGCCTTTATTCATCTCATCCATCCATGCTGAGTTTTTGCATATCTTGAGCCTGTGCAGGTCTTGTGCATACTGTCATGAGCACTATAGGTTCATATGTGTCATGACCCTGCTGTGTGCAGAAAACAGTTGCCTTGTAGTCATCCACCACCTCTGCTTTTTACAGTCTTTCAGCCCCCTCTTCCACAATGATCTTTGGGCCTTGTGGGGAGAGAGTGTGATACAGGTTTCCCAATTAGAACCAAGCACTCCACAGTCTCTTATTTTCTGCACATTGACCAGTTGTGTGTCTTTGTGTTAATTGCCATATGTTGCAAGAAGAAACTTCTCAGATGAGAGTTGAAAGATATGTTGATCTATGGGTATGACAAGAAGTCATTAAGAGTACTAAAGATGGGGCTGGAGAGATGGCCTAGCGGTTGAGAGCGCCGACTGCTCTTGCAGAGGACCCGGGTTCCATCCCCAGCACCCACATGGCGGCTGAGAACCGTCTGAAGCTCCAATTCCAGGAGAACTCCAGTTCCAGGGGAATCCGACACCCTCTTCTGACCTCCGCGGCATTGCACGACACGGGTGCACAAACTTGCATGCAGACAGAACATTCATACACATATGGAAATAAATAAAATTAACAAAAAAAATTTTTTAAAAAAAAGAGTACTAAAGATGACTTTCTTTAAGGCATATGCTGGTGAGGCTCTAAGCTGTGGGATGATAAAGGGATGTAACAAGAGTCACTATACTCTCTGTCCCTGCAGGCTCAGTGGGCCCCAACTGTAGCTCCTTCTACCCCTCTCCTCCGTTTTCAGTTTACGCTGGTTCTCAGCAAAGTGGTGCCTAACAGTAGCCTTCCTCTGGAATGGGTATGCATGCAGCCTTCTGGGCATGGCACATTTCAGTATCTTTGCTCCTAGGGATCTGAGAAGAAATCCAGATCTGTGCTGGCTGCACTATTTCTGGTACTTAAAGCATATATTTGCATGCATAGTATGTAGTGTTGCCTAAGCCTCTAATAAAACACAGTCCATGGGCCCAAATCACATACTGAAATTACCTATCATTTAGGCATAGGTGATTCCTCTGTTCTTGATTCTGGGAGTGAGAGAGAAAAATAAGGCATAACTTGTCACAGTGGCTTTTCCGGTACCTACTGTCTCTACTGATTGGCCCAGAAAGACAAGGGACTCCGAGCAGGCGTCTCATATAATCCCATGATGTCTGGAAGCTTTCAATTCTCTTTAAGACTCAGTAAAAGAGTTCAAAGATACACTAAGGACCCTGCTATAGTCCCTTCATATTGAGTAAAGTTGAGGAATAGAAGGAAAAAAAATCCTGCCCAGCAGGATTGTGGGGAATAGGAGTTAAATTATGCAGAAATATGTGGTGCGTAGGAATTCTTGCTGCCAGTTTGAGAAGCAATGACCAACCAGCTACTCAAAGAATCTCTCTTAGGTCCGTTATGTATACTAGCAGGGTTTGTAAGAGAATTTATGTTTCTGGCCAAAAAGACAGAAGATTGTGGACAGGGGTTGGTACAATTTACTCCATCTAGACTGATGAGACTGCTTGCTGTGCCTTGATTGTATATAGCTTGGGATAGATTGAACAGGGCTCATTTTAGGTGAAACTTTGAGTTAAGTAACATGGATAGCAGCTCCCCTTCCTACAGCTGGTTTTCCCCTTTTACTCATTTCTCTTTACAGACATTACACCCTCCCCAATACTTGAGTCTTCTATTTCATTAATATAAAATGATTAGACTTTATGTGATAGTGCACATCTGTAATCCTAGCACTCAAGACGTGGGGACCAAACTAGGCTTCATAGTAAGTTGTCTCAACAATCAAACAAAACATGCATAAACTACAAGTAAGGCATGATGTGACGACTGAAGATATGGCTCAGTGGGTAAGAGCACTTGCAGCACAGGCATGAGGACCTGAGTTTGAACCCCAACAGCCTTGTAACAAGCTGGGTATGGCCCATGCATCTGTAACCCTGGCAATGTCAGGGAAGAAACAGGAGGGGAGGAGAGAGAACATGAGCTCCAGGTTCAGGGAGAGCTCCTGTGGCAAAGGGATAAGATGGAGGTGATGAGGGTGATAGATGAGGACACCCAGCACTGCCCTCTGGCTTGTCCACACACCTGCAGTCAGAAGCATGGATACACCATACACATAGACCACACTAAGAAACTTAAATGCATACACAAATAAATGAAAGTAAATAAACTAATTTGTTTAAAGAATCTGCTCTGATTGAGGCTTTGCTATGATATGTTGGGGCACTACATTTTGCAGAAATTTGTTCTTATAGAAGCCACAGGCAGAAAGAGAATGTGGGTAGTTGTCCACCATCTACCCTGATCTTACATCTCATCAGCATGCATTGCCCTTGCTCCCCACCGTCCATGTATAACCAAGCCTAGTTCCTGTTTCTGTCAATCTAAATTCTCTGTGACTTTGTCGTACCCTTCCCACCTACATTTCTCTCCAATTTTCAGTTTCTCTTGAGTGGTCCTCATCCCTTGAGTAATCTGTATTCTTTTCAGACTTTCTGATTTGACTTATGCTGTTCCATCCAGCTAGAAGTTTTAACATCTTTCTCTGCTTGTGGTAATACCACTTAACTTCAGGGCCTAATGGACTTCCAACTCCTCTAGGAGCCCTTCCCTGATGACAAGAATTATAAACTGATTTACACAGTTTTTGATCTAGAGGAGATGCTCGAGAAATGTTTGTGTCCACTCCTTTTGCTAACTCTTCCTCATTGCCTAGGAATTATCCTTCTCACTTTCTTCTGTTCTCACAGTATTTTTGCTTATACTTAGATGAAGGGAGCCTTTCATCATTGGGGTTAACATCACAGTTCAAGAGGCAGATATTTTATTGGTTTCAACCCCAAGCCTTTTTTCATCCTTTAAATGGTGTATTCATGACTTTTCTCACTGCTATAACAAAACTCATGACAGAAGGGATTTAGGAAAGGAAAGATTTGTTTTTGCCTATGACTTAAGATATGACCCAGTTGACCATGGCGAGTACACATGGCAGTTAAAGTATGAGGAGCTCACATTGTGTCTAAAGTCAGGGGCAAAGAAAGAGAGATAAGAATGCTGGTGCTCCGTTTGCCTTCTCCACCACCTTTTTATTCAGCCTAGTCCTTGGCCTTACCCATATTCGTATTGACAACTATGATGTACACCACCAATGGGGATGCTAGTATAGTTCTACACTGCTGCTGTATGGAAGAAATGAGACAATACACAAGAAGCTTAAAGAAGGCAGAGTACCTGGCACGGGTTTGTTGTTCTTATTTTATTTCAATAATATACACACTTATAGACCTGCCCATGATGGAGCAAGACCTGCCTGTGACAACTAGTAACCTTGGACATAATTCAATAATAGCCACCACCCCACAACGAATCCATGAGAAGACTCCAAAAGGTAGAAAAAAGTGTCTGGGGACATTGAACCTTAAAGAATGACATGACATTGAGTGTTCTGGCTTTCCACATTGCCTCTCACATGTTCTGAACATGCTAAGCAAGCACCAGGAGATGTAGCTCAGTAGTAGAGTTCTTGCCTAACACGGATGAGATGCCAAATTCAACCTCCACTACCAGAAAATTAAATAATTTTAAACATAAAAAACTGGGCTGGAGAGATGGCTCAGCCGTTAGGAGCACTGGCTTCTCATAAAGAGGACCTGGGTTCAGTTCCCAGTACTCACATGGTGGCTAATAAGTATCCAGAACTCAAGTTCCAGACTAATCCCAACATCCACTTTT
This sequence comes from Rhizomys pruinosus, assembly GCA_009823505.1. Classification (NCBI taxonomy): domain Eukaryota; kingdom Metazoa; phylum Chordata; class Mammalia; order Rodentia; family Spalacidae; genus Rhizomys; species Rhizomys pruinosus. The sequence continues at coordinate 6,102,652 of VZQC01001442.1, forward strand.
GACCACCATGGGTATTGTATGACACAAGTGCACTTACATACATACAGGCAATACATTCATAAAATAAAAATAATAAATGAATTTTTCTTAAAAAAAATAAAGCAAGAAAACAAAGAAACAAAAAATAAGATATGTCTTCTTTCTGTATTGAAAAGACTATAGAAAATTGGTGTAGCAGAACAAAGGCACTTTCTAATATTACTATCCTTACTCCAGCCCAATAAGAAGTAAAAATGTTCTGTGGTCATGTGAATGAAGACTCCCTCTCCCACAGACTTCAAATATTTGAATATTTTGTCCCCAGTTGGTGGTGCTGGAAAGCTGAATTTCTGGCTCCAACTTCGTAGCAAAGAAGTAGAGCACAAAAGTGAGTTGGCCTGCTAGTTGGTGCCCTATTGTCTCTCATGGGATAGCATTGGCAGGAGAGAGTGGAAAGATGAACCGACAAACTCTTCCCTCCATCTATGTCAGCAAATCAGTGCATTCTGGCAATGTGCTCTTCAATGGATAATAAAGCCTAAGGAGAGAGTACACCCCGCTACCTAGATCTGCATCCTATACCCCAACAAAGTAACTTTTTGTCCAAAAGAAAAGTAAAAGTCAACATGATATTCCAGCTGTCCAGGGTATATTAAAAATCACTTGTCACACTTAGAACTAAGTCAATCAAAACTTGACTTAGAAAAAACAATCAGGGTCTGGAGAGATAGCCTAGCGGTTAAGAGCACTGACTGCTCTTGCAGAGGACCTGGGTTTGATCCCCAGCACCCACATGGCTGCTAAGAACTGTCTGTAACTCCAATTCCAGGAGAACTCCAGTTCCAGGGGAATCCGAGACCCTCTCCTGACCTCCGCAGCATTGCACGAGACAGGTGCACAAACCTACATGCACACAGTACATTCATACACATAAAAAATAAATAAAAATTTAAAAAAAGAAAAAACAATCAACAGCTGTCAACATGTAGATGACAATGAAGCAAGAAGTATCTGACAAACATTTTAAAGCAGCCATCATAAAAATGCTTCAAAGAGTAATGATGGATACTCTTGAAAAAAATGAACAACAAAGTCCCAGTAAAAAAATAAATAGGAGACCAAATTAAATTCTTAGAACTAAAAATACAATGACCAGTGAGTCCAAAGATAGTCAATAGCAAATACCCAAGAACAGACTGGGGGAAAATGAACAGAGAATCAAGGACATGTTGCAGAAGGAAAATATCCAACATTTTTATTCTTTTAATTTTTTTTTTATTAATTTTATTTATTTCTGTATGTGTATGAATGTACTGTCTGCATGCAAGTTTGTGCACCCGTGTCGTGCAACGCCGCGGAGGTCAGAAGAGGGTATCGGATTCCCCTGGAACTGGAGTTCTCCTGGAATTGGAGTTTCAGACGGTTCTTAGCCGCCATGTGGGTGCTGGGGATCGAACCGGCGTCCTCTGTAAGAGCGGTCGGCGCTCTTAACCGCTAGGCTATCTCTCCAGCCCCCAACCTTTTTATTCTTAATGTCGGAGAAGAAGAAAGGGAGATTTAAAATTACTGCTGTTGCAGAGGATCTTCTGAGTTTGGTTTTCAGCACCCATAGGGTGGCTCAAAAACCTCTGTAACTCCAGTTACAGGGCATGAAATGCCCTCTTCTGGCCTTTGTAGGCACTACACACATGTGGTGCACAGACATACAGATTCATACACATCAAATAAAAATAAATAAATCTTTAAAATTATTGGAAAGATTAGTAAATGAAAAAATTTCCAATGTTGTTGAAATATACAAACTTGGAGGTTTATAAAGCAGAGCAAAACCTAAAGTGGATGAACTCAAAGAAATCAGTGCTGATACAAAATCACACATGAATACACTTAAACTTCATAAGTTTAAGATAAGACCTTAATACAGGAGTGGTGATGCACACCTTTAATCTCGGCACTCCGGAGTCAGAGGCAGGCATATCTCTTTGAGTTCAAGGCTAATCTGGTCTACGTACCAGGACAGCTGGAGCTACAGGGAGACCCTGTCTCGAAAAGACCAAAAAAAAGGTAGTGTCCTAAAAATACTTGAAGGGAAGTGAATTATTACCTACAGTAATATGTGTAGGCTACTCTCATAGTGTAAACTGAGCTTCTTTAGCAGCAGAGATTATGTTTTCACTATGTCCAAGTCTAGGAATTCTGAGGTAAATGTGTGATTATAATGTTCTGGTGAAGGTTTTTTTTTTTTCAGTTTTAACGTAGCTATATTTTTTTAATATTCCCTGTTATGGAATAAATTTAAAAGCTTCCTTGTGTCCCTTCTTTACAAGAACACCAATCTTATTCAAGAAAACTCTACCTTTATGTCCCAATTATTTTCTAAAGACATTACCTCTTTTTCCCATAACATTGGAGGTTAAGTTTCATCATGTGAACTGGGGAGGATGCACAAACATTCATTCCATTGCAAGGTAAAATTGCTTGAGTGACAGAATACTTATCTTAAGAAAGCATGAAGGCCAAAAACATTGCCACAGCACTTTTCAAGTGGTGAAACAAAAAGTATGATCAATATAGAATCCCATATATTCAGATAAAATAGTCTCTAGAAAAGAAGGTAAAATGAACACATTCCCATGAAAGAAAACCAAGAGACCATGTCACCTAAACATAGCTAAAAGAAGTACTCTACACAGGAGTAGAGAACAACACCCCCCCACACACACACACATGCACACGCCGTATGTATGGTGTTAAATGATCCACTATTCACTTCTTAAACTCTCTGTGCTATATTGATGGTCAAAGCTAATGTTGTGGTATAAACTGATGTGATCTCACATACACTAAAAATCATTAAAGGTAACTGTAGTATGAAATGAGATGGGGTAAAAAAATAAAAGGGAGTCAGCTATCTATGTTTACTTAAACTGGTAAAGTGTGACACTAGCAAATTGCATCATAACTGTCAATCTACAAGGTAATGCCTGGAGAAATGTGAGAACACTATACAGATAGATACTCCTGTTTAAAAATAATTTTTCTTTTTATTGAATTTTTGCAATTTTTGTACAATATAGTTTGATGCTATTTATATCCTCTCCCCATCAGCACCTCCCCCACACTGTCACCTGCCCTGTGTAATGCACCCTCCTACGTGCCTATAAAGTCTGATTTGTGTCCCCAAATGTCCTTCAGTGTAGATCCATCCACTGGGCCCACTGACAGTCCCATTCCTCTAAGACACTGTCTCTCACCCTCTCAGCAACCAACAATTGGCCAAAACTTCCTTGGGTTGGGTTGGGATTTTTATCCACTTCCCTATGTTTATGCCAGAGTTATGTCTGGTTTCAGTTTGCAAAGGACTTGTGCATGCTGTCACCATTGCTGTGAATTCATGAGTATCTGACCATCTGTGTGGAAGACTTTCTTTATGATCATCTAACCCCTCTGGCTCTTTTTTTCTACCTTCTTCCACAAGGATGTCTGAGCCTTGGGAGACCAAGGTTTGAAATAGGTGTTCTACACAGAGATAAGCACTCTTGTTCTCCACACATTGGCCAATTGTGGGCTTCTGTGTTAATCATCATCTGCTGCAAAAGGAAATGTCTCTGGTGAGAGTTGAGAGATGCGTTCATCCTCTGTGTAGAGGTTGCATTGTAGGTGTGTCACTTAGCAATAAGTATCTTGGAGACAGTTATTATCTGCATTTGACCAATTCTAGAACTCTGTAATAGTTTCCATCTGTTGCAAAAATGAGTTTCTTTGATGGGGGGGTGAAAGTTACACTTGTATGTAAATATGAGGATGTGTTTTAGACTAAAGTAAGAAATTATGGTGTATGGATGTGGCAAAAATAGGTTTTTATCTAGGATATATAATTTCTCCAGCCATGTATATTTTAAAAACACTTGATATTTTAAAGTGGAATTTTAAAAGACAGTAATGATAAATGGATTGAAAAACATAATCCACCTCAATGTTGTCAAAAAGAAATTCATTTCAGTAGAACAATGTAGGCACAGGTGAGATGGTTCAGTGGGTAGACATTCCTGTCAAGCTTGGCAACCCAAGTTCAATCTCTAGGTAGGGCCCACTTGTTAGAAGGAAAGAACTGACTTCTGCAGGTTGTCCTTTGATCACTACACATATGCCATGGCATGTATGCCCACATGCATATACACATACAAATAAATAATATCATTTACCAACACAGGCAGAAATGAATAAAAAAGAAAAAAATGTTGTGCAAATATTTGTCAAGGGGAAAATGGAGTGACTCTGTTACTATCAGAAAAAGCAGACTTGAGTACAAAGAAAACTACTAAAGACAGCAAAACAGTACTGAAAAGATCAATATCTAAAAAAAAAAACCCACATTGTAGTCTTAAATGTGATTAGCCCAATAAAATACTGCAACATATGTGAAGCGAAGTAATGTTTAGTTTACAAGGAGAAATAGACAAATCTGCAGTTATGGTTGGAAACCTTCACACCATATTCTCAACAGTTGACAGAATAACTAGGAAAAAAAAAACAAGGATATAAAATTCAACTCTATCATCTAACAAGATCTAATTGGCATTTATATAACACTTCACTTAGCAACAGCAGAAGAGGCATTCTCTTCAAGTGGTTACAGAACATTCACTGGAATAGATTATATCTTGGAATATAAAACAAATCTCATCACATTTAAAATAACTGAAATTATATAGAATGTGTACTTTGAACTGTGACCATCGTGGAATGAAAGAAAAAGATTTGAAAAAAACACACAAACTTGTACATAGCTAATGGAATGGTGAAGAAGAAAAGGTCCCTACTTCAATTTGTAGTCAGGAATCTAAGTTCCTACTATAAGAACTTAAAAAAGAGACTGACTTTCCCCCTCCCAGCAGCCATTATTTTCTGACAGTTCCTCAGGTAAGGATGTGGATTCTTCCTCACTGCCCCACGTCTATGCTAAGATTTGGTCTAGCTGGGCCTTACATAGGATTTGTGCATGTTGGTTGGTTTTGCTCCAGTGGATGAACCCACACTGAAGGGCATTTGGGGACACAAATTTTACTCTATAGATCTTAATAGACTAGATGAAATTATGCAGAGGTAGTAAGAGGCTTGCAGATAGGAGAAGGGATCTAAATATGATCAAAATGTACGAAATTCACAAAAACTCAATTTTAAAATGAACTTTTTAAAAGCAGCCCAAGTATTATTCAATTCACAAGTGTATAATGAAGATACAAGGGAGTTCTATGCATCAGTGAAGAAGGACAACGTGAAATTTTTAGGCAAATGGATGGAACTGGAAGCTGTTATGCTAAGGGAGGTAACACAGTCTCAGAAAAAAAAATAAATGGCATATGTTATACCTCATCTGTAGTTCCTAACATCAAATCCTTATATGTAAGCCAAAGTGGGTAACTGGTCAGTCAGTAAAGATAATATCACACTGACTCTTATCCAATTATACTTATAACTGGAAATATATATATATTTATGAGAAAGAACAAATCATTTTAGGTACAGTAAAATATACATCAACTCGCTATGTAATTTAGAAATGTAAAGTTATATTTTCTTACCTGTATACAAGCTTACAGTTAAACTGTGAATCCCTAAATATGTTTTGCAATTAGCCTATAGATTCATTTCAGACTTTGTAAATCAGCTATATATAAGGAGTGTAAAAAAAAAAGCTAAGAGTAGAATCACAAACATTAAAGGCTGGGATAGATGCTTCCAAAGCACAGAGTTGAAGTATTGCTTAGGATTCTGAAGTGCAAGAAAGCTGTGACATGCTTCAAGTAGAAAACACATTGTTTTCTAAGCTTTGTACAAGCTCTTAGCTGTGAATTTGATGCTAATGAAGTAACAATGTACTGAATAAGGATATGGGGTTTTTATAACAAAGCATATATCAAGCAAGGTTATATGGGGGTGGCTTTATACAGTAGAGGCAGGAAATGAGAAATTATTGATAAAAGCTACAGAATTTTAGTTACACAAAATAAGCAAACCCTGAGAACCTAATGTACAAGATGGGAGCCATAATGAGTAATTTTGTAGAGTATGCTTGAATCATCCTAAGAGGAATGGTTTTAAGTGCTTTCACCAAAAGGAAGAAAATGGTAACAAAGTTACATAATGATTGATTGATCAATTGATTGATTGATGATTGCTTAACTGATGAAGATTTTGTGACCAGAGACCTCAGAACTTACCTCTGTAATTCTGTAAGGAACAATAGTGGGATTTTATGATAATGTAATGTTTAAGGAAACTTTAGAAATAATATTTACCAGGTGTGGCCGAAATAGCTCAGGAGAGTGTTAGACTGAAGAAATAATATGTGCCTTAAATGGCAACTATTTGCATATAGTTTTAATGTTATTATTTGATTCTGAAGCATATTCAATGAAACTTGTTTAAAAATAAAAAAACTTAAAAAGAAAAAAAAATAAAACCAAAGCAAGAAGAAAGGAAAATAGAAATCAGTAAAATCAAAATCAGAAAACAAGACGAATTCAAACAAACTAAAACTTGTTTTCTGAAAAGATCAATAAAGGTGACAAATGTCTAACAATATTGGCAAAGAAAAACAGTAATCACATATAATTAAATAACAGCAGGAATGAAACAGACCTAGCACTAGAGACTCTACAATCATCAAGAGAATATCCAAAGAACCTATTAGCATTTCTACCACAGAAATGTAACAACTTATATAAAACAGACAAGTTCTTGAAAAATGAAAGCTACAAAAACTTGCCCAATACAAATTCAATACTTTTAATATCCAAGTGACTGAATTTATAGTTTTAAAGTGCTCTGAGAAAGAAGCATTCAGGCTCAGATAGTTTAAGTGAAGCATGATACCAAACACATAAAGACTAATTAAGACCAATTTTACACAGTCTCTTCCAGAAAACAGAAGAAGACAAAATCTTTGCAAACTCATTTAATGAGGCCAGCCTTACTGGATATCAAAGCTGAATAAAAAAATAAAATAAAAAACAGTACAGAAAAGAAAACTAAGCTTAGTAGTTATCATAAATACAAATATTCTTTAAAAATATGTTAGGAATAGAATTCAACAAAATATGACAAGATGTATACATCATGACCAACTGAGTTTTACTCCTAAGTATGTAAGTCTGGTTCAGATTTTCTAATCAATGCAATTGATTTATCAATAAGCTAATTTAGAAACATAATACTGATAAATGCCCAAGTTATGTGGCAAACTCCAACAGCTATTTATGGCTTTTAAAACACCTTTTAAAAATGGGGGAATGGCAAGATGTATCAGCAGGTAAAAGGCTTGCTGCCAATCCTTATGACCTGAGTTCGATCCCAGGAACCCATAAGGTAGAAGGACAGAACTGACTCTCAGAAGTTGTCATCTGACCTCCATATATGGGCCAGAGCACACATATGCCTAGATTCACACACACACACACTAAATAAATAAATAATGTAGAAAGAAAATTGTACATAAGATGATAGCTCAATCAGTAAAGCGCTGGCAGTAGAAGCATGAGAAACCCAGGTGTGGCGGTACATACTCATAACCCCAGTGCAAGGAACAGGACACAGCTCAATTCCTGCAGCTTGCTAAGCAGCTAGGCTAGCTTAATTATCCAGCTCCAGGTCCAACGAGATTCCTTGTCCTACAAAACAAAGCAGACAGCTCCTTAGGAACACCAGCCAAGGTTGTCTTCTGTCACACACACACACACACATACACACACACACACACGTGCGCCCACCCATGCCCATATGTGTGTGTAATCATGCACACACATTTTTTAAAAACAAATCAGTTGAATCACATAAAAAATAAATTATTTGCTTGTGACAGATATTATAGAAAGAATGAAGAGACCAACTACAAACTTGGAAAGAATATTTACAGACTACGTATCCAACAAAGGGTTTACATACAGAATATATAAACATTACCTCCCACTTCTGAAAGGATCCAACTTCACAAACACCACCAGTGTGGGAGCTAAGCCTCACCAGGACTTTTGCTGGGGATGAATCATACTCAAATCACAGCTCTGTGGAGTAGTAGCCCATGTTAAAAAGTGAGGAACTCCTTGGAGCAGAGGCCTCAGCATGGTCTGATATCTGGGCACAGCTTAACATTAACCATCTACTTTCATAAGTTCCCTCAGAATCTGCCTATGACTTGATTGGATCCATTAATCTTGGGATGCTTCAAATTGCTTGTGTAGAAATTTAGACTGATTGCCAGGCATTGTGGCACACAACTTTAATCCTAGCTCTTGAGAGGCAGGGGCAGGTGGATCTCCTGAATTCAAGGCCAGCGTGGTCTACAAAGCGAGTTCCAAGACAGCTGGGACTACAGGGAGACTCTGCCTCAAAAAGACCAAAAATTTGTAGACTGGTAACAGATATTACCAAAATTTTTTCATAAAAGATGCTCAGACTCAAAAGATGGACAGAGACTTCACCAATGAGGAAGTAAAGATGGCTGAGAAACATCTTAAAAACTGTTCAACATCATTAATAATTAAGGGAATCCAAATTAAAACCACTCTAAGATATCATCTCATTCTGATAAGACTGGCTAAGATCAAGAAAACAAAAGACACCAAATGCTGAAGAGGTTGTAAGGGAAAGAACACTCATGCACTGATGGAAACTCATCCACTGTGGAAATCAATGTGGAGAACACTTAAAAGACTCAAAATGAGCCTACCACCTGACCCAGCCATACCACTCCTGGGCATACACCCAAGACTCATCCTACTGAAAAGATACATGCACATCTATGTTTATTGCAGCTCTTTTCTCAATAGCGAAGAGCTGGAACCAACCCAAATGCCTCTCAACTGACGAGTGGATAACAGAAATGTGGTACATCTACACAATGAGATTCTATGTAGTGGTAAAGAAAGATGACATCGTGCCGGGCGTGGTGGCGCAGGCCTTTAATCCTAGCACTTGGGAGGCAGAGGCAGGCGGATCTTTGTGAGTTCAAGGCCAGCCTGGTCTACAGAGTGAGTTCCAGGACAGCTGGGGCTACAAGGAGACCCTGCCTCGAAAAGACCAAAAAAAAAAAAAAAAGAAAAGAAAGATGAGATCGTGAACTTTGCAGGTAAATGGATGCAGCTCGAAACCATTATGCTAAGTGAAGTAAATAGTCCCCCCAAAAACAAATGCGGAATGGTTTCCCTCATTTGTGGATGCTAGCACCAAATCCCCCAATTGAAAGAAAAGCTGAGCAATGTTATTCTTATATTTCTTTCTATCTGAAAGTATTTGTGATGTTATAATGTATCTTTAAAAAATAGAAAATAAATTTAAAATTAATTAATTAAAAAGGATGCTCAGAAGTAGAACCAACTTCCCACCATTTTATTACTCTGGTTATGTCGCTTCTCCCATCCACTTTCCTCAAAAGCGCCTCTTTTCAATCAAAGTCCTTTATCTGGCCTTGCAGGTACACCTCATTGAGACCTCAACCTGTCTTCTCGTAGGTTGCCCCTTAACAGTTCTCTCTTCCCCAGCATCTGGCTGAAGTCTGTACCAACTTATACCGATAGATCTTTGTTTTCTTGTCTTGCCTGCTAGGCTGGTGAGCTGCTCGGCACCTAGTGGCTTCTCAGTAAATGTTTTCTGAATCAGTACTCAATGCCCATAGCTTGTATACAATGAAGACTGGCCTGAACCCTGCCAGCAACAACTGTGCTTACAGTGTCCCCACTTATGTTGTGGAAGACAGAGACTTTCTAATCAACATGAGGGCAGAGTAAAAGCTAGAGAGTGTGAACTCTGTCACTGATTTGGCAGCTACCCAGCATGCCCCTGGCCAGGGGGGTGGATGTGCAACTGTGGCCTCACAGACAACCATTGAGCAAGCCTCATAAAAGGGTCTGTGTCCATAGGCCTGACACATCTGGGCCGGGTGCTTGCAAAGCCAGTTGATACGCTGGATGGCACAGGCAGCTTCCTGTGAGTTGTTGTCGTCAAAGACCTATCCCCACCCCCATCTCTCTTAAGCTTCAGTCACAGTTACAAATAATGTTTGGCTGCTGTGTCTAAGAGGCAGAGAAGTAGAGAGAGAAACAGAGACAGAGAAAGAGAGAAAGAGAGAGAGAGAGAGCAAAAGAGAGAGATTGAGAGAGAGAGAGAGAGAGAGAGAGAGAGAGCACTGGATGGAGACTCTGAAGATGCAGACTCACTGAATAACTGTGACTGATAAAGAAAAGTGTTTACCATGCCATGATCACAACTAAATTCACAATGATCCTTATTATCAAATGCACAGTCAAGAGTACAATTCTTTGGTTTGCATCAGTACAAATGAAGTTCACATAATGTTTTCCTCATTTTTTATGAACCCATTTCATTTTCCCTTTTTGTTTTCTTTTTCTGTGGAAATACAGAATAGCACAATGTAAAGTAGTGATATGCATTCTTTCTGAAGCATAACCATATTATCATCTGTACAGCTACAGTTTATTACTATTTACTTTGAAAGACTGAAGTTTCCTCTCACGATTCTAAATAATGCAAGCTATCATTTTTCAACACTTTTTAATATAATATTTGTATTGATGTTTTGTGTACTTCATACATCATTTTTCAGTTCCATTTAGACACCCATAAAGTTAAGAAGTTTAGGAGGGGAAAGGATAATAGTGTCTTGTATGTGTTCTTCTCCTTGGGACCTAATGAGAGTCTTTGGAGACTCGATTTCCTGAATTTCCTACAGTCCTGTCCTTAGTCTTCCCTGGTGTCTCAACACTTTTGCTCAGCATATTACTGACAGTCCTGACTACTTCTAGAAAACAAGAAAATAAAATAGTCTGATCGTGATGGCGCACACCTTTTATCCCAGCACACAAGAGGCATAGGCAGGTAGATCTCTGTAAATTCAAGGATGACCCAGTCTATATAATGAGTTCCAAGGTAGCCAGGACTACACAGTGAGAACCTGTCTCAAGAAAACCCCAAACAAAAAAGAAATGAAAAGAGAATATATAGTGATCAAAAAGAAAGAAATACACGTATCTTTACGTGAAGATGACAGGACTATTTATCTACAATTCCCCCAAATCACCCAAAGAGCCAAGAATGAATTAGGAAATTCAGGATAGCATGAGAAAAGTAGAACAACACAGAAAATAATCATTTCTGTATACTAGAGATACATGTATGGAAACTATGGCTCAATGCCAATTGTAACTGTGCTAGCAAGTATGAAACACTTAAGCATAACCTAAACAAGACATGCATTGTTGCATCAAAGGTTACAAAAAATTAATGAAAGAAATCCAAGTATTCCTGAAATAAATGGAGAGACACACTGCCCAGTTGGCTTTTATTGTCAACTTGACATAACATACAGTCAGCAGGAAAGAAGGAACCTAAGTTGAAGAATTTCCCTGATCAGACATCAGATTGGGCTGTGGGCATGTCTGGGCCCATTGGCTTGATTGTTAATTGATGTAGGAAGGTCTAGCTGACTGTGGGTGGCGCCATCCCAAGGTACATGGTTCTGGACTGCATAAAAAAGATCTTTGAGCATGAGCCACTGAGAAAGCCTGTAAGCAGCATTCCTCTATGGTTTCTGCTTCAATTCCTGCTTGATTTTCTGCACTGAATTCCCTCAATGACAGATTGTAACCTAAAAACATAGATGAAATAATCCTTTAAGTTACTTTTTGGTCACAGTGTTTAATCCCAGCTACAGAATGAAACCATAATATATAGCATGTGCAACTCAATGAAAATTCAACACTATCCGTTGAACTCTAAACAAATCAATACATTATAGTTTCTACCAAAACATCAGTAAGGTACTAGGTAATCTACACAACGTTATTCTAAATTTACATAGAATGGTACAGCATTAACAGTCTTGTCAATGAAAAATAAAGTGAAATGAATCACTCCACCTAGCATTAACATGGAGATTATAGCTCTAGTAATAAGAATGTATGAAAACATCAATGGAAGTTCATGAATGGCTCAGAAATGACAGAACCAAGAGTCTGACAACAATGCAAAGTTATCGAAATTTATGAAGTATAGTCTTTTCAACAAATGGAGCTGGAACAATTAGGTATCTATACACCATAAAATTAGTCTTGATATAAATCTATTGCTTATAAAAGTTCATTTAAAGGAGCTCATGGAATTCAGTGTGAAATTATAAAACTTTTTTCCCTAAAAAACAGAGAAGACAAACTTTGAGATCTAAGAACAAAACCTTTTTAGGACATGACACAAAATACCCCACAAAAGAAAAACATAGCCGGGCGTGGTGGTGCACGCCTTTAATCCTAGCACTTGGGAGGCAGAGGCAGGCAGATCTTTGTGAGTTCAAGGCCAGCCTGGTCTACAGAGTGAGTTCCAGGCCAGCTAGGGCTACAGGGAGATCCTGTCTCAAAAGACCA
>VZQC01001442.1:6115483-6129280 GCA_009823505.1 Rhizomys pruinosus
GAAGGAAGGAAAGAAAGAAAGAAAGAAAGAAAGAAAGAAAGAAAGAAAGAAAGAAAGAAAGAAAGAAAGAAAGAAAGAAAGAAAGAAAGAAAGAAAGAAAGAAAGAAAGAAAGAAAGAAAGAAAGAAAGAAAGAATAGAAAGAAAGAAAGAAAGAAAGAAAGAAAGAAAGAAAGAAAGAAAGAAAGAAAGAAAGAAAGAAAGAAAGAAAGAAAGAAAGAAAGAAAGAAAGAAAGAAAAATTTCCTAGCTTCCTAAGTTCCAGGTATCTGCCTGCCTCTGCCTCCCCAGGGCAGGAGTCACAGAGAGATGCTTCCACAGCTGGCTTTTTCTGTGGGCACTGGATTTCCAAACTCGGGTTTCTATGCTTGTATGATACATTTTACTGACTGGGCCATCTCTCCGGTCACAAGATTGGCCTTGTTACTCAGGCTTATTCTCCAGAGATAAATGTAAACTATGTATATCAGTAATTTGTTTCATTTTATCGGTGAGCAGTACATCTTGTTTAACCCATTGTTCATTTCCACAGAAGATTACCCGGGCTGATTTCAGTGTTTTGCACATCAAAAATAAGCTTTTGTGAGCATTCATGACTAGATTTTTCCCCATGAACAGAAATTTTCATTCCTTTAAAATAAATATCTAGAAGTACAGTTGTTCAATTGAGTGGTACTTGCATATATAAACTGCATGTTTTTGTATATTATTTTTTAATTATTTCATAATGTAATGGGCTTCACTATGGCCCTGCCATACATGTTATACTATTGTGCTCTTTTCATATTCAATCTCCATTTTTCTCCTTTACCCTTTTACCAGTTGCCTTCTTTCCCAAAAATGGTCTTCCTATTTTTATGTCAGTGTCACAAAACGTGAATAGGTCAGGCATGGTGGTGCACGCCTTTAATCCTAGCACTCAGGAGGCAGAGGCAGGCAGATCTCTGTGAGTTCAAGGCCAGCCTGGTCTACAGAGTGACTTCCAGGACTACAGGGAGACCCTGTCTCAAAAAGGCAAAAAAACCCCACAAAAATCATGAACAGCACCTGAAAAAGACATCAAAATTCAACTCTGGACTTCACACACATACATACAGATGTGCATGTGTACGTGAATATCCAAATACACACAAATATGTACACACATACACTACACCCATAAAAGTGGAAGTAAAAGCTAATCTATTTAAATTTACTACGATTGTTTATTTGTTTATATATGTGTGCACAGTGTGCATGCTTGTGCCATGGCATGCATGTGGCTGTCAGAGGACAGCTTGTGGGAAGGAATCAGTTCTTTCCTTCCAACAAATGGATCCTGGGGATTGAACTTGGGTCATCAGGCTTGGGGGCAAGCATCTACATCCACTAAGAGATTTCACTGGCCCCAGAAAAAAACAGTCTCAATTGCACGAAGGGATGATCAGCTACCTGGTTAACTACTTCAAATCAATCTCTCTCTCTCTCTCTCTCTCTCTCTCTCTCTCTCTCTCTCTCTGTATGTGTACATGTCTGCATGTAGGTGTATCACTCTTGATTTCTCCCTCTGTCTTCATAGAATAATATGGATATAAAGATTTATACGCACTGTACATATATATTCTGTTTTTCTGGAGAATCTTAACACATACAAAAATGAATACAGCTAAAATTAGGAAAGAGTAAGATTAGTGAGTTATATAAGTGCTGTTATTTCATTGGAATTATAGAATGGCAATATTCTACCCCTCTAATTTTTCTTCAGTTATTAGCATGCCAGACTCCAATACAAAGAAACTTGCTGTCACCAACTATTTGGCTGCCCAGAGGTACAATTTGTATAGAAATGCCAGGTCAAATGTTTCATTTTCTCCTTTCTTACTTTAGCTTTTGCAGTGGTGGATATTAAATGCATAAGTGGTACATATCAAATGCAGGTCTTGGACAAGCTAAACAAGTACTGTACCACTTAGCTTAGCCCCAACCCTTGGTTTTAATGAGTCAAAGTCTTGCTATATTGCCCAAGCTGGCCTGGAACTTGCCATTCCGACTGCTGCTGGAATTACTGGTAAGCAACCATATCCAGCCTCATTCTTCCCTTTTATTAATTTTTTATTAATTTTATTTATTTATGTATGTGTATGAATGTACTGTCTGCATGCAAGTTTGTGCACCCGTGTCGTGCAATACCGTGGAGGTCAGAAGAGGGTGTCGGATTCCCCTGGAACTGAAGTTCTCCTGGAATTGGAGTTTCAGACGGCTCTCGGCCACCATGTGGGTGCTGGGGATCGAACCCGGGTCCTCTGCAAGAGCGAAGGTGCTCCTAACCGCTAGGCCATCTCTCCAGCCCCTCATTCTTCCCTTTTAATTTTCAGTTTTCAAAGAAATTGATTCCTTAGAATGCTTCAGATATGAGGATCAATAAGAACAATGTCATTAGAGAATAATAGATTTGAATATATTTCATTATTCAATCCTTTGTGTAGTTAGTTTCATTGAGGCTGAATGTTTTTCATCTTTGACCAAAGGTGGGCTCTTGAGTCTTTCTGCAATGGCCTTGGTACCTCTTGACAGTTTCTTTGTGTTCTGGTATGGCAACAAGTTCCTGGATTATCTTGTACATTCCCTCCCTAATCCTGGAATGGGCTTCTTCTCCAAGGACTCCTTACATAGTTTTGTGTTAGTAAGAAAACATGTTTCAAAAATCAAGATCTAGTCATTACAGTTACCATTGTCAAAGAAGTTTTTGCAACTTTTCTAGAACTTTTCATAGATGGGTAGGACATGTTTTAACATAACTTATCTATGCATGATAACAGTTTCAGATTCAGAGCTAGAGGGTTTTAGATTTAATTTTTTTCAACAAATAAAATCAGTCCAAATGCAGATTTATCCTACAACACATGACTGATGGTCTCAGAAAAAAATATACCGCATTAATATAAACAATATGATTTACTGAAAACACTTTTTTTTTTTATTTTTATTGATGCTTTGTGTATTTCATACATCATTTTCCAATTCAGTTCAGGCATATTTCCCTTTCCCTTCCTCCCCATCCCACCCCACCCCATCCCAGATCATGCATTCTGCCATAACTGTCCTGCATCTTTCTCTCAGTTTTTTTTTTTCATTTTTTAGCAATAAGTGATAATTTATGATTTTATCTTTTTTATCTGATTTTCTTTTTTCCCGATGTAATTAACCACGATGACAGTATTAGCCAGAGAAATAGCACATATTGCACCACAAAACCTTTCGTGGCCCAGATTTGGGTTTTACCCTAGGCACATCAAGCTTTCCAAATTCCCAGGTTACACTTTCCAAACGTGAGGGAGGGCCAAGAGCTCTCTCTATTGTCCAGTGCCTGGCAGAAGTGCGTTTAAGTGCCACTTGAGAAACCTAAGAGCTGTTCTTTCTCCCTCCTGGGGCCACTGGACTGCTAAGGCCAGAGATTAGTGAGTTGTCCCCCTGGGTACACACATCTTACTCACATGTAACTCCTATGAAAGAACTTAGATCTCAGAAGAGTGAGCTTCGACCTAGCTCAACCAAGAGTTACCCTGCTTGATTTCCCTGAAGTAGACTTTACTTTGACAACTTGGTAGTACCTGCTATAAAGACAGTAGCTGTTTTGACTAGAGCTTAAAGTGCTGCAGTGTGAGGAGTGGCTTTGGATGCAGGAAGTAGGGAAAGCAGACCATCTTGAAGGTTGACACTACGACGCTGACCAAAGCCCTCATAATTAGCAAAACAACAACAAGGATGAAGACGCAAAGAGATCTTACAAACTGACATCTCAATCACTTGCTCTCAAAGGACTCCATGCATAGTCCCTCTGATAAGATTTGTATATGTTCCTGGCTCTCAGACTCAAGTCCATCAATCTTTTCTGTGAGAAGAGCAGCAAACATTTTTGTTGCTTCTTCAAATCCAAGGTGATTTCCATTTACTCATATTATATAAGTGACACACAACACTTATTTTTCCCCATTGCCTTCATGACATCTTTTCAAATATGAACTCGTGGAAGCCTTGTAATAATCCCAGGAGGCAAGTACTATTATTATCCACATCCAGAGGGAAGTAAGTGAAGTACTGAGGGTTAAATGATTCAGCTAGGAGAAAGACAGTTACTCAGCAGGTGAATAGACACAAAAGCTGTGATATATCCATTCCCATGAATTACTACTCAGTGATTAATATCAAAATAAAACAGAAACTACTGGAGCTGGGGCTGGGGCTGGTACAAATCATCTAATAGACGTACATTCTTACCTACCAATTGCGTTAGGATTCCTGGATTTACCATGCCCCAGCAACTACTATAAACTCGGGTATAAAAATGGCAACAGCCGCCTGTACATCCGCAGAACTTATACTCAGGACAGATGGAGTCCGGGGACGGGGGGGGGGGCGGAGGGGGTATGTAGAAATTCAAGGACACTTCCCTCCCGCCACACTAGAGAATTGGAGGCCAGTCCTGTAGCTTCATGCTACATGAGACACTCGTCGAAGAACAGAAGACACGACAGAACAGAAGAAGAAGACGAACGAAGAAGAAGAAGCGAGGAACGCGAGGATGAGGAGGAGGAAGGTAGGAGGACGGACGGCAGGAGGACGGCAGGAGGAGGCAGGAGAAAGGCACAGAAGAACACCTACTAGTCATATCACAAGATACCTGCACTGGGTTTTCATACATTACTGTCTCGAAAAGAAAAAAAAGTTCAATCTAGTCAAATATTCCTACTGTTATTATTTTCAATTCTTAAATATCCTTAACTAGTGCAACAAAACTACTGATGGAGAATTTAAATAGTAGTTCCCTACGGGGCTAAAAGGATGGGCCCAGAGCCAGAGCAAACATTCATAGCATTCTAAAAAAGGAACAAACACAAGAGAGAGACCAGATTGGTGAATGGAAGCTGTATTTTGTTTGCCTATGTTGCAAATGTCAACTACCTCAAATCGTTTGACTGATATTCACCATCACGCCTGTAAAACTGATTACAATGGTGGGAGGCAATGGTGAAAGGACACTGAGATACTCACTTAGACACTGCATGGGACTATAAGTCTCTTACACCATACTTCTTAAGTGATAAAACTTCACCTGATTGGATCTACTCTTTTCCAGGAATCTTTGTAAATATATTCCTAATTTGTTATTAAGGGTAGATTTACTATAACCTAATTTAGACATGTACCTCTTGGGCTTGTACAAATAGCAGCCCTTCTTACTTAACTGCTGCATCCAAGTACATGCCGAGACTGTGGAAGAGGAATCGGGAAAGGGCCTAAACTTTACTATTTTTATATTACTACCACGTAAGTGTCCTTGAAAAATTTAAATGTTGTACCTGTGTCTATTTTTTAATATTTTCAATTGTATTTTATATTTATAACTTTGCAGGTAAATGGATGGGGCTAGAAGACATTATGTTAAGTGAAGTAACACGGTCCCAGAAAAACAAACGACAAATGGTGTCCCTCATATGTGGATGCTAGTACCAATAACCCAGATATAAATATTTCTCGTGGAGAAGGATGCATAGTGAAAACACTTTTTAAAAGTTCGTAGTTATTGGGGCTGGAGATATGGCCTAGCGGTTAAGAGCGCCGACCGATCTTACAGAGGACCCGGGTTCGATCCCCAGCACCTACATGGCGGCTGAGAACCGTCTGAGGCTCCAATTCCAGGAGAACTCCAGTTCCAGGGGAATCCGAGACCCTCTCCTGACCTCCGCGGCGTTGCACGACACGGGTGCACAGACTTGCATGCAGACAGTACATTCATGCACATACAGAAATAAATAAAATTAATAAAAAAAATCTTTAAAAAAAAGTTCGTAGTTATTTTTCCTTAGAATAAAACAAATTAAGGATGCGTAAATCCATTACTGTTTTAAAGTCTTGGAATACTCCTTTATATTTCATGTTATGTCTGGTTCTTGTTTTCATTTTAGTTTCTGAATTTAGAAACTCCTTTGATGTATAAAAATGTTCCATAATTATATGAAAGATTTGTTAGCTTCTGCTATTCTCTACATGCCTATGTGCCCTGAAAATTTATCTGTGGGAATCTTAATCCCCAAAATGATGGCACCAGGAGCATGGGCCTTGAAGTCAGGAGGATGGAACCCTCGTGAATGGGACTAGTCCCCTTATAAAGATGTCACAGAGAAGTCCTGTGCCCGTTATATCACATAAGAACACAGTGAGAAGTCACAATGAGAACTTGACAGTGTACAACCAACTCAGAGGAGGCCTTTACCAGAATTCAAACCATGTTAGCAGCCCAGTCTTGGGCTTTCCTGCCTCCTGAACTGTGACTCATAAATTTATGTTGTTTACATTCCACTCAGTGTACGGTTTCTGGTGTAGCAACCTAAAGGACTAAGAGAGCTCTGAAATCTGCGGAATTTTGGTCTCTGCAGTGACAGCTGGAAACCTGTAATAAACCTGACACTTTTGGTTGATTTTATTCACTTATATTGAATTTTAAAATTCATCTCCTTAACACAGTCAGCTCCATGAAACAGGGGCAGCAAGCATCTTGCTTCCTTCTGTGCTTCACTGTCTGGTAGGTGTCACATAGAGTATGCTAAGTGAATACCGATTGAGTCGAGAAACTTGAAGAGAGTGCCCCAGAGATGGAGCAGAGATTAGTATCATGCCATTACTACATGCCTTATTACCTTGGCCCTAGTCAAAAGCCCAGGATCCTTAGCTCTATAATGAGTTAAAGAAGAATTTCTATACTCTTCCTAGTCCTGCCAGCTTTCAGTCACATTCTCAAAGCTTCCAGTGCACTGTCACAAGCACGCAAATGTCTATCTTGATGCTATTCTCAAGAGGTCCTTAATGAAATAGAACTCCAGGTAGCCAATCTGACATTATAGAATCCTTAGGAAAACAAAGAAGACTAGACTCCATTCAGTGAATCCATAACTAAATTGACTGTTTTATGAAGTCCTATTTTTATTCCCTACATAGAACACATTCTAGATAAGGCTAAACATTGTCAAATTTCCCTGTTATTATACACAATTATATTAAAAGAAGAAACTAAGATTCTTGATATTCCAGTCACATGGGTCTTGGGTTTATTTTAATACTCAAATAGGACATCATGAAGAGGTTGCTCCAAACTCAAGCATGAATCCAAGCAAGGCTCTGGTTCTAACCCAGGGATTGAAGCAACATGGTCCAAGTGAATGGAGAGATGCAAGGATCCCTAGAATGTGTATGCTCTTGGTCTGGTTCTCTCATCCTTCCCCCACAGAAAAGAAGAAAGTGCTTTCCAGGGCTTTCCTATCCTTTCATGGTTGGTCAATCAAAGCTTCTGGGATGACCTCTTATTCGAAGACCTTGCTCTTCATCATTAGAAACCCCACAAATGGGAAAAATTGAAAGTTGTATGGGGTCTGTCAAGAACTTTGTCGTTCTATGTCTGGGAATAACATGGGCATCCTGGCATGAGGACAAGCCTTCCATGTTTTCCAGAACACACATATTTTCCCTAAGCCCTCAAATGGTTAAATTCAGCTGATCAATCCCACGACCATAAAAGATATTATTCATCCTGAAAAGCATTTTCTTCACTCTTAGGGGGGAATGTCCTCAGAGACAAATTAAAATATGTAAATGAAAATGTAAATGGAAAAAGCTAGGCATTGCTCAGCATAGTGTTCCCAGGGTTTTCTTGAATCGCAACAAATTAAAGAAATGCTATGTAATCAAAGATTATATCAAGCCTTAAGAAAGAAAACCCCCATCGTGTCTAAACATTCATCTCTGTAGCTTGCAATTGTACCCAGCTTGCTGAGCCACTGTACACACTGAGCATTGGCTTTCCTCAGAATGGTGGAGCACCAGAGTTTCTGCTTTTTATCTTTTTTTTTTTCCGATGTAATTAACAGATGACAGTTAGCAGAGAAATGCAATTTGCACCACAAACCTTTCTGGCCCAGATTTGGGTTTTTCCCTAGGCAACTCAGCTTTCAAATTCCCAGGTTAACTTTCCACTGTGAGGGAGGGGCAAGAGCTCTCTCTATATGTCCAGTGCCTGGCAGAAGTGCGTTTAAGTGCCACTTGAGAAACCTAAGAGCTGTTCTTTCTCCCTCCTGGGGCCACTGGACTGCTAAGGCCAGAGATTAGTGAGTTGTCCCCCTGGGTACACACATCTTACTCACATGTAACTCCTATGAAAGAACTTAGATCTCAGAAGAGTGAGCTTCGACCTAGCTCAACCAAGAGTTACCCTGCTTGATTTCCCTGAAGTAGACTTTACTTTGACAACTTGGTAGTACCTGCTATAAAGACAGTAGCTGTTTTGACTAGAGCTTAAAGTGCTGCAGTGTGAGGAGTGGCTTTGGATGCAGGAGTAGGGAAGAGACCCAATGCTTAGAAGGTGACATAGAGCTGACAAGCCCCTCATATTTCAAACAAAACAAGGATGAAGAGCAGAGATCCTTTACAAATGCCTTATCACTTGCTCTCAAAGGACTCCATGCATAGTCCCTCTGATAAGATTTGTATATGTTCCTGGCTCTCAGACTCAAGTCCATCAATCTTTTCTGTGAGAAGAGCAGCAAACATTTTTGTTGCTTCTTCAAATCCAAGGTGATTTCCATTTACTCATATTATATAAGTGACACACAACACTTATTTTTCCCCATTGCCTTCATGACATCTTTTCAAATATGAACTCGTGGAAGCCTTGTAATAATCCCAGGAGGCAAGTACTATTATTATCCACATCCAGAGGGAAGTAAGTGAAGTACTGAGGGTTAAATGATTCAGCTAGGAGAAAGACAGTTACTCAGCAGGTGAATAGACACAAAAGCTGTGATATATCCATTCCCATGAATTACTACTCAGTGATTAAAAAAAAAACAGAAACTACTGGAGCTGGGGCTGGGGCTGGTAATCATCTGATAGAGTACTTACCTACCATGCGTTAGGTCCTGGATTTAATCCCCAGCACTACATAAACTGGGTATAATGGCACACGCCTGTAATCCCAGAACTCAGGAAGTGGAGTCGGGGACGGGGGGGGGGGCGGAGGGGGTATGTAGAAATTCAAGGACACTTCCCTCCCGCCACACTAGAGAATTGGAGGCCAGTCCTGTAGCTTCATGCTACATGAGACACTCGTCGAAGAACAGAAGACACGACAGAACAGAAGAAGAAGACGAACGAAGAAGAAGAAGCGAGGAACGCGAGGATGAGGAGGAGGAAGGTAGGAGGACGGACGGCAGGAGGACGGCAGGAGGAGGCAGGAGAAAGGCACAGAAGAACACCTACTAGTCATATCACAAGATACCTGCACTGGGTTTTCATACATTACTGTCTCGAAAAGAAAAAAAAGTTCAATCTAGTCAAATATTCCTACTGTTATTATTTTCATTTCTTAAATATCCTTAATATGACAAAATATGAATGGAGATTATAGTAGTTCCTAGGGGCTAAGGATGGGCCAGAGCCAGAGAAACATTCATAGTTCTAAAAGGACAACAAGAGAGAGACAGATTGGGAATGGAACTGTTTTTGTTTGCCTGTGCAATGTCAATATCATGTTTGTGATATTGCACCATAGCCTGTAAAATATTACAATGGTGGAGGCAATGGGTGAAAGGTACATGAGATCTCACTTAGAACTGCATGGGAAGCTATAAGTCTCTTAACATTTTCTTAAGTGATAAAAATTCACCTGATTGTCTATCTTTTCCAGGAAATTTATATATTCTAATTTTGTTATTAAGGGTGTTTATATACCAATATTACATGACCTCTTGGGCTGTACAATCAGCCTTCTACTTCACTGTGCATCAGTTGCCGAGATGTGGAAGGGAAGGGAAGGGCCTAAACTTTATTTTCTATTTACTACCACTTGTCTTTGTAAAAAAATTTAAATGTTGACCTTGTCTATTTTTTAATATTTTCAAAATTGTTATTTTTATTTTATTTTTTATTGATGCTTTGTGTATTTCATACATCATTTTCCAATTCAGTTCAGGCATATTTCTCTTTCCCTTCCCCACACCCCACCCCACCCCATCCCAGATCATGCATTCTGCCATAACTGTCCTGCATCTTTCTCTCAGTTTTTTTTTTCATTTTTTAGCAATAAGTGATAATTTATGAGCACTAATTGTTATCGTAGGTTACTTTGGTATAGACACAGATCCAAATCTTTGATGTTTCAAAAGAAAACCAAGCCAAAAAGTTACAAAGAAAAAGAGCATTGTTCATTGAAAAGTGAACAGATAAGTACTTATTTATGTGGCTTTTGTTTTACTGGGGATTGAACCAAGGATCTTGCACATGCTCTACCACTGAGCTATAACCTCAACCATACTTTCTGTCAATAATAAGGCACTTTGCTTAATTTATAGAGAATTTGTGTGAGTTTTCAAAGAATACAATTTGAAAAGGCAGTATATGAAAAAAAAATCATGTGGCCAAATTTGATGTGTATCAAGGATTGTGTTGTAAGGTCAGAATGGCAGAAGAAAAAGAAGTCTGTTTTCTCAACAGTTTTTTAAATACAATTCCATTAGATTCTATTGTAAAGCTACTTACATGGAAGCATATCTAACAGAAAAAAAAAATGAAGCTGGAGAGATGGCTCAGCAGTTAAGAGATGTGCTGCTCTTCCAGAAAATCCAAGTTTGCTTTCCAGAACCCATGCCTGGCAACTCACACTCGCCTGAACTCCAGCCTCTGCAGGCACCTGCATACATCTGCTGTATATTCACACACACACACACACACACACACACACACACACACACACACACACAAAAACACAAACACACACACACCACTTTTAAAAAATTAACATTAATCAACATTAATCAATGTTAATTACTCACCATTATCAATGGTTAGTTTATTGATCAATGTATAGTATGTGTGAGGTATTGTCCCAGAAAAAAAAAGGGAGGTACTTCTGAAATCAGTTTGTCTTACTAGAATATATCCAGGCAAACTAATGAAACTGGAAAATGTATTGAAAGAAGTTTTGAAAGTGAAGCCAGGAATTTTAAATTTTGTGCTTTAGTGATGGATGCCATTTTTATGAGAGGTGCTGATGACAAATAAAATGTCACTGAAGAAATGGCTTCTTTAGTGCCATTAAAAGCCATAAAATCAAAATATTTATATGAAACAATAAAAAGTATGTTAGACTGATTTTCTTTGTCCATTGTCAACAAATCTTACTTATATTGTTACTGATGGTAGATCAGCAATAGTAAGTAAATGAGAGGGATTAATATATAGAATAAAGAAAGAAATTCAAATATTAAATACAAAAATCCTTCCTAATCTTTGATTTCATAATTAATGAGCTAATGAAATGAACAGATAATTTTCAAGACAACATATATGAAAGACCAAGAAGTACTTTAAAAAGCGTTCACATTCTTAGTCCACAAATAAATGTGAATAAAAACTATTTTGAGATTCCATCTCCCCGTATCAGGAATGACTATCAGAAAAACAAATTTTGTTTGAAAAAGTTATAATGAAAACTAATACTGTGCACATAAATTAAATTAAATTTGCATTTTTAAATTTCTGAGAGAGAGAGAGAGGCTAGAGAAGTGGCTCAGTGCTTAAGAGCACTTGCTACTCTTATAGAGGACCCAGGTTTATTTCCCAGCACCCACATGGTGGCTAACAACCACCTGTAACTCCAGTTCTAGGGAATCCAACACCAAATTCAGATGTCCAAAGGCACTGCACACACATAGTGTACATGAATACAAAACATAATATAAAATGATTCTTTTAATTATGAAAAATAAAATAGCTGGGCGTGATGACGCACACCTTTAATCCCAGCACTTGGGAGGCAGAGGCAGGTGGATCTTTGTGAGTTCAAGGCCAGCCTGGTCTACAGACTGAGTTCCAGAACAGCTGGGGGGGCTACAGAGACCCTGTCTCAAAAAGACAAAATAAAATAAAAGTGACAGAAAAGAGATTTGAAATTTTAGTAGAAAGCAATGCAATTACTATCCAAAAGAAATGTTTTATATTAAGTAGCATTAGAGAATACCTTTAGAAAATGCATGTGCAAATGTGTCAACAATGATTAATGCCATGCAAGTTATCATTTAACTTAAAGAAATTTGATCATGCCTCTTTTATAGGTTCTGCCTTACCAGACATAACTATCCTCACTTTAAAATCATGCTTTATTTGTTGTCACTGCTTTTTGGCATCTCCTGTATTTATGAACAACTATTTTAAAGAAGGAAATACACTAAGAGCCAAATTAGGGGTTGGAGTTACGAAGACTGGCTGTTCTTGCAGAAGACCTAGGTTCAAATCACGGCACCTACATGGCAGCTAGCCACTCTCAGTAACTCGAGTTCTGGGGGATCCATTGTTGTTTTCTGTCATCCACAGGCACTGCACAACATGGTTTCACTTACATACATGCAGCCATAACACTGATACACATAAAATACAAACTTTTTGTCATTTTTAATCTATTTTTTATTGAAGTTGTACGCATTTCCTACATTTCTTAATTGAGTTTAGACCCATTCCCCCCTTCCTGACCCCCACCATGCCAGAGCTCATAAATTCTGTCATACATGTCTTTCATCTTTTTGTCAGTCTATTTTTTATAATTTTTCATTGCAGAAGTTTACTGTTTTGGGCAGAAGTTTACTATTTCAGTCAGTTCTTTTTACCCAGTTGTTTTCGTTGTTGTTGTTGTTGTTCCTTCCAATTTGTATCACTCCTGGTGTGGGCCAGCTTCTTAGGCGCAGGCAGGATGCCATAAGACACTCAGGCAGGTACTTCTTGGGGTGGACTGTCTTAGGGGCGGCTGGAAGAGGGTCTCAACTCTGAGCCCTCTTTCGGGGGTCCCCGTCTCAGTGGGACCATGCTTTGCCTTTGCAGAGTGAACAGAGGGTCGCGTTTAGGTCACGTTTAGGTCTGCTCTGGTCCCGCGATGGCTTTGTGTGGGCTGGCTCCTGAGGCGCAGGCAGGACGCCATAAGTCACTCAAGCAGGTACCAGGGCGCGGGCTAGGTCAGGCACGCACCCCCACTCCAACCGGAATTGGTGAGAATCCAAGTGGACTTCCTTTTGGAGAACCTTCAGAACAGGAAGAGAAGACTGAATTGGGTTTCCAATATCCAATATATAAACAAAATTGAAAGCCTGAAACCTAGACAAGTCAATACTCCATAAACAAGGAGGAGGAAAGAAAAAAAAAAAGCATCGGAAGGAGGCAAGCAAAACCATCCACTAACATAGTGAAAAGTCATTTGTGATTTGAACCACAAAAGGGAAACCCATATGCCAGGGACACAACGAAGGGACAACATGGGAAAGGCACAGGATAATCCCGCACCAGGCTCTGGAGGAGATAGCTACAATGGGATCCCCTTGGAGGAAACCCAAGGAACAGAGCTTAGAGGAATAATTGCAGACCTACGCAGAGAAATTAAAGAAAATAAAGAAGAATTCAGAGAACTAAAGAGAGAGAATGAAAAATTCAAAAAGGACCTGGAGGGATACAATGACAAACTGCAGAAAGAACTAAAGGATCAGATTGACAAACTCCAGAAAGAACTAGAGGGAGAAAAAAATAAAGAAGAATTCAGAGAACTAAAGAGAGAGAATGAAAAACTCAAAAAGGGCCTAGAGGGATACAATGACAAACGTCGGAAAGAACTAAAGGAACAGATTGACAAACTCCAGAAAGAACTAGAGGGAGAAAAAAACAAACTCCAAAAGGAAGTAGAAACACTGAAAAAGGAAGCCAACCAACGAAGTAAGGAGCACCAAGAAGAGA
>VZQC01001442.1:6135981-6200981 GCA_009823505.1 Rhizomys pruinosus
GAGAAAGTAGACTGTTTTGCTTCTCATCCACCTGTGCCCCTTTTCTAAGCCTCGGGAACAATCTGTGGAAGAGGGGGCGTGGTAGAATGTAAGGGCTGTGATTGGGGTGAATGGTGAAACTACAGCAATATAGTCTGGACACTCATTTGATCAACTTGATTGAACATACAAGCCCCCCCTGCTGGATGGTGGGACCAAGGGGCTGTGTGGGTTTGGGCACAACTGCTTGCAAATTGGTTTTACATAAAGGATGCTTGTACTCATAAATTATCACTTATTGCTAAAAAAATGAAAAAAAAAACAGAGAAAGATGCAGGACAGTTATGGCAGAATGCATGATCTGGGGTGGGGTGGGGAGAAAGGAAAGGGAAATATGCCTGAACTGAATTGGAAAATGATGTATGAAATACACAAAGCATCAATAAAAAAAATTGTAGAGAAAAAAATTTTGTAGAGATAAAAAAATCAATTTGTATCACTCCAAAACATGCATGTGTACATGCCACACATCTACCAAAATTATGATGTCTGAAAATAAACTATAAGTTAATTCCAAAACATGTTTAGGGATTCACATTTTGACAGTAGAGTTGTATGCAGGTAAAGAAAAAAGATTACTTTACATTCCTAGATTACATAGCAAGCCGATAAGTAACATCAGGTATTATATTTACTAAAAAAAAAAAAGAAAAAATTATTCAGTTTCTTTTAAAATAGAGATTTGGTGCTAGGATCCACAAATGAGGGACACCACATGTTGTTTGGTTTTCTGAGACTGTGTTACTTCACTTAGCATAATGGCTTCTAGTTCCATCCATTTACCTGAAAAGTTCATGATGTTGTCTTTCTTTGCCACTGCACATTCTATTGTGTAGATGTACCACATTTTCTTTATCCACTCTAGGTTGAGGGACACTTGGGCAGCTTTCAGGTCTTCACTATTGTGAAGAGAGCTGCAATAAACATAGATGCGCATGTATCTCTGTGGTAGGATGAGTCTTGTGGGTATATACCCAGGAGTGGTGTGACTGGGTCAGGTGGTAGGCTCATTTTGAGTCTTTTAAGAATTCTCCACACTGCTTTCCATAGGACTTGCACAACTGCATTCCCATCAGCAGTGAATGAGTGTTCTCCTTTACCAACAACCTCTCCAGCATTTGGTACCCATTGTTTTCTTGATCATAGCCAGTCTTACCAGAGTAACATGAAATCTTAAAATTGTTTTAATTTGCATTTCCTTAATTATTAATGATGTTGAGCACTTTTTAAGATGTTTCTCAGCCATCTTTACTTCATTTGTGAAGTTTCTGTTCAGCTCTTCACTCCATCTTTTGAGTGAGTCATTTGTTTTCTTGCTCCTTTGTTTTTTGAGTAGTTTATATATTCTGGAGGTTAATGCTCTGTCAGATTTATCACTGGTGAAGGTTTCCTCTCACTCTTTGGGTTTACTCTTCACTTCTTGAACCAAAGTATCTGATGAGCATCTTGAGAACTGCTTCCATGGACCCAGATATTAATAATGGAACAAAGCATCAAACATCCCACTACTTTTATTGTTACCCTATGTGCTTTGTAAAACATTATAATAAAAATATCAGAAAAAATTAAGGAAGTATTATTTAGAAAATTTTTTTCCTTCATCAGAGATCACAAACATGGGACCTGCTTGATGATTTTTAAAGGCTCTCTAAATGATGTGCAATGTAAATAAGATTATTATGCTAGGTATTACTGGACATCAGGACAATTTTACACATCTTTTTTTTCTCATCAGCTTTTGTTAGTATTTGTGGATTTAATGTGTGGCCAAAGTCAAGCTTTCTTCATCCATTGTGGCACAGAGATACCAAAAGTTGGGACACCTGAATTATAAACAATTTCTTTCAAGTATGTCATCTAATTTAACTATATTCAACTTTCGTCTTCCCTCCCCTTAATCCTCCTTCCCTTATCCTTTTTCCTACTAGTCTCCTCCCTTCCCCTAGTCTCATTTATCTTTTGTATCACATATATGTACATATATACACATATATGGCATATATTATATATGTTATCTGTTTTCTAACTTTAAATAAAATTTAAATTTATATTATTATTTGTGTGTGGGGGGTAGGTGTACATGAATGTGAAGATCAGAGGACAACTTTCAGAAGTTGGCTCTCTCCTTTATTTCTATCATTATAACTGCTTGAATAAAGTTCAGAACAGAGCCAGGTAGTCCACAATCACATCTAAATTCTCTTTTTTCAGACAAATTTTTCCCTTGAGCTTAATGATTTCCTGAGCTTTCCTCTCTTCTTCACAATGTACCTATCACTTATTCATTGCCTAAACTTTCTGAAGACTTTATGTCTTCTCAAAATGGTTAAACACAACACATAATTACAGTAATCATCCTGGGAACGTTTTCCCTTTCTCCCATTTCCTGTACATGGCTTCCTCTTTATGAATTTTTCCTTCATTTTGATGGAAATAATACTGAATTATCTTCCTGAGTTGTTGTTCATAAGACATACAATCTTGGAGGTCTTGTGTGTATAAAAATATCTTTATCTTGCCCACAAACTTAACTGATGAATTGATTGAGTATAGAATACTGAAGTGGAAATCATTTTCCCTGAGAATGGTGGAGGTACTGCTCCACTGGGGCCATTGAGAGGCCTAAAGATATCCTTATCCAAGACCATTGGAATTTGACCTCTGCTTCTCCTTTGGAAGCTTTTAGGATTTCATTATTCCTGATGTTTTGAAATCTCATGATGATGATTCTTCATTTCTAATCTAATTGCTTGGTATTTAGTGGATCCCATAAAGCTCTAAGTTTCTATATTTAAGGTCCAGGAGGTGTTTGTATGCAATCTCTACATTAAATTTTACTCTCATTTTCCCTATTTGAATTTATCATCAACTACATGTTGGATCTCCTGGATTCTTCTAAATGTCTTTTTTCTCCACCGCCCCTTGTCAATTGTAATTTCTGGGATACTTCTTGAGCTTTCTCTCCAGCCATTTCATTAGTATTTAAACTTTCTGCTATCATGTTTATTTTCCTAGAGCCTTATCTTGAGCTGTGGTTTGCTTCTTTACTATAGCATCTTATATTTTTTTGCTTTTTAATAAACTTTATTTTAGAGGAATTTAGGTTCATAGAAATATTTAGCAGAAAATACAGAACTTTTCACACAGCTACAGTCTTCCCAACTATCAATATTCTGCAGCAGAGGCATGTGCTTTTTACAATCAATTCACCTATAGTGACATATTCTTATCACCCAGAGTCCATAGTAGATGATGTTTCTTCCTTGCTACAGAACATTTTGTGGATGTGAACAAAATGGATAATGTTTCTAACATTATAGTATCATACAGAGAAGTTTTGCTGCCCTATAAATCCCCTGCGCACTGCTTATCATCATCCTTCCTTCCTTGCAGTCCCTGGCAACCACTGATCATATTGCTTCCATACTTTCACCATTTTCCACAGTGTCACATAGTTGGACTCAGCCTGTAATTAGCTATTTTGACATAATACTCACTCTTATGTGAGTATTATGTCAAAATCAGTCTCAGAGGGTGCCAATACGGCTACGTCCATTCGGTAGGCCCTAGGAAGAATCCATTTCCTGGCCTTTTCCAGCTAAGACTATTAATACTAATCTTAAAAAAAATCTTCAGCTCTCTGGGTTATATTTTCTTTCCTTGAGATCTTTTTTGCTTGTTTTGGTTTTTTTTTTTTTTTTTTTTTTTTTTTTCGTATGTGTATGCATGTACTGCTGTCAGCATGTAGGTCTGTGCACCTTTATCGTCATACCACCGAGGTCAGAAGAGGGTCTCGGATTCCCCTGGAACTGGAGTTCTCCTGGAATTGGAGTTACAGACGGTTCTTAGCCACCATGTGGGTGCTGGGGATCGAACCCGGGTCCTCTGCAAGAACAGTCAGTGCTCTTAACCGCTAGGCTATCTCTCCAGCTCCTGTTTTGTTTTTTTTGTGTTTTGGGTTTTTTTGGCTGATTTTTGTCTCTGCCTTTCATTTAAAAAGCTTTCCTTGATGTTCTGGGCCACTTTGCCTATCTTTTCATAATGGGAATGGGGTGCTAAGATAATGTTAGAAGCTTGATGTTCAGGGGAAAGACTCACAAATTGGCTTCAGTATAGGATGATCTGATGTGTCTCAGTTGAGGGGGGGCATTTATAAATCCCAGTTTCTGCTGGTCTTTCTCTTTGACTAACTAGTGGCTCCACTGAAAAGCAAATGTGAGTGGTATTCTGTCCGTTACGAGGTTTTCTGTTACTCCTCTTTTTTCACCAAGGTGCTTCAGCTGTGTGTTCAGTTAGGTATCTCTCCAGTAAGCACACTTGATATCTTCCATTATGTGATCACACTATGTCAGTAAAAACACAAGAGGGATAGTTACTCCTCTTGCTACACATTCTGAACCAGTCCTCCTGTCCTCACACCCACCTGACACCTTGCCTTTCAGAAGGTTGTGGTACATCCAGTTCTTCAGTCTTCCTAGTTTGCTTTGATTCTTCCTGGCGTATACAAGTGCAATTTTCTATGCTCTTCTTTCTCGTCCGTTTTCCGGGTAGCTGCATCTTTTGCTTGTAGAATTCTTTCCACCGCCTATTGCCCCATATAAACATAATCTTTATTTCATGTTATTTGAGTGGATTTGGAAGAGGGGGTAGTGATAAACATTGAGTGTTCATCCTAGTATATTTAATGAGCGCTCCAGTATACTCCTGAAACCAAGCGACTGACTAGGAAAAAGGTTAACTTTCTGTCTCAATCATTTCTCTTGTTTCAATAGGGCCCAGGGTCATTTCATACTTAAAAAAAAAACAACATATATAGGTCAGTGAAAGGTATCTGGAGCATTTAGGCCCTTCTAGAGCATAAGGCTGGCCACCGCAGAGAGTTACTGTTCTAAGATCCAGTAGTAGCAACCATTGAAACACTTTCAATCAGGAAAATCAATGATTTCTCTCAAAGGATATTGATTCTACTCTGGTTCTAAGAATAGTATCAACCTAGTTTCTGTAGAAGATAAAAGCCACAGCAGGATATAGTGAGAGGTATTTTATTAAGGTTACTCAGTTTTCTTCCCTGCACAAAGAGGCCAGATCTGTTATCCAGTGTCATCAGGCTATTGAGGACTAAAGCCGCTGCTATACCATGGCAATGAAAACACATGCCCAACTGGCATTTTTGGAAGAACAGTATTGTGACTACACACATTTTACTGTTACTCACTTAATACCACCATCCACTTAACACCTAGTGGCTTGGGCCACTAGGGAACCAAAGTGACTTGACTCTGAAAAACCATTGAGCTTGATAAGAACCATGTCCCTCCTATGTCTTTGACATGCCCTCCCGAGATATTTTTGTGAGTCACTGTGACCACAGATGCTAAAATCCTTAAATGCATGCCTTCATCCATTCTTCTTAGTGGCCTAGCAGACATTACTAATCAATCACAATGTTTATCCCATTGAACCTGGACTTAGCTGTTTCAAATCTCTCCATGTTAGAAAACAAGCAAATACTAATGAGCCTTCTCTCCTGGGGGCTAAAGGTCTTGGTCATTGAGAGGATCTGCTCTTGTCAGCAAGCAGAATTGCCACTGAAGTGTGCAAGGGCTGTAGATGTCTGATCTGTTTGTTCAGTGCCCAGGTCAATGGTAGAAGAATAAGGTAATCCGTTAGCTTCAGTCTTCCATTATGTCAGCATTCCAGGTAGCATTCACCCCCAAACCTGAAAATCTGGGCAAAGTGATACTGTAGAGCTTTTCCTTTATAACTAAGACTCAGGAAGCTAGGAGCCAGCAAGAATGCTCAGTGGGTTCTGCTGCCAAGTCTGAGAGCTTCAGTTTGAATTCCAGGATACACACGGTGGAAATAGAGAATCAATACTGTCTGGCAAATAGCCCTCTGACCTCCTTCCACACATACACTGTGGTATGTGTGTACCACCCCTTCACAAACATGCACACAACTAAATAAATAAATAAACAAATAAATAAATAGCCTTTAAAATGCATTTAAAAGACTTAGGAAACTAATGAAACTTGTAAAGCCCAGGAAGATCGTGAAAATTACAGGATTCATGAGAACACTCCCCAAAGTTAAAAAAAAAAAAACAGTAAATGTTGCTGCAGAGAGAGATACTCTCCAGAACTGCCTGTAAGTTGTCCAGGGAGCTCAGGAGTCATCAGCCAAGCTGTCATGAACGTTCAATTCAGCTGCCTTTAAGTCGTTCATCCCTCCTATACATATAAGAAACTCCAGTCAAGTCAGTGAATCATCAAGCTAGACTTGACTGAAATCATCTTCTGTGTGTCATCAATGTCTCATCTGGGCCAAACAGATGCTTGTTCATGTCTACTCAGGAAAAGATACACAAAAATTGGAATGACAGAATACTCCCTGATAATCCAACTAGGAAAGCAATGTTCTCTGTATCCTCAAGAAGATAAGAGAGGGGCTGAAGAGATGGCTTAGCAGTTAAGAGCACTGGCTGCTCTTACAGAGAACCCAGATTCAAGTCCCAGCACCACATAGTGAGTAATAATGTCCGTAACTGCAGTTCCAAGGAATCTGATGCTCTATTCTGACCTCTACAGGCATTGAATGGCACGGGCGCACTTACATCCATGAAGTCCATACACTCATAGAAATAAAGTAAAAATAATAAATAAAATATTTTTAATTTTATTAAGCTTTTGTAATTTCATACAATTCTTAATCAAATTTAGGCCCCCTCCCCCATCCATGCCCCTCCAGCCCCCCACCAGACGGCATGCATTCTCCCAAGCATGTGAAGTCCTGTCCATTCAAGCATTTGTACCCAAATGTACTTCGGTGAAAATTCATCCACTGCAGTCTAGTCAGACCATCTAGAGATCACAAGTAATGCATGCTCTCCCTCACCCAGTAGCAATCTGTCTCCAGTAGTTCTCAGTCTACAGCCAACCCACCACCTATTTCTCTCCTCCCCTCTGGGCCTTTGTTTACTTGAGTTGGCATGGTTCCTGTGCTCGATGCCACCATTGCCACAGATTCCCATGGGCAAGCTTCCAGTGGCCCAAAAACCTCTGCTC
This sequence comes from Rhizomys pruinosus, assembly GCA_009823505.1. Lineage (NCBI taxonomy): Eukaryota > Metazoa > Chordata > Mammalia > Rodentia > Spalacidae > Rhizomys > Rhizomys pruinosus. The sequence continues at coordinate 6,143,085 of VZQC01001442.1, forward strand.
CTCTGTGTTCATGAACCAGCCCTGGCTATTACAATCTTTCCATCCTTTCTTCTTAAATGGCCCCTGAGCCATGGGTGGGTAAAGTTCAATATACGAATCTTGTCCAGGGATATACACTCTACAGTGTCTTATTCTTTAAAAGCTGACCAGTTGTGGCCTTCTGTGTATAAGGAAGCTTCACTGCTGAAGGTTGCAGGATACATTATTTTTCTCTCTACCCCTTGTTTCACTATGTCTCGTGAGCCTGAGGTCTAGAGGTTCAACTGTAGATGTGTCACCGAGGACTGGGTGTCTCTCAGAAATATATTGTCTGCCTACCAGTTCTAGAACTCTGCAGTAGCCTCCATCTATAGCAAAAAGTAGCTTCCCGGTTGAAGTATAAGTGTGGGTATGCTAGTCTGTAAATATAAGAATCCATGTTTAGCTTATGGTAAGAAATTCCATTTGTTTAAAGATATGATAGAGACATTTTCTAGGATCTATGTCCTCTGCAACCATGTGTATTTGGCTGAGTTTACAGTACCATCTTTGGACCCTTATATTTCACCCTGCACAAAAGTCAACTACAAATGAATCAAATCCCTAAATATAGAACCAAAAACTCTGAAACTGCTAGAAGAAAACATAGACAAGACCCTCCAAGATACAGGCATAGAAAGGACTTTCTAAACTGGACATCTGCTGCTCAGGCATTAAGGTCAACAATCAATAAGTGGGACCTAATTAAACTACAAAGCTTCTGTACAAGAGAAATAACCAAGAAAGGGAAGAGGAAACCCACTAAGTGGGAGAAAATCTTTACCAGTGACACACATCCAATAGAAGATTAATTTCAAGAACATAGAAAGAACTCAAAAACAAACAAACAAGAAAATAAATGACCCAATAAAAAGATGGGCTATAGACTGGAACAGAGAGTTCTCAAATAAAGAAATACAACTACCTAAGAAACATCTTAAAAAGTGTTCAACATCCTTTGTTATTAGAGAAATATGGATAAAAATAAAACACTTTAAATGCTAACACCAAGTCCCCAGTTGGCAGGCAAACTGAGCAACTTTATTATTATATTTCATTGTATCTGAAAGCAACTGTGCTATTACAATGTGAATCTATAAATGGGCTCTAGAATTGTCCTACCACTTATACTCACACATTGTAATTACCATATATAGATGGAGGATATGTAGTCATATTCTAAAAAAAGAATGTAGTTACACGACTTTGTACCTGCATGCAAGTTTACTGTTAAAATGTGAATCTCTAAATGTGTTTAGGAATCAACTTATAATTTATTTTCAGAATTTTAAATTTTGACTTATGTATGGAATGTATATATGCATATTTTGAATAATATAAAATAAAAAAATATTGATAGCTTTATAGAATACTTTCAGCATAATCCCTGAGTTATTGAAATATTAAAATAATGTATAGTTTACATTGTAAACTTATTGTAAAATTTATATTAAATTCTTATAGAACCTTCAAAAAATTCCATTAAAACATACATGTAATTTAGAATGTAAAGTTATATTTCTTTTTACCTGTATGCAACTTTACTGTTAAAATGTGAGTCCCTAAATGTGTATTTGATTTAACCTATAGTTTATTTTCAGACTTTGTAAATTTGATTTATGTGTGGAGTGTATATATGCATAGTTTGGAGTAATATAAAATTAAAGGGAACAAAAAAGAGAAAAAAAACACTTTAAGATTCCACCTTACCCCAGTCAGACTGACTAAGACCAAGAGAATGTGTGATCCCAAATGCAGGCGAGGATGTGGAAAATGGGGAATGTTCATTCATTCACTGATGGTGGGAATGCAAACTCCTGCAGCCACTATGGAAAGCAGTGTGGGGAACTGGCAAAAAACTAAAAATGACTCTATCATATAAAATATTTTTAAAAGGACATAAGAGATAAAATATCAAGGAATCACATTGTCTCTAGAAACTTTCGCTTCCTAAATGAAGAATCTCAACTCTCAGATGGCTTCAAGAACCAAATCACTGCTAACAGCGATGGAAGCATCTATAGTGTTGCCCAGCTTATCAATTCCTAGGTGTTGTTCCTTGTCAAAAATATGACCAGGGCTTTCCAAGTCATTGTGTAGCTCAGGAGGTCATGTAGCAACTCCTAAAGATTGCTATGGTAGGTTCTCTGAAACAAAACCTTGACTCCTGGGCTCCAGGTGGCATTTACTCTTGGATGGGTGCCTGAAGCTTCTCTTCTAAAAGAGCAATAGTCTACTTCATACAGATGAGAGGAATACCCGATGAGGAGTTAAGGGTTAGAAAGGAGAGAAAGACCTGTCCCTTACTTCTCATGGTGACCAACTTGGTCATCTCTGCTGTCGTCATGGTCTCAGATCTCCAATGCCTAGATCACTCTAAAGGCAGGTGTGCTATCAAGCACTGACACTTCACTGGGTTGGTCCAGTGTCTAGATTCCCACAGTGCTGTATGCATCTGTGTCTCTCCACACATGGTAGGCTCCCAGCAGGCAGAGACCCCAGCGACCAGGAAGCCTAGCCTGTGTCATAGCTGCTGGCAGCAGGCCAGAAAGACAAAACTGCAATCCAGTGAGTAAACTGCGTAGCCCAGGACACCAGTCACCTGAGCCTCTCTCTGCTGTAGGAGCCAGGAATGCATCCTGAAAGAGCACAGGGATGGCAAATGGGACCCAAAGGTGAGATAGTACTCAGGGTCTAGCCCAGACTCTGGCGGCTTTGATGGCAGCACCCACCGCTAACCTAACAGTGCAGCCAGGAAGAGTGACTCTGTGGGTCAGCCCCTTTTCTCAGCAGCACAGGAATGTGTGGTGAGGGGAACAGCTCATGTTCCCTTTAAAGAACCTTTGAAGATTCTTTTCCAGAAAGTCCCTTGCCTGTGTGTCTGCCGGGGATCCAGGGACGTGTACCCTCAGGGTTCAGCCTTCTAACAAATTAGAATCAGTCTTAAAGAGGAAAGAGATTGCCACCTGGATGGGCAGATACGCAGGCATTTGGAAAGGCAAAGTCGGGCAGAGGGCTTCAATTTCTTTTCCATTTCCTGTATACACTGCTCTACTCTCAGGGTTTTAATTGATTACATCAACTGTGCTCATTTCCCCGGACAAATTGGTCCTTACACAGAAGAGGCAATTACCTGGGCTTGTTCATCCCAGTGCACAGGAGCAGGCAGGAGTCTCTTTAGGGACACACAAGATGATGTCATCTGAAAAGACTCTGGGATTGAAAATGAGGGCACTTATTTCAGCCTTTTAAATAAACTCTGCGTGTGCTTGTGGTGTATGATAAACCTTTTTAAATTTTATTTTGTGAGAATTTCATACATAAATACTTTATTTACATCATTTCTACCCCTTTCTCTTCTTTCTTCAGCCAGGTTCTCATGTCTCCCCCAATTCCCTCTCAATCTTGTGACCCATTTTTTTTATTATTATTGTTACATATATACATACATACATACATGCATACATACATACACACACACACAGCCTACTGAGTCAAGTTGCTGTGGTTTGCGTGTACACGTGTTTAGCACTGAGCACTTGGGATTAGATGAACTATCAAGGAACTCATCCCTGGAGAAAAATGATTCTCTCCTTCAGCAGCTGCTGATGGCCTTACCTCTTCATCTAGGGCTGGGATCTTGTCAAATTTCTCCCATCCATGTTGCCATGTCAAGTGGTGTGGTCATTATGCAGGTCTTGTTTAGGAAACCATATTTCTATTATTTTCGCAACAACATGTGCCACTAGTGTGACTGATGGGGCAGAACAAGGCCACTTAAGTCTTCCTGCATAACCCAAGATTGAGAAGAGGTAAGCAGAAGCTCTGGAGAAGAGGGTGTGGGTGATTGAATAGGGCAGAGCAGGGGCAGGGCAAGCCAGAGAGATAGCTCACCGGCTCTTACAGAGGACCCAGGTTGGGTTCCCAACACATAGATGTCAGCTAACAACCATCCATAACCCCATTTCTAGAGAATCCAATGCCCTCTTCTGATTTCTGCATGCACTGCATGACATGGGTATACTTACATACATGCAGGCAATACACTCATCAATATAAAATAAAAATAATAAATAAAATATTTTAAACAAATAAATAGAGCAGAGTGTAAGGCTATGATAACAGCTTGACTGTCTCAATCTGTGTGATCTCAAACCTCTCACTCTTTCCAATCTTCAGTTCCCCAGTCCAGAACGGGAAGCTAAAATTCTTTATTTGCCTTCTTATGTTTTATCAACTCTCAATGCAAATCCCTAAAAGGTGACCTAGAAACCAGGGGAATTTGGGAACAGGAAGCTCAGCTCTGATGGCCTCAGGAAAAACGCCATGAATTTGGACCTGGCCTGATCACAGGTAAGAAGGCCTCAGCTCAGGTTGAATATGATGCAAATCAACAGCCTGGACATTACCCAGGCAGGACTTGAGAAAAAATAGTTGTAAACAGTTTGTTCTGGGTTCTGAATGTTGTAGAACAGGCAGAACAAGTAGTGCTCACCTCCTTGTCATAGATGAGAAAAGAGAGGTCCAAAAGATGAAGTTTATATGCCAATATCACAAAGCCAGTAAGTCTTTTTTCACCTTGCAATGCCCTCATCCCACACACAAGCAGGTGTGGAACTTTGCATTGTGAGCATTCACAGGCACCTCTTGAGAAAGAAGGCCCTGTGAGGCAAGTTCTTCACCAGGGCTAGATGGAAAACCATTCAGAGATTCTTTTCCTTTTTCTTCCTAGACACCCAGCACAAGGCAGTGTTTGTGTAGGCTCGAGCAGGTCGTCATAAGTGTGAACAGTAGGCCAGTTTCCCTCTCCTGGGTCCTGCCTGGATTCAACTTCACTTCACTTTCCTTTCACTCCTATTTCTTGTGCTCATACTATCCAGGGCAGTCATGGTGGCTATGACACTTTGTTTTCAGTCAACCCCAGATTAAGGCTTCCTTGCATGTGATACAAAGCCTAGCACATAGCAGGTAGTCACTAATTGTGAAGGGAAACATGGGATGCCATCAAAATAACCTTCCAAAGAGACAGGGGAGATGATAGAGTCAGCAAAAAACTTGCCATGCAAGCATGAAGACCTGAGTTCACATTCCCCAGGACTCGCAGAAAATGGAGGGACAGGGTGCATTCCTGTAGTCTTGGTACTGAGGAGAGGAGAGGAGAGGAGAGGAGAGGAGAGGAGAGGAGAGGAGAGACAGATAGATCCCTGAGGCTCACTAGCCAGCCAGTCTAGCCAAATCATTGACCTAGTGGTTCACCTGTCTCAAAAAATGAGGTCAAGAGAAATTGAGGAAGATACCTGCCATGGATCCCTGCCAGACACACACACACACACACACACACACACACACACACACACACACACACAGGAGAGAGAGAGAGAGAGAGAGAGAGAGAGAGAGAGAGAGAGAGAGAGATGCATACACAATAACATTCCAAAAATCTTAGCCTATAGTTGCTACACAGGGGTCAGCCAGAGGCTCGCCAGTGTTTATACACCAGGTCTGAGGTTCCTCTCTGTCTGCTTCTCTTCTCTATAGCATACAGGATTCCTTTTACTAGCAGAAGCTGAGATTGCCTTTTTGTTGTTCAGACTAGAAAGACTGTGAGTTATGAAAACAGGAAGCTCACTGGAGCTGTTTTCTACCCCTAAGTGTTCACTGGCTACTTGAATGTGTCTACTTTGGATAGCACTCCAGTGCTTTCCTACGTGAGGCTTTGGTTTTATTTTGATTTAGTCCAACAGAAGCTTACTCAGCATTATCTGTAGCATGGACAGTCCTCTGAAAGAAGGACTGACCTTGGACATCACATGCTTTGCAAGAGAAAATGAAAAGTCAGTTGGCCTTGCCTGTATAAAGGGGAGGAGTTCAAAGTGTGGAAGCAAAGAATAGCAGGACACAGGTCTCTCCGTCCATTGCCATCTTGGGCAGAGGTGCCATGAGGGAGGGAGAGTGCTGACAATCCTGGAAGAGCCCCCTCACCCATTGCTACAATCCTCCAAACTGTACTTCAGAAAGTCTTTCTTCTCACTGCCTTTGGGATCATGGGAGGGAGAGGGAGGGAGGACACTGTGTGCCCACATACCTCTCAGAAGGAATTTTAGAAACATGGTCAGAAGTGGAATCTTCCCTGGATGAGCTGGCTTCTATGTTCTCTGGGCCTGAGTCCCAGGCAGGATGGGAGAAATACAACCTATATAGGCTCTGTGCAGGGCTCCATTTGACTGGCTCCCAAATGACAATGCCACTCTTAAATGGATTTCCCCATCCAGGAATACAAAGCCAAGGATCCTGGATTCTGAGTCCTTCATTAATCCTGGTTATAGTTGCATGCACTGGCTAACCACTAGCTGTTTGCACTATGTGTGAAGAGCACCCTTGGGCTGTCTGCTAAGTAGTATTGACTGGCTCTTCTTTTCCCCAGGAATCATTGCTACAGAGTCACATCTATCCTCATTTGACATCTAGAAATCCTCTTCCTGTGGGTCCTTTTGCTGTTCACAGGAATTTTTGACTCTCTTCCTGAGTCCTTGATTTGTCATCCAGGCTGGGAATTAGGACCTCTCCCCTGCCCTGTGGCACTGAGTGTCCGGAGGGAGGTCAGGATCCTGTCAGGTCAGGATCTGCAGTTACCATGCAAAGTCCCATTTACCATACAAAGCCACATTCCAAGACCTCATGGATTATAATATGGGCAACTTTGGAGGCGAGGGGCTTTACTTAGCTTTCCATGAGTTGGATTGTCTGGGACCATAGAGCAGCAAGTAGGTCCCTGTCTTAGTCATCTCAGACCCCTATAATAAAGTAGCATAGACTCGTTTCTTTTCTCACGGTTCTGGGGGTCAGCATGGGTGGTTCCTAGTGAGGGTTCTTTGCCTCTTTTGTACATAGCTGTATTATCAGTCGAGAGAGAGAGAGAGAGAGAGAGAGAGAGAGAGAGAGACAGAGAGAGAGAGAGAGAGACAGAGAGACAGAGAGAGAGACAGAGAGAGAGACACTCTGGTATGTAAGATCACTAATTCCACCATGAAATTCCCACCATCAAGAACTCATCTAGCTAAACCTAACTACCTTCCAAAGGAACCACTGCTGAATATCATCACATTCGAGGTCAAGCTTGAATATATGAGGGATTTATTTGGTTTGTGTTTATTTGTTTTGTGGTGCTAGACATGGGAACTAATGCCTTGTGCATGCTAGTTAAGTTTTCTCCAACTGAGTTTCAGCCCTTTTTTTTTTTTTACTTTTTATTTTGGAACAGGGTCTCATTAAGGTGCCTAATCCGGTCTTGAATTGACTCTTTAGCCCAGACAGGTCTCACACACTCCCAATCCATTTGTCTCAACTTCCAAGAAGCTGAGATTACACAGCTGTACCACCAGAACCGATGATATATGAGGTTCGAGGAAACACGATTCAGTTACAGCAACCTCCAAACCAAGCAGACACAAGCCCTATGCTATAGATAAATAGATGCAGTGGACGGCTGCTTAGGAGGAGGCAGCACACATGGCTGTGAGGATCAGTCATCAGGAGAAAGACTCCAGTGTCCCACTTGAAACCAAATCAGCTGAGCTGAGCTGTAAGGAGGCTATGGACCTATTGAGGCTCCCAAGTTCCTTGGGTTGGGACTATTGCCCAAGATCAGTTTGCTAAAAAAAGTTAGGGAAAAAAAATGTAGGACATGGGAGCTAAGTGGGAGCAGACCCCATCCTCATCCTCATTCTGAGCGAGCGGCATGCGTGTCTCATTCGAATGTAACTCAATTTCAGAAAAGTCAGTCTAGCCCTCAATCATGACCATTTTGCTATGATTTATTGATTGTCTGCTGTATTCTAGGCTCTGAGCTACCTGAACAAGACTGCACTGGAGAAAGAGCAAAGTTTGGTCTCTGTACTTCAAGCTTGCAGGAACCAGTAAAAAAAAGACCCATATTCAACAGCTAAATTACTATGGCAGACAAGTTGTCAGAAATTCAAAAATCTATTAAAACAGATTCTAAAGCAGTCTGGACAAACTTCCTGGGGAAGATAACTCTAAAACATGGCCCAGAAAGACTGGGAAATTAGTTGCCTTGGCAGAACCAAAGGCATTCTATGGAAGAAGGTAGTTAGGACAAAAGGGCTAGATGTGGGACGAGTGTGGCATCTTCTACAAGGCATTTTTCAAACACTTGAGCCAGTGTGGGAAACCACGGGAGAAGGGCTGGACATTAAGGAAAATCAGACTGCTTTGCCAAAGTGGGCAGAAGTAGCCACCAAAGGGCTTGCAGTTTCCCTGTAAGGATTTCAGTTCTTATCCTTTTCCCAGTCTCTCTGTCCTGGGAGCTTGGCATGGCTGTGGGCAGGGCTGACAGCCGGCCCAGCCCAGGAAATTGACAGCCAATCCCAAGCTACTGCTCCAAGCCACTTTTCACATTTAAGAGCAATGGAGGATTTCCATGATGAGGACGTATGAAAAAAAGAGCCATGGAGGATTTTTAGACCAAAGGAATAAGAGGCATCAAAAGACCTGAGAAGGGCTATAGAAGTGCCTGAGTCTGCAAAGTGCTCACAGGCATGGCGCCTGAATTTGGATCCCCAGAACCTAAATTCAAAGCCAGGCATAGTGGTACGTTCTTGTAGTTCCTGTGTGGGGGTGGTATACAAACAGCCAGATTCCCGTGGCTTGATGGACAAACTAGCTGAATTAGCGAGCTCTAGGTTCAGTGAGAGACCCGTCACAAAGAATATGGTGCAGGATGATTGTGAATACATTAAATGTCAACACATGAATTCACACAGTCTGTGCATGCACATCTGTATACACACCTTTACAAATGTGCGCACACATACACACACACACACACACACACACACACAAGATTTATTTTTTAAATCCATCAGGGACTGGAAAGATGACTCAGCAGATAAAGGCACTTCTTCTCAAGACTAGTGACATGAGTCTGCCCCCCAGAAACCACACAGGAGAAGGAGAAAACCAACTTCTGCAAGTTGTCATCTGACCTCCACACATGAGCCATGCCACACACAGTCACACACACAGACACACACACCCACAATAAAAAAAAAAAAATATATAATATATATATATTATATATATACTAATATATATATATATATTAAATGCCAGGAAGATCTACTACTGAAGGTGAGCGATATAAGATGGTCCAGAGTAGCTGAATTGGAAAAGGAGACAAAGATGAGAACACAAAACCCTGCCTTCCAATCTAAGCAATAGAGAGGAAAGTACTCTAGGAGACAGTCCCTGACCATGCAGGCCAAGTTCCATGCCATCTACATATGCAAAATGTTACCTGGCTTCTTGTGCTGTAGGAAGTAGCACTGCCTCCAGCCCCGGGCTATGATGGTTTGGAGCAGCATTCTGCTTTGACTCATCTCTTCTGCTACTATAGTGATCATACTGCAGCCTCATGGAGCATTTTCTCTTGCTTGCAGGGACTAAAGGTCAAATCACCAATCCATGTTGTTTTCCAGCACTGGATCTGCTATCACTTAAAGATGGACAGTTTATGCCTCCGTCCCACATTTGACTGCACATTTCTTCCTGGTCTGATCAACTGACAGCCCAGTAGCTGCCAACCAGCTCATGACTGTTAGCCTAGAGTCTTCATTTCTAAAGCCCTTAAGGAAGTCATGGCCTGTCTCTGACAATGGTAAGCATCGAGAGTAGAATAACAGGCTTTCTCGAGCGTGGCAGCCAGCAGCTCTACCTACTAGCAGATTCTAGAGGTATGTAGCAGAATGAATGGTAATTCTTCAAAAATATCCAGTGTATTAGTTCCCCCAAACGTTATAGGGTAATATGTAATTAAGTTAAAGATTGCAGGTGCAAAGATTTTTCTGGATTATCAGGTCATCTGTCAACATGATCATGTGGATGGATCTCTGTAGGACAGACACACAGAGAAGTGCAGGCCATATGAAGATGAAGTGATACTGTCACCAGTCAAGGAATGCCTGGATCCATCAGAAACTGATAAAACAAAGATATCCTCCCTATCTGTCACTTTTTGGTCATTGCAATGAAATAACACTGGAAGTTGCTAACTTCATAACAAAAGAGCTTTATTTAGCTCACAGATTGGGGGACTGAAAAGGCCTAACACTTTAACACAGGCTCTGGCGAACACCCATGGAGGATGCAAGAAATGGATCACATGGTGAGGTGGGAAACAGAACAAAAGGGAATGGACAGGTTTGCTCCTTTTATACCAATACGGTCTTAGCAACTAACCAGAATCCCCAATGAAACACATTCAGTCCTTCTAAAGATGCACCCCTGACCATTGGTCAGTAGGCCCTAACACCCCTCAAAAGTGCCATATCACCTTGTGATATTGTCACTTAGGAACAAAGCCCCTAATCTCATGTACCTTCGGGATACTCAAACCCTATCCAAATCATAATAACCCCAGAGCCTCCAGAGGGAGAATGGCCAACATCTCTTTGTTTAAATATTTTGTTGTGTATATTCATCGTACACAATACTGTGTTATATAGGGATATTTTCATGCATGTATATACTGTTAATTAAGCACATTTGCCCCAACAACATGCCCTTCTTTCCTCCACTTTCTCACTCATCCCTAACATTTGATTTCCAGTTTCCAGAACTAGGAAAGATTAAATTCATAATATTCTAAGCCACCCAGATACTTGACCTTTGTTAAATATTGTAGGGAACAGACAAAAAGTGTCTGCACATGACAAAGGGCATGCACATATAACCAAGATGTCTGTGCATGACAAAGGGCATGCACATATATCCAAGATGTCCAGAGACAATCCTCCAACTTAACACCATGCTGACTAAAGGACTTTTATGCCAGATAGCTAGATTTCTTTATTCCTATAAAAATCATGATGGCAATCAATAAAAGGGCTGAATACTGCTCTGGAAAGAGTTTCTCTCCAGCCAGCTGTGAAAATATATCCAATCGTGAAAGAGCTAGGGTCACTGGCTCCCTTCACATTTTCACTTCCTGTGTGTGCCCTTTGAGTTTAGGACATCCATAAGTGTCTAGGGTGATGGGATCTGGCTATGGAGAAGAGGTGATAGTGTCAGCCTGAGTGATACAGAACTGCTCCATGATTACCAATGAGTCTGAGCCAAACAGAACAAAGTCAGAGAGGGCAATATAAGAACCCCCTTGGGTCACTCTAAGCCAAATCTCCTAGAACTAGTGGCCTTGGCAGCAGCGAGTCAGCAATGATAGAACTAGAATTCCCAGAATGAAAGAAGAGAGAATTCTGCTGCCCTTCTGTCCCAGGATGGCTCAGCTCTCTCTGTCATAGTCTAAGAGACATACAGACAAACAATAGTATTTCAGGTACCAGGTGGAGAAGGGTTCTGAGTCCACAGTAGCAAATATAGGTGCGGGAAGCTTGTGCAATTTCTTCAACTCTCCAGACAGGAGGCCTGGGACTAAGGACCAGTTTTGTCATGAGGCTTAAGGAGCTAGGAGTCACCTATGCAAGCATTGAGAAATAGCAGTATTCCCCACAAGGAAGCAGTCAATGGCAACAAAGCTGCCAAAAGGTAAAAGTTTCTGACATCTTGTGGGTCACTTTCAAGGCCAAGTTGAGTGTAAGGTTTAATTGTAATTCGAGGTTTCAAAAAGTAGGGAAGAACCATAAACAACCCCATGAACCTTTGTTCTAGAAATGTTCTCTTTAACAAAGGACAGGATCATGGGGGAGGGGCTTGTTAATAAAACAAGCAGGAGCACCTGCGTTTGATCTACAGATCCCACAATGAATAAAAAGGCTAGGCATAGCAGTACACACTTGTAATCCCAGCATTGATGAGCCAGAGGTGAGAAGATCTCTGGGGATCCCTGGCCAGGGATTTTAGCCTGGTTGACAAACCTCAAGTCAATGAGAGGCTCCATTTCAACAAGTGGTTCTTAAGTAATGACACCTGACATTGACTTCTGGCCTTCACATGGGCACACACACATACACACACACACTCACACACACACACACGCACACACACAGAGTCAGGCTACTGATTTGATAGTAGGATGGGTGTTTATTGGAATCATAACATTCAACCTTGTAGCAAAGCAGTCTCAACCAGAAGACTGGTAGCCAAAATCAGCTTTGAATGTAGGTCTGGCTTGGAACTCTGTTCTGTCCTTCCTTATAGAGGCACTTCATACTCCTGGGGTTCAGAGCCCCTTTCTCAAGTGAAAGTAATGAGGTATTCCTGATGGATGCTCTGACATCTATGGAACATCCAGAGTGCCAGGTGAGAGATAATGTCTTTTTTTACTATTTTTTTTATTTTTTTTATGTGTTTGAGTATACTGTCTGCATGTAGGTTGGTGCACCCATGTCATGCAATGCCGCAGAAGTCACCTGGAAATGGAGTTAAAGATGGTTCTTAGCTGCCATGTGGGTGCTGGGAATTGAACCTGGATCCTCTGCAAGAGCATTCAGCACTCTTAACTGCTGAGCCATCTCTCCAGCCCCAACATGTCTTTTTAACATTTAGAAATTTAACCTGAAATTTTCAAGTTGGGTGAGTCAGTTTGGGTGTGAGGACAAGGTGAAGGTCACTTTTATTGTTCTAAGCCTGGACTGTTTTGTTTTGTTTTTTTTTCCTAGAAAGCTATTCACTGAGATTCTGAAAGTCAGGATTCTGATCTTTCATAAGACAACATGATGCTGGTCTGGAGGTGGGATTTGCAACAGCTGATAATGATGAGGCAGTGAACAGGGAATGTTAACTTTGGGCTCCTCAGTGCCTCTGCTTTCTTCTGACAGTGGCCTGCTGGATGTTAACTAAGTAAGCTGTGACCCAGTTCAAGGGCAGAGAGAGTGCCCACCAAGATAACAGCCACAAAACAGCACTCTGGCCTTAGAATCCTGGCAAAGGAATTCACAACTCTGGAAACTACAGACAGAAGCCAACTCTTACTTTAGGATTGATGATATTCAAGTATGTTCTCATAGCAGATGAGGATTTACCTAAAACGCAACAGCCAGCTACATGAGGACAGAAAGTGCTCAGCACGGGAGCCAAGCGAGGGGAAGTCAGGCAGAAGTATGAGGTCAGAGAGTTAATGACCCTAATGATCTTGCCCACAGAAACTAGAGCCCAAAACCAAAGGTCAGAAGAGCCTCCGGCCCAGCGACTCAGGAGGACATGCCTTGCAAAGTACTTATTTCCCCTGGTAAGGACTAGTACCGGCAGAGGGGCATTCTTTGGAGAGAGGAAGGGATAAGAAAAGAAGGCAGGAGGGCTGGTGGTGACTTCTGTGAGAGAAAGGCTTCTTGCAGGTCCAGAGTTCAAGCTCCAGCACTGGAGAATAAAAAGAATTGTGCATACACCATACCCGCTCACTCCAGAGGCCAGAAGACTTGAATTGTTCTCTGCCAACCACAACCTTACTGGGCACACTTGGTAAGGCCCTTCCTCTTTTGGGGCCTCAATTTCCTCATGGTCCTCGCAGCATGACCAGTACATGTTCTCCCTCCACTTCCTACATCAGTCCCCCATGCTACAGTGCTAGGCTTACTCTATCATAACACCATAAACAGGGTGGCTTAAACCTTAAAAATTGATGTTTACAGTTCTGGAGGCTAAAATCCAAAATTAGTGTCCTTGGGTTGGAAACACAGTGTTGGCAGGACAATTGGCTGCCTCTCCAGAGGCTCGTGGGGGTATTCCGCTCCTGGTCCCTTCCAGCCTCTGCTGGATCCTTGCACTATGACCTTTGCACTCACATCTCTGCCTGCATTCCTGCTTTGCCTTCTCTGGGTCAATAACAATCTTATTCAGCTTCTTTCTCATAAGAACAGTGATGTTTACCCTTGGGGACCCCCTGAATAATTTAGGGTATCACTCATCTGATGATTCCTAGTTGCATTAAAAAGTCTTAACATTCATGGATGGATCACTGCGTCAATGTCTTGGGGTGGTGTTTCTTGAACTTCCAAACCAACATTTCATGGTATTTCATAAATATATATATATATATATATATATATAAATTTATTGAAGTTTTGTACATTTCATACATTTCTTAATCAAATTTAAACCCCATTCCCTTTCCTTGCCCCCAGCCCTCCTGGATTGTCTTCACAGGATTCATTTGTTCTTGGATGCTGAAAATGAGTAGAACATTACCTAGAAAGCTCTGCTTATTTCTAGACATTGTTATACCCTAGTGTATTAAGATAAAATCCCTATGGCCTACATCAGGTCTTATCCAAATAATGTACTTTCCTACTGGAACCCAGCTCCCTGCACCTGCCACAGATTCTAAAACCCTATGCCTTGAAGGTATGAGACATTGTTTATAGCACTTGGTAAACGTTTTAAATGTGGTGGTGGTGGTAATGGTGATTGGTGATGGTGATGATGGTGATGGTGATGGTGTGTGTGTTTCTAAGAGTCAGTCTGCCTCCTGAGCTTCAAGGAGTCCTTCGTGTGCTAGCTCTGGGAGTGTCCACAGTCAGACACATTTTGAAGTTAAGCAACCCCTTCTCCTATAGTTGAAACAGAGATCTTGTGCAGCAATGAACTACTTAAGAGGAAGTGAATTAACCCAGGATAGGCCAAACACCATGTTGAAAGGAGACAATATTCTGAGCCTAAGAATCCAACTCCCTTGGCCTACATTCATTCCTACTATTTAAGATGATATGCTCAAAAAGATGAAGTTTCTGAATTTTAAAAAGAGAATGGGCAAACCCTAGACTCAAGCACCATTCAATTCTGCATGGGAAGGAGAAGATGTAACTGTCACCAAAATGTGCCCTCTAGGATTTCCTCCCCTCCAGTCTTCTAAGCAGCCCTCATGCATTGTCCTGTGCTTTCCACTCTTCTATGAGCAATCTTCCATGGCTGGCTCCAAAGCAGTCCATGAAAAGTCTAGCCTGAGGCACTCACCCTCCCAAGGGCTCATAACTAAAAACTGAAGTTCAAAAGTAGCACAGGAAGTTCTGAGCTTGTGACAGGCATCAGTTTTCATATTAACCCTGTAGTATACATAACTCATCTCCATTTTTAGATGTGGAATGTGGGACTCAGAGAGGGCATTTGGTTTGCTTGAATTCATATATCTAGCATGGGAATACCTGAGAGCCAGATATCTATCTGTGTGAATCCAATCTCTAGGTTCTTTCTGTTGCACCTACTTCCTGGAGACTTTATTAAAAATAAGGCATATGAAATCCTTAGATGTGGTGGTCCTAACTAGTGATTGAGAGTCCAAGGATTCCTACATGTTCAAGGGAGACTGGAGTGAGTTCCAGAGAAGCTTGGGTTACAGACTGAAATCCTGGAGAAGAGAGGAGAAAAGGAGAGAGAGAGAAAGAGAGAGAGAGAGAGAGAGAGAGAGAGAGAGAGAGAGAGAGAGAGATCAACCTGGGGCTCAGGCTCCGGCTCAGACCCAGGAGGTAGAATTGAGCAGTAACAGCTTCTGGGAGTGTGGACTTCTCAGTGCACAGAACACCATTCAGAAACAGAGTCTGACAGCAGGAGTAACCTTTATGACCACCAGATTCAAGTGGAAGAGTCTAACTAGAGCTGAGCTCAGAAACAGTATCTTTCTTCCAGCGATAGTGTTGCTGCTGAATTTGGATTTCATTAGAGGTGGCAAGGAATTCATGGAGATTTGGACATCATCTTGGAGAAAGAATAACCTGGAAGAAAACAGCAGCCATGCTGAAGTGAAATGCAAGAGCCTCACAGACTGAGAGCAGTCTTTCCTCAGGATGCCAGTGTTCAGTACAGAATGAAGCATTCCCAAGGACAGAAGAGGAAGCCCTTGAAATATGGCCCTACAGCTGGCCATGGGGACAGGGCAGTGCAGCCACTCACCTGGCAACTGATTCCACCTCATCAGGCCAGGCTGATCAGCAGAGCTTCGGAGACTAGCAATTGTCTCCAAGAGCACTGCAGCTCAGAGGCAACAAACAAAGCAGAGGACACCCCTAGATGGAGTGCAAAGGAATGGGGAAAGGATGCAGCTATCTTGATTTATGGGCTGAGAAGCTCACGATGTGCTCATGGGTGCCATCAGATCTCTCTTTGCCCATCTGTCCATACATCGTTCCCTCCACCCTCAACTCCGTGCCTTCTTCCTAGCCCACCTGAGCTTTGGGTTTAGACTAAGCCCTCTTAGATACGATACATAGGAGATTCTATGCACTTGACTCTGGGTATCACACTATCTTACTATAGCCCTGTCCTGACCTAGACCCTCAGCTCCAGCCCTGTCAAATTGCAATTTCTCACCTTGCCCCTACCCTGACAACTGGCCACCACCCGTGGGAACTAGGATAAGGATGTTTACCAAAGAAGTCAGGCTGTAATCTCCAATCCCTGTGAATATTACTTTAGGTTGCAAATATACTATTTATTTTGAGACCTTGCAATAGGAATGTTGTTCTAGATTCTCCAGATGGGCTATTAATACAAGCACATATAAGAGAGAGAATGGGCACAGGTAGAAGATGAGAAAGCTATGTGTCCAAAGGTGGAAATCAGAGTGAAGCACCCACAATCCAAAGTCTCCATAAGTACAGGCTGCTACACAAATTGTCATAGACTAGAAAGCTCATGAACTGCAGAAATATATTTCTCATGGTTGTAGAGGCTGGTAGTCTCCAGGCTGCAGACAGTTGACTTTCTATATTCTTATACAACCCAAGAAATCAGAAGAGCTTTGGGCTGGAGAGATAGCCTAGCAGTTAAGAGCACTGACTGCTCTTGCAGAGGACCCAGGTTCAATCCCCAGCACCCACATGGCGGCTAAGAACAGTCTATAACTCCAATTCCAGGAGAACTACAGCTCCAGGGGAATCCAAGACCCTCTTCTGACCTCCGCAGCATTGCGCAACACAGGTGCACAAACCTACATGCAGACAGTACATTCATACACATACAAAAATAAATTTAAAAAATTTTAAAAAAAGAAATCAAAAGAGCTTTTTCACGGTCCTTTCATAAAGGCACCAATCCCGCCTACCAGGGCTTGCCTTCATGACCAACTCATCTCCCAAAGGCCACATCTTGTAATACTCTTACATCACATTGAGAGTGAGGTTTCAACAAAGTAATCTTAGAGGGATGTCAGTATCTAGCGATTTCATGAAGGACTACAAGAAGCCATGAAGAGCTAGAAAACACGGAACAGATTCTCTCCTGGAGCCTCTGGAGGGGATATGGTTCTGCCGATAGCTTAATTTCAGGACAATAATATGCTTGGCCTCCACAACTGATAGATAACTGAGTTCTGTTATTTTAGGCCACTGAGTTTTAGATGATTTGTTGTCAGATACTCCTACATCCTGGCAGATGGATTGTAAAGATTCAAAAATACCTTGCATTTATATGTATGCTCTGGAAGCTGTATGTTCAGTGTTCAGCAAGTGGTGACTGAACATTAACAAAACGTATCTGGACAAAAGGCTCCATATTAATATGCATGAAGCAGTACTGACATTAATGACCAGGGCCCAGCTATTATTACAGAGCCAGTCTCCCTCTGTCTACCTTCTCATCACCCAAGATCCCAGAGAAAAGAGCTCCCTGAATCTGTGACCCAATAGACATAAGCAGGGTATTTCCTTAATAACTCCGCCCACCCAGGCACTCAGAGTAAGTGGACCATGAGGATGACTTCAGCTTTGCACCGAGACATACCAGCCTGGCTATCCCCCCAGAACTTAGCTTTTCTCTTATCTTCAGATCCTTGACCCTAGATAGGTGGGCTTTAGGCCAGCTTCACAAACAGAAAAGCTGATTTACTTGGCTAACAAGAAGCTAACTGCTTCCTGCTGTGCTCAAGACAAGCTTCAATGGCCCCTCGGTGAACGACCACCATACTGAAACCACCAGAGATAGGACGAGTCCCATAATCCTATAGTCATTCTGTAGTGCTATAAGAGTCCCCTCCTGTCTACCATGGAGAAATACATCAAAGTACCAGAGATTTGCTTTGCGTACGCGTGTTTGTTGTGTGTGTGCATGTGTGTGTGTGTGTGTGTGTGTGTGTGTGTGTCCATGTTCAACAAATTTCTGGGGTTATTGGATGCTACCCAGAGCCTTGTTGTAGAAGAGCCAGATGAATCATCCTCCTTAAGTCTCCTGAGCAGCTCCCTGCTCAGAATATTGAACAGTTTATTATGAACCTTATCTGATAGCAATATTTCTATTTAGTGGTGTATATATAAGTTCAGCTGACTCTTAAAAAGATGTGACAAGAGAAATCTCTGCTCTGCTACCTTGTGGGGCCATGTAACTGAAGCCTTGTAATTAGCATGAAGTTACCATCTTTGTCCTAGTCGAAATGTATCAAATGTCAAGAAGGGACAATTGCTAAGGGCTTATCCACAGGAAACATTCATTTCCTAAGCATCAGAAAGAGGGTGGTCTGACAATCCACCCGGAGATGGACACACTGCTGTGCCAACTATGCCCCTTCTGGATAATGCAGGCCTTATTCATCCATTCCTTGATCTCTCTGGAAACAGGGGTGCAGGTATCAATAAGCTTCAAAGTTGGGTGATCCTAGTATAGCACTCTCCTCCTCTCATCATCATTTTCTATCTCCAGTGCAGGCTTTCTGCACATAAATAAGAGCTGAGACTCCTTAGTGGATTCCAGCCTTTTCCTGGATCCCAGGCACAATTGAACCAGGGCTCTGAGAAAAACAGATAGTTCTGCCTTACCTCTGTGCCAGGCACTCAGATAGTCGCTGGTGACTGAAAACTGAAGCCTCAAGTGGTTTTGCAGTCATGACAGAGCCCAATGCACATTTACGTGCTAAAAGTTCTGCACTGAGGAGCTTCACTTCTGTGGTCGTCAGTGGCCTTATCTGTAAACTGTAAATAATAATAGTAAAAGAAATCAAGTTTCTGATGTGATGAAGAATGGGCAAGAGCTTTCAAAAACATAAAGGGACAGTGGCTGCCTGGGGTCAGCCCTCTCTGCTTCTCGCCATGCCCAGCAATCTCTCCATCACTGTACAGAGAACAAGGGAGGAGCTAGGCATGCTGACACTCATCTGATTCTTCTCATCATCCTGCCCATCCATGTCTGTTCAGCTGATGAACAAGAACCACCTACTGAGATTCCCAGATTGGAAATATGGTGGCCACGGACACAAGCACATCAGAGTTCCTATTCTATGTCCATAGCCAAGCAGCGCCATTGCCTACCATGAAATCATCACACAGGGGACAAACCTTCACTGACTCGATACCATACACCTGCTTCCCACCCTTGATCTATTTTACTGACACCAAGTCCAGTGCATTTTCTTACACTTCTCTTTTGGGCTGCCTGAAGACAAGCTGACCTACTCACACTAAATCCTGCATCAAGAAAATATGGGATATATGGAGATATGTTTCATGTCATAAACTAAACTCTGCACCAGGAGTTCATAGTCCTCAGTTCTAGCTTGGGCTTTAGCATTTAGTATACATGTGACTTCCTTGTGCCTCTTATTTAATCTGAAAAATGGACATGATATTGGTAGGTGCCTCACAATGTTGTTATGAGCATTGAAACAGATAAAATCTAGCTGAGACAAGATAGAAAAGAGTGACTTCTCTATATACTTCTAAGTTCAACTAAAACACTAGCATATGACATAGAAGGCAAAGATAAGAAGACTCTGAAGGGTTAAGAGAAGAAAGCACAAGAGCTAGACACCATGGGATCCAAGAAACAGCACATTAACGTGTACAAGGCAGCATTTCCCTTAGCTCAACAAATGGTGTCAGCTAAGGCCCATTACAATAAATTTCAATAAAATACAAAATCTCACAACACAATATAACAGGTAAACTATCCAAGATATAATCAAAATCACTTGTCATGACAATCCACAAACACTGAAGCAAATCAGATGTTCAAATTATCTAACAAGATTTCAAAGTGACTATGGCAAAAAGGCTTTAGCAATCAAGTGCAAACATGCTCAAGGCAAAGGAAAATACAGACAATGTTATCAAAGAAATAGGAGATATTAAACGAACTAAATTTTATATCTAAAAACTGCAATCATAGAGGGGAAAAATTAGTAAACTTGAAGGGAGCACAATTGAATTTGTGCAATCTGAAAAGTAAAGGGAAATTATACTGGAAAAAGGTGATTAATGACTGAGAAATAGTGAGAAAGATCAATATTCATATCATCAAAATCTTGGAAAGACAGAAAAAAGTGTGGCTCCAAGAATGTCTTGAAGTAATCATTGAAGATTTTTAAATCTGTTAAAAGAAAGAAACCTATGGTTTCAAAAAGCTGAATAAGTCCAATAAAAGTTCATTTTTTACATCTATACCAAAATGATTACAGATTTCTGTAACCTAAATACAAAAGAAAAAAATGAAATAAGGGACAATGATATATTATCCCCAATTCAAATTACAACATCGCTCTCATCTGAAACCATGAAGGCCAGAAAGAATTGTCATATCTTTTAAAAAACAATACATCTGGGACTCTATAGCAAGAAAAAATACCCTTCTAAAGGCAAACCAAGAAAATGGATCATCAACAGACCTGTACTGACAAAGTGACTAAAGGAAATTCTATAAACAGAAAGGAAATGTTCAGAAAAGGACTGTTTTTGGAATATCAGGAAAAGGGAAGAACCACAGAAAAAGCAAAAACATGAGTAAATGAGCAAATGCACAGGCTTTCCTCCTACTGTGCCTGAGTTTTATGGGACATCATGAGATTTGCAGCAGAAATCATACCATTCTGTGATGTGGTTATCAACTGAGATTAAAGGTGTGACTGTGCCTGGTTAAGCCAGGCACAGTCACACCTTTAATCTCAGCACACAGAAGGCCAGCCTGGTCTACATAGCAAGTTCCAGGCCAATTGGGGCTACAGGGTTATACTATCTCAAAACAAAACAAAACAACCAACCAAATAAACAAACACAAAAGACAATTGCAACAATCATATTATAAATGTGGGAGGGTAAAAAGGTGTAGAGAATGCTGTCAATAACAGTAGACTGTTAGTTAATTATGTGTATATGAAGTATATTCTTTTAATTAAAAAGAAAATGCAAAAGTACCTGAAGTGTCTTTCATGATGCCAGTGTTCCATTGATACTAATGGCATCCACTGGTGGTATACTTAATATCCACACAACTACACAATAAGTAGCCCAGAGGAATATGGGTTAAGTCATATTCATGTACTGCCTTGGGTAGAATATAGTCAAGTGGGAAAAACAGACTCAGGAACAACTAGCTCTAGCTCATGTGTAGCAGACAAATAATCTACTATTCGAAATTTGGTGCCCTGGGGATTAAAGGGGTGAATTATGCCCCTCATTCATATGTTACAGCCTTTAACTCCCACTACCTTAGCAAGTATTTGGAAAGATCACTAAAGAGATAACAAAGTTAAAATGAAGTTATTAGAATGGGCCCTAACCCATGACTTCTGTCTTTATAAGAAGAGATTAAGTCACAGATAGAAACACACACACACACACACACACACACACACACACACATGCACACACACAAACATGTAAAAACTTTCACAGAAAATGGACATCTGGAAACCAATCTGAGAGGCCTCAGGAGAAACCAACTCTGTCAATACTTTGACGTTGTATTTCCTGTTTAAGCCAAATAGGCTGTGGTATTTGTTGTGACGGCCAAGCAGGTTGGTGTAAAGAGTGTTTATTACTAGGAGATAAAAATCTTCTGAAGAATATTATGACCGTTAGGAGCATTTTAATAATATGGGGTAACATATAGGATCTGAGGACTTAGGGTACATATCTGATGTTTTCCATTCCATGTCCTCTGTTTCCAGCTCCAATGAAGTAGACACTTCCATATGAGAGCTCTTGACCCACCACTATCAACCTCTTCCCTGGATATTGGACCTCATATCTTCCCCTGTTGGCTCCACAACTTTATAAAAAAAGAAAAGGGCCCTCCCCAATGGCCTTCAAATACAATCCAAAAGTGCAAGGGTTGTTGTTCCTCTTATTAGAAACCCTTAACTGATGGACTCAAGGGCCAATGGACAAATATTCCCACTTCCCATCATTCAGATGGGCAAACAAATATGAAAGATTTTCCTAAAGCTTTTCAGAAGGACACCTTCTCATTCTACCCAGAACAGCCCCATCAGTGATACACCTTGATATTGATGCTTTCCTCCCCTTCATACCTGCTTCCTAGAATCTCCTCCTACCTCATTCCAGAGAAACAGAACCAACATCATGTGCATATTTATATATAAATGAAGATATTTATTTTGAAGAATCAACTTACCCAATTACGGAAGCTAACAAGTCTAAAATCCATAGGGTAGGCCAGTAGACTGCTACCCTGGGGAAAAGCTAATGCTGTGAATGAAGTCTGAAGGTCATCTGCTGACAGAATTTCCTCTTAGAAGATCAGTATTTTGTTCTATTGAAGTCTTAAATAGACTAGACATGTCCACCCACATTTTGAAGGAAAATCTACTTTACTCAGATCACTCTACTGATTTAAATGTTAGTATCATCTAATTAACACCCTCACAAAATCATCCAAGATATGATCAAATATCTAGGCACTGTGGTGCAATAAATTTGATATATAAAAGTAACTTTGACACCTCCAGTATAGAGTACTGCCTTCCTATAATTGTCTAGAGATCTGCCTCCAAAGCAAACAAATGGTATCTAGAGAAAACAGGATAAGTATTTGTATATGAAGCAACCAAGTGACATAGATACAGAAATATTCCAAATGTTAACACAAAGGTAAGCTGGGTATGGTAGTGTACACCTGTCCTTCTAGCACTTAAGAAGTGGAAGCAGGAAGATTAGAACTTCAAAGCCATACTAGCCTATATAGCTAGTTCAAGGCCAGCCTGGGCTGCCTGAAAATTCAATGTAGGGGCTGAGTACAAGGATGGAGCTGTCCAGTAGAACAAGCCCATGGAGCTTAGGAAAGAGGCAGGTGAATCTCCATATTTACCTAGAGGGCAAGGTCTTCCATCCTCCCTGAACCCCCAAAGTAAGAGCGAAAGCATGGCTGCTTTGGTACACCTAGAGCCTCAGGACCAGAAAGCTTCTGCTGAGGCCCAAGCTTAGAATCTGAAATGCAGATGCATTCAGTTAATCAGGTAGTAGCAGAGAGGCTTAGGCTCAGCTGGAGCTACGGCCCTCTTCTGTCTCCTTGCAGTTCATCCTTCCTTCTTTCCTTCCTTCCTTCCTTCCTTCCTTCCTTCCTTCCTTCCTTCCTTCCTTCCTCTTCTGAGTGTGTTGCTTCCCTCTGAACAGTCTGGAAAACCTCTCTTTCTCCCCACCTCCTCACATCCACTGTGACCAAGCATTTTTTTACAAAGGCTTTGTGGTGCACCCCTTTAATCCTAGGACTTGGGAGACAGAGGCAGGCAGATCTTTTTTGAGTTCAAGGCCAGCCTGGTAAATAGAGCGAGTTCTAGGCCAGCTGGGGCTACAGGGAGACTGCGTCTCTAAAAGACAAAAAAAAGAAAGAAAAAAAAGAACTTCACACAGTGACATTCATTTTGGCAGGATCACCCCAAGCAGTAGCCCTCCAAAAGAACAGACAGTCATGTCTAGTCAAAAGAGATTGCAAGAGAAATAGGCCAATGATATATGAGAACCATGCTTGAGTCAGAACCTTCACGTTAGCATGGGCTCCCCAACCCAAAATGACTATCAATGCCACTCTATGGAAAATCGTATAGCACAGCTCAGTAAGTGCACTCTGCTTCCCTCTCTTCTTTGTCCTAATAACTTTCCCTTCTCCCCCAAAGAATTTTACCTCCTCACTAAAGGCCTTAAAGATATTGAGATGACTTCAAGACAAGGAGGCAAATGTCTCCTCTACCATCATAACCACTTCCAGTCCTCAGCTCTATCTCCTCTATTGCTACAACCTCCAAAGTAGCCACCACTACCACTGCTTTCAGCACCACCCAATTTCTACTAACACCATCACTTCTATCTCCACCACTATGTCTACCTCCTCTACCTCCACCTCTATCACCATTGAGTGCTACTTCTTTTATTTTTCTCTTGTTACTATATTTTATTTTATTTATTTATTTTTTATTGGTGCTTTGTGTATTTCATACATCATTTTCCAATTCAGTTCAGGCATATTTCCCTTTCCCTTCCCCCCCATCCCACCCCAACCCATCCCAGATCATGCATTCTGCCATAACTGTCCTGCAACTTTCTCTCATTTTTTTTTCATTTTTTAGCAATAAGTGATAATTTATGAGTACAAGCAGCCCTCATGTAAAACCAATTTGCAGGCTGTTGTGTCCAAACCCCGACAGCCCCACCATCCAGCAGGGGGTTGCTTATATGTTCAATCAAGTTGATCAAATGAGTGTCCAGACTATATTGCTGTAGTTTCACCATTCACCACAATTGCAGCCCTTACATTCTACCATGCCCCCTCTTCCGCAGATTGTTCCCTAGCCTTAGAAAAGGGGCACAGGTGGATGAGAAGCAAAACAGTCTACTTTCTCTGGAGCTGTTGTCTAGGACTCTGGTCAATTCTGGCTGTTTCCTTTCATGGGCTGACAGTTTGTCCAGGAATAACCTTTCAATCCTACTAATGAAGCACACACAATTAGATATATAGTTATTTAAATAGCACTAATAGTTATGGTAGGTTACTTTGATATAGACACATATGTTTGGATGGTATGTTAATCCATGAATTACATTTTTTCCTGTTAAATATAACAGGGTCTTATTGTGGCTTATAACATCTCCTAACCATTAGAGGGTGTAAGCTTGTGGCATCAGCCATGGGTTATTCCTACAAGGAGAGAGCCAATAGCCAATTAGGTTTGGGATATACAGGCATATGGCTGCCTCTGCTGCACAGTATTTCCAGGCAGGTGAGGTGTAGCTGGTGCTGATGGTGGAGTCTTGCTTGACTCAAGGAGACCCGTATTTGCTTTATTGGTTTAGTGGCCTTTGGTAACACTCTCTGGTATTCCAGAGGCCATCTGTACACTTGCATGTGTGGTCTCAATACATCTTTCCCATGTTAATGTCAGGTCTTCGGCAGCAGGGCCTTATCGCCTCTCTTCTTGCAGGTATCCCAGTTTAGAGGCAAAGAGCCTTTACCTTTTGTGGGAGGCTTGGATCCCCTGGCCAACATCTCCTTGGTAGAATAATCCATTGCTGATGTCAAAGCTCTTGTATTGATATATTTTGCTTAAGTGCATAGCTTAAGGACTTTAGTATTATATTTGGTTCTGAATAGAGAATAATCCTTTTCACATTTCCTATGTCTATTAGTCAATTAAAGAAGGCAGTTTTACTGGTTTTATAAGAGATTACCTCTATAATAGTTGTCTCCAATTTACAGTTGGAGAATGACCTCATCATCATCATATTTCTCCTTGTTCTATGGTGGGGAGGCAAGAAAGTCTCTCGTATTAAAACCTTTGCAGCATCTAGAAGGTAAGTTTCATTAGGACTCATTATAAATAGTTGTTACAGGTAGAATCCACAGAGGGGTTCGATGTTTGTGGCAATCTGAGGCTTTTCTTCCTTTCAATGTTCAGATGGGTCAACCTTTCAGTTGGCACTTTCTGGTACATCGTACTCAATGCAAAGCTGTATTTTTTCTTTCTCAGCCATTATTGGTGACATTTTGACCCGTTGGAATATACAAATCTTTTCCCGTAGTTGCTCCCACTTCTGCCTTCACAATACCCTACAATTTCCTTTGCTACTATCTATAGGACTCTACTAAATGTTCCACGCACTTTATTGTGTCCCAACTAGCAGCATGATAACATGGTGGAGCCTTGGCTTCCAGTGTCAGTTAATTTGAAGCTCAATTACTGGATCTACCCATACATGCTGTGTGCCCTAAATGGCATGTGTCTGCCTATTAAATATTAGTTTCACAATTGGTCAAATAGAGATTATAATAGGATGTTATATAAATGTTGTTGCAAGGATGACATGAAATCATCCATATAAAAGATTTCGAATAAGCTGCTTTCACTACACTACAATAGTCACTGTTGTTATTCTCACTTAGCAGACAAGGAAACTGAAGCTCAAAAAGTAGAAACTCAGTTGGGCATGGTGACACACACCTTTGATCCCCACTGATCCCAGCACTCTGGATACAGAGGCAGGCAGATCTCTGTGAGTTCACGGCCAGCCTGGTCTACAAAGCAAGCTCCAGGACAGCTGGGACTAAAGGGAGACCCTGTCTCAAAAAGACATAAAAAAAGAAAAAAAGTAGAAACTCAAGGAGCAGCTCCATTCATTCAATCATTCATTCAGCATTCATGGAGGAGCAGCTCTACACCAGACTCCAGACTTTGATGCATGGGCATCCAACAGTGAAGAAGGAAGAGGCCATATTCACAATATGGAGTTTAAAGTCTAGTTGGGCAGCAGAAGAGTCATAAACAGCATTCAAGAGCAAGTGCTTTTCAAGAGAAGCAAAGAGGCCAAAAAAGGACTTGCTTAGCCAGGCATATTAGGTACCTTTCACATTGTAACAAAAGGACCTGAAAGAAACAAAAGAAGGAAAAAAATAAAAAGAAAAAAGAAACAAAAGAGGGGTTTATTTTGGCTTAGAGTTCAAAGGAATATGGTCCATCAAGGCAGGAAAGGCACAGTGGCAGGCTCATGACTCATGGCTAACCTTGTCACATTGCATTCCAAATCACAAAGCAGAGAGTGATGAATGGAAGTGCCCAACTTGCTTTCTCCTTTTTATCCAATCCAAGACCGCACCCCATAGAATGGTGTCGCCACCCACATTTAGAACGGGTCTTCCCACCTCAACAAAATCTCCACACTTCCTCACAGACATTCCCAGAGATTTATCTCCAGGGTGATTGTCCTGTCATGTTGACGATTAATACAAACTTCCAGACCTGGGACTAGAGAAAGCTTCTACAGGGACCCACATTTTAAGATGAGACCTAAAGAAGGAAACTTTCCTGGCAAAGGAAATAGTAAAAATCTCCTCCCTTCCATGATGCTTTTCAAAGCACTTCACCATCAGTAGCTAATTTGACTGTTACAGTGGTCCTATGGAATAAAGAATATTCATTCTCTTATTATATTCTAAATATGACTCCTTATATTCACAGCTAAATGTAGCTGTCACTCATCAAGGAAGCTTCCTTCTGCAACACATGCACACTATTACAGAGATCTACAACTGCTCAAAATTCAGAAAACAAGTAACTGTGGGATTCCCAGCCCTAACCAATCCATCTACAATGCAACCTTTACACCTAAAGCTCAAGGAACATCACAAAATAGGGGCAGAAAGATTGAAAGCACCAGAGGAATACGGCACCTTATGCAAGGTAATGCAGTCTAGATGTGATAAGGACTCTGCACCCATAAAATCTGTACACTATGGTAACCTAGCAAGATCTGCATATTGACAATACCAGTTGACATTCCAAGGTGACTGGAGGAAATTTCATGGGGTCTAACCTCTAAATGAAGAGCTACAGGCAATCGGTGGCTACTAAGACAGGGACAATCAGTTTTCTCCACAGACAAGCTCCTTGATAGGTTATCTAATCCCGAGTGATCATCCTTAAACACGTGTATTATACACAAGCACCACTAAATGAACTCAGTGCATTATATGTGTATTTATAAATGTGTGTGTGTGTGTGTGTGTAAAATTAAAAGATATATATATATATATATATATATTTGTTCGCTTTCAGTGTTGTGAAGGCCACTGGAGGCGCAGACGGGTTACTGCAGGAGCTAGGTGTAAAGCAAGGAGTAGCACCAGACTGCTAAGACGAGCTTGGAATGCGGGCTAGACATTGGGGGTTTTGGCTGAGGTTAGTCGCATAGAATACTATTAATGTACCATACAAGGTTTTTTATTCTTTCATTAGAACATCCATCTCCCCCCTCCATCTCTGTTTTCTTTTCTTCTCTCTCTCTCTGTCTCTCTCTCTGTTCTGTCTTGCTTGTCTCTCTCTTGCTCTCTCTTCATATATATATATATATATATATATATATATTCTTCTCCCTCTCCTGAGTCTTTCAACTTTAGATCAACAAATTTATCAGACTCAGGGCCATACAACACAATCAATGCCATTTTCTTCCAGTTCTGGGGTTTGGAGTGTTCACACCCCTGAGTAGCTCTTCAACACAAACCTGATTCTGGCCCAGACACCATATTGAAGCTCTTGATGGCTATGGAAATTAGGCAAAACTTGACGGAGTAGCACAAACCTCATCCTCCAAAACAATGAGAGCATTTCCCTGGATTTACTCCTAGACAAATTCACTTTTCAGATAAGCCCTAGAGCTGACTTTTCTAGTGGGCCTCAGGAAGATCCTCTTTCCTCACTGTGACTAAAGGGTTGATTGTGGGACTCTAGGCAGGGCTTCCTGTTGACAGGCACTGTCAAGGGTACTTGAGGCTGGATGGAATGGGTAGCCTGCTTCTCTTGTCTCACAAAGCCCAGCTGTTCAATCCCTGAGCAGCTGTGGATGCTGCCAGACACTGAGTTCCTGAGGAGCTGGGGAGATAGGGCTCTCACCCAGCCAATTCTCCTCCTCCCTCCTTTGTTCTGTTATCAGCCTAGCAAATCATGTACTTAATACTATGACTAAGTGACAATTACCTAAGTCCCCAATTTGATGTTGGGCGAGGGAATGTTGCTGAAGTGTTCCTACTTCTCACTTCCCAGCTCGCCTGGCTGTCCACATGGACATGCTCCTACTCGATTTCGAGCCAGGTACTTCATGAATAAAACAGGATATTCTGCCAGCTTCAGAACACACCTTTTATCATGCACTTTAAGGCCAGCTAGACTTGCTTATCCTCTTCCAACTCCCACCTTCAAGTAGCAATACACCAGCTCCCATCCAGTGGAGAGCAGGAAGTCATTTACCTAACTGACCTGCTGCATGGCACCTAAATTCCCCCCAAACAAGGGCAGGGAGCACATTTCCTATAGTTAACGGTACCCTGAATCCTGAAATGGGCCTCTCTTCCTGCTTGGCTTCTATCCTTGCCCTTGAGCACTAAATGAGGAACAAAAATCTGGGCTATTGGTGGGTGTTCACAGCCCCTGCCTGGCTCCGTTCTCCTCTTTTTTTATCAGTCAACGTTGAGGACCGCAAATCTGACCCTTTTCTTCCTATTACAGATGTGATGTTTCTGAGAGTCTGGTGGGGTTTTGCCAACGCTGAACTGTGTGCTGTGTGGCTTTAGAAAAGAGATTTCACCCCTCTTGCTTAATCCCCATCTGCAAAAGGGAGGGAAGCACCTACCACATAGATTCTCAGAGAATGACAAAGGCAACCACTGCGCACCTGAACTCCAAAGACTGTCTGTCGAAATGCTGTATTTAAACCTACTGTGACCATGTACTAGGGCTACACTGAGCGCTGAGAGATTCGGAATTACTGCCTTCATTCTTCTCTGCTTTGGGATGCTGAGAGTCCTCGCTCACGTGCACCTCAGTTTGCAACTCTCAGGCTACAGCCAAGATTCATTGCCAAACACACTTTCCCTCAGCTGGGGAAACAAGTTATGTCAGAAGGGGCATGTCATCTCTGTATGTTTCCCTTCTTGTCACTGAGATCCTCAGACTCAGCCCACACAGTGACGGCATTTCAGGAATTGGAGAACTCCTCTTCCTCCCTGATCATGCCCCCAACCCCAGGAAAAGACTCTAGCCACCAGAGATGGGCTATTGTAAGCAGGCTCCAGGTACTGGACAAAGCAAGGCTCTGCTGCTCCTCCCCGAGCCTTCCCACGGGGCAGTGTCAACCTTCTTGCCTTGCTGCTTGAAAGCTCAGTCTGCATTGGAAATACCAAGTTTCACCATGAAGAGAGATTGGCTTAAGGAGTGGCCCATATTTTTCTTGGCTGCTGGCTAAATGGTACAACTGCTGTTAATCACTAGGGTAGGTGTGGTTTAGAACAGAAAAGAGGGCCAGCTGTTTCTGCAGAGTGGTAAATATGACAAGACTCAGCACAGAAGAAACAGGAGGCTTTTTAATGGACACTGTCAAGAGAAATCTTGAACGAATGATCCTGATATTATAGAAGGCAAGCCTGGACCTGAAGAGCATGCTCTCCCCTCCCCCCTCATCTATCCATCTCCGACATCACTTACTTGAGCAGACTGCTCCTGAGACTGTTGTTGATTTGCTTGCTAGCTTCCCTTTAGAGGTTTCCGGATTCTCTTGGCTTTCACAGGCTCCGCCCAAGGGTCTCAAGCAAAGCCAGGCGGGGTTCTCAGGTAAAGGTTTTCTAAGATAAAATCAGGTAGGAAGTCCTGTACGTTTTATGTTTACTTGTTAACTTGCAGCCTGCATGCACAGGAAAGGCTCTGAGAAGTCCCACAGTATAACTTGGCTGAATTTAGCATTTCCTTAGTATAGTCGAACTATAGTCCAAAGACCATGGAATGTGGGGTGGGACACAGGGCTGAACACTACATGCAGCGACACAGTAACAAGCATAGAAAGAGAGAAGTCCAGAAACTTTGGGCTTACTCTAACCAAGGCTGGCCCAGGCCGGTCTTGATCTCAAGACTCAAATTCTGGGATTTCCAGTGTATGCCATCATGGCTGGCTGAAAATGCTCAACATTTGACACCTATCTTCCACTACTAAGGTTCTGTACTGGGACATTCACCTACATGCAGCAAACTTTTATGCCAAGAAAAATGATTCTCAGTGTAAAACACAAAAGCCAGGACTCAACTCTTGTGTAAGAAGTTGGAGTGGTTGAAATAGTAGTACTCTATATCTATTCGATTAGAACACAACTCATTTTAGCTTATGTTTTCCTCAAAATGAGAGTCTGGAGGGCTGAAGAGATGGTTCAGTGTTTAACAACTCCAGTTCTTGGGGTTCCAACTGCCTCTTCTGCCCTTCTCAGGCATTGTGCATATAAGCACACTTATATACATGTAGGCAAACACTCATACACATAAAAAAACTTTTTTATTTTTTTAAATTCCCCTAATTTAAAAAAAAAAATAGTTTGAGACAAGTTTCTTTGGTGAAGTAGTCAGTAGTAAAAGTCAATCCAAGGTTATTGGGTTATTGATATAAGAAATTGCACCTCAGATAACTTGGGGATGCTCTAAGGACCCAGTTGAAAGTATCTTTAATTGTGTACCTAAGACATGAAAGAATAATGATCAGGTCATCAAGTATGCTCTAGCAGGTGTTGACACATGTTTCTGGCTAAACAGATTGGGGCAGGTAATTCAGGATAACTGACCTGGCAGAGGGTGAGGGAAGAGGATATCAGGACCAAAGGTGAGTAAAATAGAATTGGAGTTATTTATTGCACATAATAACTGTAGGGGCTTGGGGTAAGCTCAGTGGCAGAGCACCTACCTACCTAGCATACACAGGCCTTGAGCTTGATTCCCAGAATAATAATAATGATAATAATAATAATAATAATAATAATAAAATACATAGAATTGGAGTTATTTATTGCACGTAATAACTGTAGGGGCTTGGGGTAAGCTCAGTGGCAGAGCGCCTACCTACCTAGCATACACAAGGCCTTGAGCTTGATTCCCAGAATAAGAATAATGATAATAATAATAATAAAATAAAAAGATGTCATGGTGAATAGTACAGGATAGTAAAGTGATTTATGGTTCTTTTTAAAATTAATTTTGTTCTTTGCATATGTTTCAATTTCTGGGATTTTCTTTAGCACAGAGGCATCAGATTCAGATTGAAAAGCATTAGAGCAACAGTTTTCACACTTCAATAAGCATGAGAATCACTTGCAGTGCTTGTGGAAACACAGTTGACAGGGAGACGTCTGCCTTCCTGGGTCTGTCAGCTGGGCAGTCACACAGAGCCTCATGCTCAGTCAGACTCCATACTTGGTTTAGTGCTCTGCTGTCGCCATCTTGAAATTCTTAGTGGGTTTTTTTTTTTTTGTGTGTGTGTGTGTGTGTGTGTGTGTGAAGAGACTCCACATTTCGCTTTGTGCAGGGCCCATGAATTATGTTGTCAGTCTTGGCTAGGCATTACCCCAGAAGCTCTGCTTCAAAACATCTGGGGAAAGGCCTGATAATTTGAATTTCTGAGATGCTCTAGGTGATACAGCTTATTTATGAACAATACTTGGAAGATTGTACTGTTAGGATAGATTATTCTTAAAAAAAGATTGTTCTCATGAAACAGCGCCAAGCCACATCTAAGAATGAATTTCAGCTGGTTGTGGTGGCACATATCTGTAATCCCAGCTTCCGGGATGCAGAGGCAGGAGGACCACTATGAGTTCCAGGGTAACCTATGCTGCATAATGAAACCCTGTCTCAGTAAAACAAAAAAAAATGTGTTCACAGACCATTTACTACTTTAGAACAGAAAAAAAAATTAGAGAGAAGATAAATCAGAAATGAAAATATATTTCCCAAATGGGGAAGTAAGAGAATGAAACCTCTCAAGTAGGTGGCGGAAAACCCTAGGGTGATGGTCTGTGCTTGACTTAACACTGGGATACACACAGCCCTTTGGGACTCCATCTCTTTGGGTAGCACCAGGACTCCCTTCTGTGTGAGCAGCATTGGGCAATCTGCCCTCAGTCTAGTTTTAATCACCTGTGAAATGGGATGATGCTATCCGCCTTACAAAGTTCTAGGCAGCAGTTGAAGGCTTTGCAGCTGTCCCTCATAGTTCTTGGTAATACGTGGCTTCTTGAAGGCTTTCTCTTTTCCCCATCTCCTCTCCACTAGACCATGAGCTCCTGCTGGAACAAGCCCCCCAATTCTGCTTAGCTCTGGGGCCTGCTGGAGTTCAAGGTTATTCAGAGGTTCCTAAGGATGGAGCTAAGGTTCTAAAGAGAACACAGAGAAGGCCAGACTCCTTCCCACATTACAGCTGTCCAGCATGTAAACTTTCAGAAAGGTCCCAGCCATCATGGGAGTGCCCCTGATATTTTCAGTAACGTATAGCTTGGAACAGGAAACATTTTCACCTTCATGGGGTATTGTTGTAAATGGGGTTATAATCAGTCACTAACAGTGTCCAAAAAGAAAGTCCTGGCAGCAAGAGAAAGGAGAGGACACAGATGTGGGGGGAGGCCTATCCCCCCCACAACCTCCTCGCCTTAACCACCCAAGGTGTATCACAGAGGTGTCATCTAGAAGTAAAGATGATACACACAGCCACTGGCCTTGTCCCAGGCTGGAAAATCAGTACTGCTAATCCAAGTAGCTGGGGAGTGATGCCTCTTGGATCAATGCTTGCATAGGGCTTGCAAAGATCAGTGGAGAAATTCACTTTGCCATACTGGCTACCATGCTAGCAGGCTAATTGGGTGTTACTTGCACCTGCTTTTGAGTCAGATCTCTTTGATTCTGGTTCTTAAATCAGGGCCAGTGATCTTAGCCAATAGAGAGCCAGCTGCTGGCAATGAGGAGCCATAGGATCTAGTGATCAAACATTTACCCAGTTGGGTGACCCTTAGCAAAAGGTTTTGTGCTCTCTGAACCTCAGTTTGCAAGTCTTCTTGGCCTTCGGAGCATAGATGCTCAAAAATTCCTTAATTTCAAAGAATACGGTTGGTCAGAAAGGCCTGTCAGCCATGGTAGTTCTGTGAGTTCTATGAGTGAGATATCCGTGGAGACATATCTGGCCAAACTTGGGAGAGTATCCAGACAAGGATGCTACAAAGTGCGTCATTGCTGGTACGGGAGGCCATGGGATCCCTGGGCAAGTCCCAGGCTTCTAAGTGAGTCAGTGACGGAATAGAATCTATACTAATCCAGATCAGCTCCTTTCTTCCCTTATGCAAGAATTATCCCTTGTGAATCTGCTCTCCACTCCTTCCTTGCAGTTTGTCTCCTTCAGTGGCTGTCAAGAAGCAGAGGGCAGAGTCCAGAAGGCCTCGACAATCGTCATGGTAGCACACTTCCCCTGGGTAAATGGAGGCAAGCTGTGCCCCAGGAATCCCCATCTGTAAAATGGTCATTGCACTTCTTGTGTTACTGATGCTGACCCTTCTGTGTCCCTGTTACACGAAGGGGAGACATCTCTAGTACCAGATTTAAAGACAGAAGTTTTCCATGGCAAAGGGGATTCCAGATGGGATAAGTCACTGTTCTGCACATAGGGGTGTCATCTTGGATTAGCTGCCTGTGTCTAAATTGGCATATTCCCAGGCTCAGGGGATTAGGATGCTGACATCTTGGTTCATTGTTTCGACATTGATGTCTTTTCCTTTCTGGGATCTTTTCCAGTGTGGCAGTGATATTCTAACTCTTAACCAGGTGCACCAATAGGTACCTACCAGTCAGGAGGCCTCAGAACCAAAGTCCTTAAGAGACCACCATTTATTAGATTCAGTTCTATCTGACCCATCTCCCCAGCTAGAATGTCAGCCCCTGAAGACAAGGACACAAGCTAGTCATGTTCATTGCCCAAATGCCCATACTCTACTCCAGCATGGGGCCTAGACAGTATGGGCACAGGGTACATCGTGCCAATTGTAGGAGATGGGATGAATGTGGAAACACTGAGTAGATACCTCCTGGTTCTACAATCCACTCATCTCCTTTAACAAAGGTTTTAAAAAAGAAACCATTTTATGTTTCTTTTTTAACAAGTTCTCAAGATAGAAAGACTATATAACTTGGAGACAAGAACGGACAAGGATGGAGCTAGCATAGTGTGCAGGATTGCAGCCTCCTAGTACAATCCATGTTTCTGCTGATGCCACTTTACAGGTCAGACATGCATGCTTCAGAAAGCAGTATGGCCAGCAGGCCACAGGACTCGGGCATGTACCAGAGAATACTGCCTCCCAGATCAAGGCCCAGGTTCTGCCTCTTCATGGTGTGCTGGCTACCTTGGGCCTGCTCTCCAGGGACCTGTATCTGTCCTCACTTTTGAGATCCCATGAGTTGCAACTCTATTTATCTGTAGTCAGTGCTCAGTTCACAGGCTAGGACTGTTTTCAAGGAAAGCCTTGTGTACAAGAAAGGCCTTGTGGCCTGAGACTAGGAAGCAGGAGACTGGAGCTCAATGACCTGGCAACTGCGGCTTTGCTGAAGGACTGTAAGATCATGACAAAGTCAAGGTTAGTAGAGCATCTGCGGAAACCTTTCCCATCTGTTACCTCCCTGTCTCTGTCTAGGTCTGGCTTCTACAATCTAGGCTAGCCAGCAACTTAAACCCCACCTTCCAGCTGTGTTCTTGTGTGAGCCTCCTGAGATTCAAAGAGTTACAGGTTTCTTCAAGACCAGGAGCCAGGGACTGGCAATGTAGCTGAGTTGGTAGAATGCTTCGCTTCCTTAGCGTGAAGAAAGCCCCACTTTCCATCCAAAGCACCACAAACCTGGCCACAATGGAGCACACCTGCAATCTTACCACTCCTGGAGTAGAAGCAAGAAGATAAAAAGTTCAAAGTCATCTTCAACTACACAGTAAGTTAGTAAGTTTGAGACCAGTCCAGGCTACATGAGATTATGTCTTAAAAGGGGGATGTTGTATAAAAGACTCAGAATAGTTTCTGCTCTTGCAAAGGACCTGGGTTCAGTTCCCAGCACTTACATAGTGGCTCATAACCATCTGTAACTCCAGTTCCAGGGATCTGATGCCCATTTCTGGTCCCCTCAGGCACTAGGCACACACATAATGCACATACATACAGGTAGGGAAGCACTCATATACAGACAACAAAAATAAATTTTAAAAAGGACTAAGGTCCAGAACTCAGTTCTACCATTGCCTCGTGTGATCTTGGAGCAGTCACGTCCCATCTCCATGACACTTGTTATCTATGGGTGATCAATAGACACTACCAAGGGTTTGCTCCATATGGTGGGCATAAACTAGCAGGCAGAGACAGTGTGGAGAGACCAGGAATAATGGGGAGATCAGTGTGGAGAGACAGACCAGGAATAAGGGGGTAGTCCCTGTGTCAAGGAAAGGGGGCAGGAAACCCCCAGGACTGCCAAGTAGAGCCAGACCATGGAGTCTCCCAAACGCCAGGCAAACTGACAGGGACAAATTTCGGACAGAGTTCATTGGTAGGGTGTTGGACAGGAGTCTTCAGGACACTGTGGATTGCCAAATGCAACTCAGAGGTATTGACTGGTGAAGAAAGAGCTCGGAGTCATTTCATGTGAGGAGAAGACCTGGGGACTATTCTTAAGAGGGACCCTCGGGAAAACGGACCAAGGGTGCCTCTCAGCAGACCATAGGCCTCTGAGATGGTTACTGTTAACTGTCGATTTCACACGATCTAGAAACACCTATGAGACAAAGCTCCCAGCTGTCCTGGAAGTCACTCTGTAGACCAGGCTGGCCTTGAACTCATAAAGATCCACCTGCCTGTGCCTCCCGAGTGCTAGGATTAAAGGCCTGCGCCACCACGCCTGGCTGGACAGGCTTTTGTCTGAGGGATTATTTTGACTAGGTTAACTGAGGTAGAAGACCCACTCTAAAAGTGGCCAGCACCATACCCTGGGTTTGGATCCTAGACTGTCTAAAAAGGAAAAGAGCTGCCTGAGCATGTGCATTCATTGTTTTGTGCTTCTTGAGTGCCTCAAACTCCAGCCTCCAGGATTTCCCTGCCACCATGATAAACTGTGTCCTTGAATCATGAACCAAAACGAACCCTTTGTCCCTTAAGTTGCTTCTTTCAGAATATATTTTTTATCAAAGCAATAGAAAAAGCAACTATGAATGCCTCCATTCCTGAAAGAAAAGATAACTAAGCAAGAGGTGCCTATCTACTGCATGTGACTCTCCCACCCCATCCCAGTCCCCAGACCCATTAATTGGTTTTAAGGTCTCAGCACATCTACATTGCTCCCACTCGACTGCTCGCCACTCAGGCTAAAATAGTGTGGACCCTGGTGGAAAAGGGAGCAATAACTGCATCTCCAGAGTCCCAACAAGCTTTGCCACTAGATTTCACATGCATTTACACGAATATATGCATATGCTCTCTCACACACCTGTATGCTCACACTCACTCGCAGCCACATTCTCACAGGCACACACACACACACACACACACACACACACACACACACACACGCCAAATTTAAAGGGTAGCTTCCTATCCTTTACTCTAGGATTGCAGTTGCTGTCTCCCCTGCCCTCATCACGTGTCCCCTTCCTATCACTCCAGGGTAGGGCCAGTGGAGGTGGGGACATGCAAGCAGAGATGAGAGAACAGACTTGATATATCTCCATGCAGAATGTCTGTCCCATATAGGAGTTGTACAACATAATTTTCCATGTGTTTCTCGGGGTACCACTGAGAGTCTTAGGAAGACAGACTTGATATGTCTCCATGCAGAATGTCTGTCTCATATAGGAGTCGTACAACATAATTTTCCATGTGTTTCTCAGGGTACCACTGAGAGTCTTAGGAAAACATACTTGATATGTCTCCATGCAGAATGTCTGTCTCATATAGGAGTCGTACAACATAATTTTCCATGTGTTTCTCGGGGTACCACTCAGAGTCTTAGGAAGACAGACTTTATATGTCTCCATGCAGAATGTCTGTCTCATATAGGAGTCGTACAACATAATTTTCCATGTGTTTCTCAGGGTACCACTAAGAGTCTTAGGAAGACAGACTTAATATGTCTCCATGCAGAATGTCTGTCTCATATAGGAGTCGTACAACATAATTTTCCATGTGTTTCTCAGGGTACCACTAAGAGTCTTAGGAAGACAGACTTAATATGTCTCCATGCAGAATGTCTGTCTCATGTAGGAGTCGTACAACATAATTTTCCATGTGTTTCTCAGGGTACCACTCAGAGTCTTAGGCTGTGCAGGAAGTAGGACACAGAGTCTATTCATGGAGTGGAACACTTCCCCTGCTTGCCCAGGAGCAGAGAGGTAGTGCTAAGGAGAAGGTCACCGTGTTTTATAGAACACTGGCCTCGAATGGTATCCCGCATCTGTGGATGCTAGCACTAATTACCTAATTATATGGCAAACTAAGCAACGTCAATGTGATCTAAAAACAACTGTGCTCTTATATTGTCAATCCCTTAAAAAATAAAAATAAAACAAAAACAAATAAAAGAGAACACTGGCCTCAAGCCATTACCACCTTAATCAGAGCAACTGTGCCCACCCACAAGATGCACTCAGGATAGTAGAGCCTGTTGATGCTGCTTTAGAGAGGGAGGGGTGGAAAGCGCCATTAGACTCTCACAAATTTCTAGCCACGCCTCCCCACACTTTCCAATCAGGCACTGTGTGATTCTGTCCATACCGCATATGATCTTGGAAGGTGCTAGAGGGTACAGTGTAGGTTACCTGAAAGGTGGAGTCCTTCTATGCAACTATAGAGGAAGTTGTCATCTATTCTGGGGAAACTTCCTGGCGATGCAGCTGCCCCTAAGTCACCCGCACTTCTCAGGGTAACCTTTTACCCATACTTTGTAAGTAAACCAGATAAACCAGTCATTTTGCCAAGAGAGACTTTGGTGGAATCAGTATTCTGGTTTGTCATTGATGTCCCATCTATGGTGACACATTTTTGTTTTCACCTCCCAGGTTAAGGTCACACAACACTATGCATGTGCTGTGTGTGCACCTCTGTGAACATAGCCTTCAGTTTGCTTCTGGATTCAGGCCAACATATATGAGTGTAATTATTTATTACTGTGTATATACATGTGCTTTGCAAACATTTATGCATGTGTGTCTTGGTATACATGTATGTGTGCTGTACATGCCCATGTATGTGTACATATCTGTGTATGAGCACATACAAATAAAAATAAATGTGAAAAAAACATGGACAGGACATGAGTTTGTTCCTCACAGTTGCGGAGGCTAAGCTAGGAGGTCCAAGCTCCTGGCGAGAACTGTCTTCCTTTTCTTCATATAATGTCTTCATGTGACAAAGAGTTAGCACTGGTCTCCCTTCTTAGAAAGCTAAGAATCCCATCATGGATCCCCACACTTATGATCTCAAACTTCCAAAGGCCCCACTTATATAAAATCATCATTTTAGAAGTTCAGGCCTTCAAATTATGAATTCTGAAGTGGACACAAACATCCATTAGTTATAATGGTACCTATGTGTGCTCAAGTATGTGTGTCTCTGTGTGTACATGTGTATGTGTGTGTGCTTATCCATGTGCATGTATGGGCATTTACTTCACACATATGTGCACACACACAAACATACACACATGTTCATATATTCACCTGTGTATACACGCTAATACTGTGCAAGCAGTCAGCAGCAGTGAATCTTCTGGATTTCCTGCGTGAAGCTGCCTCCTGCCTTCTCCAAGCATTTGAGGCTGGAAATTGTCTAGTCCCACCTATGGCCTCATAATCCCCCATCTCCGTGAGGGTGTCAGAGAAGTTGACACAGACAAGGCCATTTTCCACTGCTAGGGAGCCATCTTGACTCCAGAGCCCTCTGGAAGTATTCATATCTCATTCTCTCTGGTTTTCCTTCTGGAAAACCATTGTACTCCTCTTAATCCCACTTCAAACTCCTGCCCTCCGTGCCTTGCTTTTCTATCAGGTTGCATCCTAGAAACCTGGTCACCTCCTTGCCTGAGCTCCTCAGTGCCTTGCACTCAGTGCTACCTACCATAGCACCATCTCCATAGTTACCAAGTCAGGCTGTAGCACTGGTGTGCTTTATAATACACATTTGCTTATAATCCACATTTGTTGAGTAAGTTTGAAAGAGTATCTACTATTGTCCCATGAAGACTCGGGCACTGTGCTTGGGGAGACATGGTTCACTACTCAGTTTCTTTTACCAGTTAAAAATTTCCAGTAAAACTGAGCAATGAGGTCAGGAATCTGTGCCAGGACTTAGTTTCTTCCTCAACCCAAGACCATCTCCTACTCTACCCCCTGCTTAGCAGCACAGATCACAGATTATACACACTGGAGTTCTGAGTAAATGTCCTTCACAGAGGAGAAACAACATTATGTTCTGCAGCCCACCCCACCATGCACACAAAGAGCCTTTCTCTTGTAGAATGCAGCTCTAGGAAGCATCCGTAAGGGTTAAGTTGATGACTGCCCAAAGGGTGGAGGTCCTCCCCTTGGACTGATGGTCACCCACAAAGACCAGAAGAACAGAAATTGCCCGGTGTCTCTCAGCAGAGGAGATTCTAGGAAACCTCATAGCTATTCCAGGCACTGTAGCCTGCCAAGGAGATGGGGCGCAGAAGCTGGTTGGCCAGAAGCCCTGATCTCTCATAAGGATGACACCATGGCTGTGGTCCCTAGCTCTTAGCAAGCCATGTGCAATATCGCCACTATTGGAAAGTCACATCTCTACTCATCACCAGTCAAGCCTTATGAATTTGGAGAACCTTTAAAGTGGCCACTACAACCAACACAGGAACTTTCAAATCCCTACAGCTAGAAAGGAGAATAAGCCCAAGTGGTCTCAAGTGAAGTCACGATAGAGAGAGCTCGATGAGATGGAGCAGGGCAGTCTGCAGAGGTTTCGTTCCTCTTTGTGTTGTGGTGACTGGCTCTGCACCACACATTTCCTGAATACATAATAGAGAGTTGGGCGAGACTGCAGAAATAAATTTTATTAACACACAATCACTGTAGTCTCAGACAGGGCCTTCTTTCACCAGGTTGGATCAATTAGTAGAATGCAGGGCAAGTTTTCATTTTAAAGGATTTAATTAAAGTTTGGGTGCAATGAACATGCAAACCACCTATCTGTCTTTCAAGGTATGTGTTATCTGGAAATTGATTGTAATTTATACTTATTTCTGGA
The DNA here is from genome assembly GCA_009823505.1 of Rhizomys pruinosus. NCBI lineage: Eukaryota > Metazoa > Chordata > Mammalia > Rodentia > Spalacidae > Rhizomys > Rhizomys pruinosus. Next base: position 6,183,873 of record VZQC01001442.1, read on the forward strand.
ATTATCATTCCCCGAAAGACATTGAAAGCACTCTCCTTCATTCATCTGGCCACACCAGGTCTCCTGTCCTTGTCTGCTTGCCCCTCCATGTCCTACCCCACTTCTGCTGCCTCCCATGCCATTTACTCAGCTATGCCCCAATCTTCACCAGGATTCGCTGAGGGATCAAGGTTGATGTGGGGAAGGAGCCCAAATCTGAGGATTTAGTTTATGTGTAGGACAGTACTGACAGCTCTCTCGGGGCCTGTTCCTTCATTCACAGGTCTTGAGGCTATCAAGTCAGCACTCTCCTTCCTGGATTTGACAACAGGTCACACCAAGTACTTCCCCCAAACACCCTGTGGTCTGGACAACAGGCTTGGAAAAATGCTGCAGTGACAAAGGACAGCCTCTTCACAGAAACAGGTCTCCCACAGGCTAGGTCCTGTGATTAGGACGGGTACCTAGGGTCCCCTGTTGGTCGCGTGGCCTTGGTCCATCATTTCTTCATCTGCGTGACAGAGAGACCTATATGACAGGACTGTAGGGAGAATTTGAAGAATAATGAAACACGTCAGCCCCAGCCCAAGCTCGAGAAAGCATTTGTCTTCTAGACCTTGCCTGTGTGCTCCATTGACATTCAGAGCTCTGGGGCATCATTCCTGTCACAATGCCGCTTGTGTTCTGAGCACCTGCCAAGCCAGCACCAGCTACAGTGGAACCGAATGCTCTAAAACATTGAGAGACTACACTGTCACTGTAGCTGTCAGTGGAGTGGCAGGTTGGGGCTCCCAAAGTAGGGCCTGGTCCTTTCAGCCCCTTCCTGGCTCTGACCTTCCTCCCCATGCATCAGGCTGTGTGAGCTGATCTAGGGCCTGAAATTCTTTCAGCCTCAAGCTGGTCGAATCCCAGGAGCATGGGAGGGGCAGGCAAAGCCTCTCAGGTCAGGCAGGTCCCTGAAGTAGAAGCTGCTAGCAGGTGGGGAGACCCCAGCCACAGGGAGTAAGGCTATGACCAAGGTCACATGCAAGTCAAGGCCAGGATTCCTCTTGACAGGGCCTGCCCAGATGCCAGTGGGCTGGGGAGGACCCAGCAGCCTGTCCATGATCCTCAAAAGTGACAGGCTCAGTGCCAGGGCCCAGTGGTACATTCCCTTCTTGATGACTCTGTTGGCCTGCTGAGGGTCATTCTGAATCCTTCAACAGAGTTTATCCAGTGAAGGTATTGTCTGTTGAATGCGTGGTTCCCAGCACTTCAGAACACATCTCAGCAGCAGCGGCCCTGGCTCCAGGCTGGCTCTGGTGGAGTCTGCTGGGGATTTCCCACTGGGTGTCCAAGGTGTCATGGCAAACCCTTCCTTTCCCTGCCTGCCTAGCAGGAGATTCAGGGACAGAGCCTTGCTCTGCGTTGTCCCAGGGAGGGCTCTCCTCCTACTTAGAAATGGGCCACTGTCCCTCTCAGCCACATGGAGTGTTGGGCCTCTGTGCAAAAGACCAGGTGAGAAGGGTCACTGGGCACAGGGAGGCTTCTGGCCCGGCTCAGATGCACACAGGGATTTTGACGGGATGCAGCTTGGTTCCAGTGTCAGAGTCCCGCCCGGCCATGGCACTGAAATGACTCTGTGTCCACAGCATGCTGGGACGGACTCTCTGAAGATAGAACTTGCAGTCCAGCCACCCCTCTTCACTGCCTAGCTTGCCGTTCAGTATCCATTGATGGGCAAGGTAGAGCCACAGCTCGGAGCAGAGGGATAGCTGGAGTTCAGGCAAGGTCAGAGGACAGGCTTTGGAGGGGAAATGTCTGTCTATACGACCAGCACAGAGCTGGGCAACGGAGACTCTCCTGTACTCTCCTGTACTCGACAAAACATAAGCAGCTGAGGGTCTCCAGAGAAGTCTCTAGGGCAGCAGAGAGGCCCAGAAGTCCCATGCACAGGTCACCTGGGATTCTGTGAAACCAGAGCTTACTGGGTGGTTCTGGTGGCCATGGTGTGAAAGGAGGGGACTGGGGTCTGGCTGGGGGAGGGGGTTGCTTCTCCTTCAGCCCCAGTATAGAGGCTGAGGATAACATTTCACAGATTCCACCCCTTCTTCCCTGGACCCTAAAATAACAAGGTGGAATCTGAGAGCCTAAAGAATTCCTAGGATTCCTCCACTGCCAAATTTAGCCCTGGAATGATTCAAACAACTTATGATGGACTGCTGAGAATTTCTGGGTAATGACAATGTGCCATCACTTCTTGCAAGGGCTGATCTCTTGGCTTGAAATCATCGGGTTGGTCACAGGGAAGTTAGAGTTAAGTTCCAGGACACTGTAGACTGCCTATTGGTGACATGCTGACAATGGGAAGAGCCAGATGGTCTCAGTCACAGGGTTGACCCAAGCAGCTGGCTGCCAGTGTAGAATGGACAAAAAAGTGAGTTTCTGAAAGAATAGACTCCATGCTTCATCCAACTGGGTGGCTTGCAAGATGAGAGACCTCTATAGAGTTGTGGGCTCAGTTCCAAATTATGGGGATGCAGCTGAGCCTAAATCCAACTTCATAGATGTAGCACCAAGCACCAGGCAAAAAAGGAGCCAGAATCTAACCTAAAAGGTAGGGGATTTTCCACGCATCTGCATCCTGGTGTTCCTGGTTTTCTACTGGAATGTCATAGTACCCATCAGACACCCCATACAGGATTGTCAAGGAGATGTTCTGGGACACTCTGGTAAGTGCTTAGTACAGAGCTAGATATGGAGAAGACTAACTCGTGAAGGGCCTTGACTACCATGTCAAAATATCTGAAAGGCATGTTTAGGAACAGCCAAGCAAGAAGGCACAGGTGTAGCATGTCAACTCCGAACTCTGTCTTGAGCAGCATTGCTATAGTAACACCCGGATTGTGGTTCAGGGATCAACTCAGCACAGAGCTATCTACCTTGGAGCTGCAGGATCTGTGAATCAACACCTAGTCAGCCCTGTCCTTTCTATTCCTTTCTGACTTACGTTCTTTGGTGCTCTCCAGACTCATTTACACTAGAGACACTGAATGTAGGGTCCCTTTTCTCAAAAACCCTTTGAAGCCAAGTGATTTTGGAGAGGTCACATTCTTTCCATTGTACATCTCAGTTGCTTAATTATAAAACATAGGTGTCTAGAATATAGGCAACACTCAAATTTGGTTGATTTGATTCCCTCTATTTTCAGTCCTGAACACAGTCACACCCACAGCATCTCCTCTTTTGAGTTCCTCTAACCCAGTCCCATTCCCATGTGCAGCCTGACCCTGGCAGGGAGGTCCGAAAGCCAAGAATAATTGATTTGCTGCCTTGGTCCATATCTTTGTCTTATTTCCAGATTTCCAAGGGCCCCAGTTCTGCTGCCTGATTTGACCGAAGGAAGCCAGTGTAGGGGCCTATCATTGGCTAAGCTCATTGGATAAATGGCAGAGAACAGCAACCCAACTGGTGGCAGGTAAACGTGAGGGGAAGACATAAGGGCAGGACAGGAGAGAGAGAGAAAGAGAGAGAGAGAGAGAGAGAGAGAGAGAGAGAGAGAGAAGAAACCTTGAGCTGATAAGTAATACATCTGGCCTTGCTTGTCCCTACCCTGTTTTGTTCTATCCATAGTCTTATATGGTGGAATCTCCTAGGCTTGGAAACAGGCTTCTTTCTAAACCCCACTCTGAGTTTATTTTTTGTTCCTTGTCTGTGTTTCCTAGAGTACAGCAAGCATCAAGAAAGCACCAATGAACTGCGTCTTAGTCACCACTCCACCTCTATTGTCTAGCATAGAGCCAACAAGTATTCTAAAAATTAACACTTAAATAGATTTATCAAGTGGAAAAAATCATCTTTGTATGAACCTATATAAACGCTAAGGAACCCTCTTAAGGAGGTCCAGTCAGCCAAATGCAAAAAAAAAAAAAAAAAAAAAATAGAACCCAGGCTTCTAAGCATTCCATTCTGAGACTTCTTGTGGGGGGTCTATCTCAATTGATTGAACAAGCCAGCTCTTCTTTCTAAATACTGGGTTGGTCATGGCTATGTTCTTAAAATGAACCAAGGGTCAGACACCTCAGGGTTCATAGGAAAGAGAGAATGAATTAAGCAGTACACCCATCCGTGATTGACTCTTTGGAGGGCAAGTTGACAGTGGATCTTCGGCCCCAAGGTCAACACATATTTGTGCTGCTTCCTGAAATCCTCCCCTTTTTTTCTGAATGATGGGACAATGTGTGCTTGATGTGTGAAGCGGGTAGGGGAGAAATGCTGCCATTCATCCCTTCCCCAGACTGCTCAAGAACAGTTGCCTGCTGTCATTATTCAACTGCTTACACTGTCCTGTGCCTGGGGTCAGATGCTAGAAAGAACATGAAGAAACAAGGTAAAGTGGAAGAGAAATTGAAGTGAAAGAGGAGAGAGCAAACTATGTAGCCCTGGCTGACCTAGAAAATTGCTATACAGACCATGCTGGCCTCAAACTTGCAGTGACCCTCTTGCCTCTGCCTCAGGAGAGCTGGGATTGCGGTGTGTGTCACCATGCCCCTGAGACTATCTATAACAAGAGCCCTAGTTCCTCCTAAGTTTTATTTGTGTTGAGACAACCATGTTTTGCCCCTAGAATGACATCCCTTGCTAGACTGTCCTCAGCATTTGTTTTACATGCATGTGAAAAAAGCAATAGATGCCTGCCAGCTGTATTTAACAGTCTCTTGGTACCCAACTGGAGAACAAAATCCTCAGCCCAGCTCTCTGAAATGCCTTCATGGGTTTCCTGAGAAAGAAAGAAAAAGGGCTGCAAACTGCTATTGGAGGCCACTTTTAAAATGGAGAGCACCCCAAAGATCACTCTTGTCTTCACTTCTCATCACACAGTAGGACTGAGGCTAGAGGCAGAGATATACTTGAGATTGTCATGTGAGGGCCCAAGGGTCAGCCACTTTGTGGTGGTTTGAATGAGAGTGTCCCCCATAGGCTTTAAGTATTCAGACATCTGTCTCCAGTTTGTGGCACTGTTTTTGGATGTCTTAGAAGGTGTGGCCATGCTAGAGGAAGTACATTATTGGGGGCAGGCTTAGTGAGTTTAACAAGCCTTGTGGTCTACAGTTGCTCTCTCTCTGCTTCCTGTGCTCTTTGCAAGATGTGACCCTCGGCTTGCTGCCCCAGATCCAGCCGCCATGCCTCCCGCCACAATGGACTCTAATTCCCTGAAACTGTCAATCCTAAGCTCAAATAAACTCTTCCTTTTATAAGTTCCTTTGGTCGTGATGTTTTATCACAGCAATAGAAAAGTGACTAATACAGTTATTTGGTACCAGAGAGAGGGCTGTTGGCTGTGAAGAACCTGACCATGTGGATGTTTGGAGAAATGTGGAAGACTTTGGAACTTTGGGCTAGAAAAGCTGTTGACTACTGTAAGCAGAGCTTAACAGGCCATTCTAGTAGAAGCCTGGAAGAAAGCATGGCTGCAAAAAATGTAGCTCCAGAGGAAAATAAAGACTTGGGCAGCAACCAGGATATTTGGATAAAGAGTCTGGCAACAGTTTGCCCGCAGCCCAAATGCTTGCCTGATGCTAAGTTGAAAAGCAATGGACTAATGTCTTTGGTGGACGATATTTCAAGACAGCCTAATGTAGAAATGGTTTTTTTCTCTTGGCCTGCGTTTTCATTGTGCTCCGCCCCCCAAGAGAGGCATCCTCAGTACTTATTTCATGCCTTGATTATACCCTGGCCCCGCTCTCCAACTGCCTGATTTCACCCCCCAGATATACAGTGAAAAAAAGAGCAAATTGGGGCAGAAGGAAATGCAGAATGTACAGTTTTGATCTGAAAACCCCATTAGGAAGATTAAACGGATGGGCCAAAAGGGCATGTGAGGAGAGGCTCCCTTTCATAGGAGACTAAAGGTGATTAAGGGTCAGCTCTCGCCTGAGATTTACAATGTAAACACAGAATCAATTCACCTTCAGGGCAAAGACCCAACACCCAAGCTACACCTCCAAACAGAGCCCAGGGCATGAGAAAAAATTGCAAATGTGGTTTAACGTAGTTTGGAGAGAGTCATCCCAAATTTGCAGCAGGTTGGCAATTTCATGTCCGTAGGTGCTAGCTTTAGAGGCAAGGCATGAAGTTTGTCAAGGAGTGAAGGGGTCATCAGTTTCTCCTCCATGGTTAAACCACAGAGTTTACAGCAGAGTACACAAGCGTTGTCGCTATAGAAGGTGCCTATAGACCACAGCAGGCTTCCCTGAATAACATAGGCCCATGGCATTTTGAAGTTGTGAAGTAAGCCTGTTAGCAGCAGAGACCCCAAGAAGCAAGACTTCGAGATGCCGACCTGCGTGATATTTGCCAAGGAGAGCCTCATAAGGGAAGATGTACCAGCCAAACAACCGCAGATGTATGTTGCAAGCAGAGTGGAAGAGCTGGTCCATTCAAGCCCTTTGGAAGTCAGTAAAGTCCCAGAGTTCGCACATGTAGCTACTAAAGACTTGGTTTTGACCACTGGCTGGTTATTTTCGTTGTCTTGATTTGGTCCAGTATTTACTTCTATGCCTCTATTCCTCCCCTTTTGAATGGGAATGTTATTCAGTTCCACTATACATTGGGAGTTTGTAATTTGCCTTTTGATTTTACACGAGCTTAGAGTTAAGAGATTGGCCTGAGTCTCAAAAGAGACTTTGGACTGTAGACTTTTGAATGGCATTGAAACTGGTAAAGACTATGGGGCCTTTTAAGGTTGGACTAAATGCATTTTGCATTTTATATGGTCAGGAGCCTATGGGGGCCAGGGAGTGTAATGTGGTGGTTTGAATGAGAGTGTCCCCCACAGGCTTTAAGTATTCAGACATTTGTCTCCAGTTGGTAGCACTGTTTTTGGAGGTCTTAGAAGGTGTGGCCATGCTAGAGGAAGTATGTCACTGGGGGCAGGCTTAGTGAGTTTAACAAACCTCGTGGTCTACAGTTGCTCTCTCTCTGCTTCCTGTGCTCTTTGTGAGATGTGACCCTCGGCTTGCTGCTCCAGATTCAGCCGCCATGCCTCCCGCCACAATGAACTCTAATTCCCTGGAACCATCAATCTTAAGCTCAAATAAACTCTTCCTTTTATAAGTTCCTTGGTCATGGTGCTTTATCACAGCAACAGAAAAGTGAATAATACACACCTCATCACTCCCCAGTCTGACTTCATCTACATAACCCATAAAACCATGCCATCTGGGGCAGAAAACATGGAAGGTGCTTTGGGAAATCAGTAGCCCATGATCTTGGGTTAGGGTCCACCACCTGGCCATGCACTGGGGCCTGAGCCTGGGGATAAAGCCTCTGAGATGGTGTATGGGCAGTGTTAGACTTCACCACATAACCTCACAGCAAGGCTATCTCACCCATGTGACAACCCTGAGCACACAAGCTTAGTAATCGCACTGTAAGAAACATATACAGCAAAGCCAAAGCCCCTCAGGCCTGGCCTATATGGGTGACAAGTTTGTGCTAGCTTAAGGGAGTGTTTCTTGCTAAAGACCTTGGTATGGGGGCCTTACTAAACCCCAAATCCAGAATTTGAATTCAGGGAGCTGCCACCCTGTGATCTGGGGCTGTTGGTGCTCAGACCACCTGAAGAGGCAGCCAGCCCAAGTGGTAAGAGCCACCTGAAGTTAAGCTGCTTGCATCTCATTCTGCTCTGTCACTGGCTGGCCTCTGGTTTTGGTGGGGGGTTTTTATCATCTAGGCACCTCTATCTCACCAACAATAAACTGGAGTCTGTTGTAGGATTATCATAGAGCTAAGGTGAGTCACAAACTGTAGAACACATTTCTAGAAATATTGAATTCAACAGACCTTAAAAAGCCTTCTGGATTCAACAGGTTCAGATTTTATTAATTTCTTCAAGATTCATAAGTCTGGATGGCCCCTTATTAATTTCATCCATTCAATGGGATATTGGGGGTGCTATGGCTGATGATTAGATTCTGGCTGAGTGTACATAGCTGTGGCCAAAACCTCCTTGGCAGTGGCCCTGAGACTTGGGAGTACCAATCATTTGAGTGTCTAGGCTTGTTTCTGACTATAGATAAGCTTCACCTTGATTCCTCCCTGTTTCCACACAGCAGAGGTTTAGGCCAACTACAGGCTAGAGTGCACCAAGAAAGGTCAGGAGATTACAGAAGTTTATGAAGAGAAAAATAAAACAGTTGTGGAAGTTCTGTCCAGGAAAATGGTCAGAAATACACATGCACCTTTATACATAGACTATGTTCTGCACTTAAATTCAAGAGACTCCCACATGAACTGAAGCCCTCTCTTGACTGCCTAAGGATGATGTCTAAATGTAAGAAGCCTTGGAATATCCTGAGGCTCTTGAATGGAACTTGCATCTGATACCACTGATCCCCAAGGAAGACTGGAGACATTTTACTTGCCTAATGTGAGGTGAAAGGGGCAGAAGGAGAAGGTCATATCTGCCCTGCCCCTTAGAGATGGCATGTTAACGGGGCCCAGGGATAGGCGCTTACTGTCCTCTGGCCCTGACTAAATTTGGAAAGCAGCAGAAGTTACAGGAGTGCGTTGGACAAGAAGGCCAGGCCCAGGCTGCTGCTGAGAGGTTGGAGAATGGTTGGTATTAATCACAAAGATAGCTTCTTAGAGGTGGGGCTTTGGGATGGGATTTGAAGAATGTGGGTTGTGGCTTGGGGGGATCTAAGACCAGTTGTTGCTTGCATGAGGAACAACATAGAAGTTTAGAGGTAGAAAGGGGGTACACTTGAGGGGGTACAGTAAGAAGGGAAGCCAAGTGAGGGTAAAGGTAAACTTGCAGCAATTCAGCCTACAAATGGAACACCAACTCTGCATTCAGCCAATATCCCGGGACTCTGTGCAAAAGGTGCAATGTCTAGCTCCATAGGCAGGTAGGGCAGGTGGAGCTCCCAACACAATCCCTCTGGAATTCCCACAGCAGCTGCCCTGAGCCTTCCTTGCCAACCTTTTATAGTCCAGTGTCCCCCTCCAACTCTGCTAACAGCAGCCTCAGGTCTTGTGAAGGACATTGAAACTTCATCTGTAGGCTTCCATCATCTATGCCCCCTCCACATTCCCACACACTTCTTTTCTCTCTTCTCCCTTTTGGCTCCAATCTCAGAAGATGGCCAGAATATTGCCCTGGATCCTACACCCCATTCTGTTCCATCTTCTCCACAGTCATACTTCTCCCCTAAAAAAGTGTTTTGTATTGGCTGCCTCGATTTTCCCATACTTCAAAGCCCAAGCCCAGCTTTTTCCAAAGCTGAAATGCCCAATGACATTTCATATACCTGCTTCTCTATCCTTACAAAAAATGCTTCTCCTACATACTAACCCATATGCCTTTTTGCTCACGCTACATCTATCAGCCAAACCATTGCAACTAAGGGAAGCATTGCTCCAGATTCCTGACAGTTTCTCTCCTCTCCAGCACTCCTCTTTCTCTGGAAGTAAGAGTGCATGGTACACACCATAGTAGGCATGCCAAACAGACCAGGAAGTCAACAAGGACTGGTAGGAGCTTGTATGCTCAGAGAGTAAAGTCAGAAACAAAGGATTGAAGGTAAGTAGTGTTGAGGAAGTAGACCCCAGGAGAATGAGGACTGAGTGGGGAGAAATGTAGGAAAGTCAATACAAGAATGTAGCATATGGCACTGGGATAGCTCAGCCAGTAAAGTGCTTGCTTGCTGCATAATCATTAGAACCTGGATTTGATCCCCACCACTCATGTCAAAGAAAAAGCCAGACCTGGTTTTATGTGCTTAAAATTCCAGCACCAGAGAAGCAGAGACAGGCAGATCCCTGATACTCTGTGTCTCCACGCCAATGAGAACACCTGTTTCAAAGATAAACAAAACAAACCAAAATAAACAAACAAAAAACAAGATGAATGGCCTCTGATTACTGGCACCCAAGATTGACCTATGATCTATACATGAAGACACAAACTTGTGAATCCCCCAACACATGTACCCACAAAACATGTATACATACATAAAAATGTAACTAGAAAATTTAGGAAGGGTTCCGCATTTATAAAAATACAAAGAGTGTGGTCCTAGTGCAAAAATAGAAGCATATATCAATGAAACAGAATAGAGAACACAGCTATAAATCCATCCAACTCCAACAATCTTATTCTTGACAAAGATGCCAAAAACATACGTTAAAGAAAAGACAGCCTCTTCAACAAATGGTGCTGGGGAAACTGGGTATCTACATGTAGAAAAATAAAACTAGATACCTATCTCACTCTGCACAAAAACCAGCTCCAAATTATTCAAAGACCTTAGTGCACAGTCTGAAACTCTGAAACTTCAGTGGAAAAAAAAATAAGAAAAACACTTCAAAATATAAGCATAAGCAATGACTTTCTGAACAGAACAAAATCACTCAAAAAGCAATTCCAATAATTGATAAATGAGATTTTCTGAAATTAAAAAAGGTTTTGCACAGCAAAGGAAACAATCAAGTAAAGAGGCAACCTACGACTCAGAGCAAAATTTGTTAACTTCTATTGGACAGAGGATTAATACTTGGAATATACAAACAACTCAAAAAAAAACTAAATATGGGGGGGGATACAGATAGACATGAAACCTTTTTGTCAAAAACCTTACAATTCAAATCCTAAAACTAACTATGGGAAAAGATTTGTGGGTCCCAACAAGACAAAATGTCACCAACTTAATGGCTGAGAAAGAAAAGATACAGCTTTGCATTGAGTAGGATGTACCAGAAAATGCCAACTGAAAGGTTGACCTATCTGAACATTGAAAGGAAGAAAAGCCTCAGATTGCTATAAACACTGAACCCCTCTGTGGATCCTACTTGTAACAACTATTTATAATGAGTCCAAATGAAACTTACCTTATAGGTGCCGCAAGGTTTTGATATGAGAGACTTTCTTGCCTCCCCCCCGATAGAAAAAGGAGAAATATGATGATGATGAGGTCATTCTCCAACTGTAAATTGGAGACAACTATTATAGAGGTAATCTCTTATAAAACCGGTAAAACTGCCTTCTTTAATTGACTAATAGGCATAAGAACTGTGAAAAGGATTATTCTGTTCAGAACCAAATATAATACTAAAGTCCTTAAGCTATGCACTTAAGCAAAATATATTAATACAGGAGCTCTGACATCAGCAATGGATTATTCTACCAGGGAGATGTTGGCCAGGGGATCCAAGGCCCCACAAAAGGTAAAGGATCCTTGCCTCTAAACTGGGATACCTGCAAGAAGAGAGGCGATAAGGCCCTGCTGCCGAAGACCTGACGTTAACATGGGAAAGATGTATTGAGACCACACATGCAAGTGTACAGATGGCCTCTGGAATACCAGAGAGTGTTACCAAAGGCCACTCAACCAATAAAGCAAACACAGGTCTCCCTGAGTCAAGCAAGACTCCATCATCAGCACCAGCTACACCTCACCTGCCTGGAAATACTGTGCAGCAGAGGCAGCCGTATGCCTGTATATCCCAAACCTAATTGGCTATTAGCTCTCTCCTTGGAGGAATAACCCACGGCTGATGCCACAAGCTTACAGCCTCTACAGGTTAGGAGATGTTATAAGCCACAGTAAGACCCTGTCATATTAAACAGGAAAAAATGTAATTCATGGATTAACATATCATCCAAACATATGTGTCTATACCAAAGTAACCAACTATAACTATTAGTGCTCTTTAAATACCTATATATCTAATTGCTTGTGCTTCATTAGTAGGATCGAAAGGTTATTCCTGGACAAACTGTCAGCCCATGAAAGGAAACAGCCACAATTGACCAGAGTCCAAGACAACAGCTCCAGAGAGAGTGGACTGTTTTGCTTCTCATCCACCTGTGCCCCTTTCCTAAGCCTAGGGAACAATCTGCGGAAGAGGGGTCGTGGTAGAATGCAAGGGCTGCGATTGGGGTGAATGGTGAAACTACAGCAATGTAGTCTGGACACTCATTTGATCAACTTGATTGAACATACAACCCCTCACCCCCTGCTGGATGGTGAGGCTGTGTGGGTTTGGGCACAACAGCCTGCAAATTGGTTTCATATGAAGGATGCTTGTACTCATGGATCATCACTTATAGCTAAAAAATGAGAAAAAAACTGAGAGAAAGATGCAGGACAGTTATGGCAAAATGCATGATCTGGGATGTGGTGGGGGTAGGGGGGAAGGGAAAGGGAAATATGCCTGATCTGAATTGGAAAATGATGTATGAAATGTACAAAGCACCAATAAAAAAAATTAAAAAAAAAACTAAATACAAAAAAAATCAAACAATCCAGCCAATAAGTAGAACAGGGAAATGAACAGACAAGCCCCAGAAGATGAAATCTAAATGGCCATTAAATACAGGAAAAATTGAGATATTGAGAAATTTCTGATATTGAGATACTCAGTCTCCCTATCCATCACAATAATGCAAATTAAAGCCACGTTGAGATTCCTTCTCACCCAAGTTAGAATGAAAATCATTAAGAAAACAAATAAAATCAAATTCTGATGAGGATGTGGGTTAAAGAGAAACTTTTATTCACTTCTGATGGGAATAAAGGCTTGTGAAGCACAGTATAAATCAGTATGGAGCTTCTTCTAAAGCTAAAAAGAGATTTACCATATTACCCAGCTATATCACTCGTGCATATTTACCCAAAGCATCCTAAATCAACACATCACGGAAACAGTTGCACATCAATGTTATTGCAGCACTATTAACAACACCTAAGTTGTGAAAGCAATCTAGGTGTCCCTCCACAGAGGAACAGATGAAGAAAATGTGGTATGCATACACAATGGAATTTGATCAGCATAAAGAACAATTATATTATTTGTAAGAAAGTAAAGTAAATAAAACTAAAAATTACTATATCTAAGCTAATTCATACTCAGTCAAATACCACATTTTTCTCATGTGTGAGTCTAAGATTTCATATAAATACCTAAAATCATTTATGTACACATGACATGAAAGTAGAGGTGACACTGTCTAGGGAGATGAAGGGTCATAACTGGAAATGGTGGGAGAGAAAGGAGAGCATAGAGGTATGGGCAAATGTGGTCAAATTATATTGCATACTATATCATATCATATCATATCATATACTTGTAGCATCTACATGCATAAAAATGTCCATTAAAAAGTCATTATTATGTACAATTAATGTGTGAAAGAAAAAAGAATGTTTATACCAACTTGACCACTGTGGAAGTTTGCTTAGATGCCAAGACTCCCAAAGAAACCACATGAAATGCCCTTCAGAATTATCCATGGGCTTTTAAGGCCCCCAAATGCCAGTTTCCATGTTTGAGTGTTGAATGAGTTCCCCACAATGAGCTATCTTGGCATCCAAAAACTTGACAGTAAGTAAAGAAGGTAAGAAGTAGGCCTGTGAGGAAGCACTGGAAACAGTCACAGGAACTATTGGCATAGCAGTGGCTGGACTAGAAGACAAAGATGTAAAGAGGGTCTGAAGGGAGGCATAAGAGATCTCCTTCTATCCAGCACCCTTCATACAAGATGATGTCTCCAGAGTTGAGAAACCAAAGTGTTCTCACTCATTCCTTAAGACATGTGAAGTGCAAAGCCATTCTATCCCTGAGGTGGTAGCCAGCTGCAGTCTCTGCAAAGAATTAATGCTACATGGTTCATTGGAAAGTGATGGTCTCTGGTGTCATAGCATATTCTGGGCCACAATTTATATTCACCTTCATCCTCTACTTCACAAATATTCTTCGTTTGGGTAGTACTATGATTGGTCTATGTTGATTACATATTCAGGCCTATATCTTCAAGGAAATTGAGTCCTTAATCTCATCTTGGCTTTGCTGGGATATAGTTTAGATAACTGTACATAGAAGCACTAAGAACATCTTTACTGAATTCCCTGAGCTCTACAGTCCTTCCTGCCACTAGTGTGTGAAGTATCCCTATTCTCTCCTTTTTTCTCCTAGTTTATAAGCATAAGGAACTCAAACTGACCAAATGGTCACTGTAGCTTCAAGTTCAGTAGAACTTGGTGCAACTATTTTCAACCATTAAGCCAGAATTAATCTTCCAGAGAGTAAGCCTTCAAAGGCAGAGTGATGATGAACATCAATTGTCAACTCAATGATTGTAAAATCACTGAAAAGACAGGATGCTGGGCATGGCTGTAGGGAAGTTACCTTGATTGTGTTAATTTAGGTGGGAAGGCCTGCACACTGTGGGTGGTAAAATTCCGGAGGTTGAGGTTGAGTCCTGCACTAATTAAAAGTAGAAAGCTAGCTGAACAGTAGCATTCATTCCTCTCTGCTACTTGAGTGTTGTGAAAGTGATGTGACCAGCTACATCAAGTTCCCACCTCCTTGACTTCCCTGCCATGATAGGCTGTACGCTTGAACTGTGAGACAATAGAAACCCTTTACTCCTGAAGTTACTTTTGCCAGGATAGTTTATCATAGCAAAATGAAAATAAAGTAAGAGAAACAAAAAGTAAAACTCCACAAGCAGGTCACTGGGAGTAGAAGAAGGCCCACTCTTACATCTACCTTGATGTATGCATTCTACCTACGAGAGACACAGCAGCATACCAATGGGTCATTGGATTCATGAATATGCTGAGTCTCATTAGATAACAACTCAAACCCATGGTGTTGTGTCATCTTAAAGAAGGCTTTAAGAGTCTATTCTATTAGGCATGCCAATAGTGCGTGATTAGGTACAAGGTAATACTGGTGATTTTGGGTCCACTGTTATAGTTCCCTTGCCATAAAGTGTGTCTCTTGGTTTGAAGCAATACTGTGTGGAGTACAGCATAAGGCTGTGTGGAGTACAGCATAAGGCTGTGTGCAAATCAGGCAGTCTGTGGGCCTTAGCAACATGGTGCTGGACAAGCACCATGGACAAGGAAGGTAAATCCATACCACGATCATGTATCAATTATATTTAAGACTAATTTTTGACCCATCCAAAGTGAAAGGGACCAGTGCAAGCGAGGCACCACCAAGTGACTAATTATTCCTCTTGAAGATTCTGCATTCTGGGCATGCAACATTGGCACTACTCAATCAGTCTTGGTGAGAAAGAAGAAGTATGGTGCCATTTTCTCCACCCTAAGCTCTAACCCTGCCACATGAACATGACATTCATGGGTTTGGTGGAGCTGCTTCCTTAGAATTTAAATGCTCTCTTCTGGAGGGGAGAGAGAAGCTCACACAATAGACAAGTCTTGGGAAATGCCTACAACTTACAAGGCTCAGGAAGCTAAGAAAGTTACAAGATTTACAAGGCCAGGCTGACAAGATGGCTCAGCAGGTAAAAGTACTTGCCACCAAGCTGACAACTGGGGTTCACTCTCTAGAACTCACATGGTGGAAGGAGAGAACTGACCCTCACAAATTGTCTCCTGATTCCCCCTCCCCGCACATGCACACTTACATAAACACACTTAATAAATGAATAATAAATAAATAAATACTTAAAAGGTTTACAAAGACCCTCCCCAAGGTTGTGTAAGTAGTAACAATTACAGGAACAGACACTGGCTGAGATGCCTTCATGTCATGCAGTGAGCTCCAGGGTGGCAGTTTTCATGAGCTTTCGTCATCCATGTTTGTGTGTGCTTCTCATTGACAACAGCTGCCTCTGAGTTACTTGTGCTCCTGTAAAAAAGTTTTCCCTTACCCATGTTGTTGTAACTTATCCAATGAAGCCGTTGTTTCACCCATCTAGACTTGGGTGGAGTCATGTCTTTGGTCTGTTGCTGCTCTATCTGGGATGAAGCGATGTTTGTTGACATCTCTCCAGAGAAATTCCTGCAATAATGAATCTATTGCAGCACCACTTGGGCATGTCTTACTCTAACAGTCTATCTTGATGAGAGAGGCTACTCCAAAAAAGGGGCATCCCACCTGTCTTCCCAAATCTGCCTGTGAGTTGAGTCTAAAGAGCCCCAAGCATTATGCCCAGTCTTTTTTAATTTTTGTTTTGTTTTGTTTTCTGTGCCCACTCTTATAAGTTCATTCTCCTCTGGATCTTTGAACCTTGCTGTCTAAGCATGCTTCTTGTAGTCCCCTAGAAAACTGGTGCATTTGTTCACTCTGACTTCCCTAACAAAGCTTTACTGACTAGGTAGCCAAGACATGTACTGGTTCTCAGCTCCTGGAGGTCAGAAGTGTGACACGAAGGCATTGGGGGAGTCAATTCCTTCCGAGGACTCTGTGGGAAGGGTCTATTCTAGGCTTTACTTGTTGGCTTATGGATGACCATTGTACCCTCATGTGTCTTCACATCCTCTTCCTTCTACATGTATCTCTGTGTCCAATTTTCTTTTTATAAAAATATCAGTCACACTGGATTAGGACCCACTTACTCCAGCATGATCTTGTTCTCACTAATTACGTTGACATTGAACTCATTTCCAAACAAGATTATGTTCTCAGGTATGAAGGCTTAAGACTTGGACCTAGGAATTTAAAGAGAGTCTATGACAACATTCTAGGCCAATCACCACTGCCCAGTTGTGCATCCCTTTATAGGCTATTTCCTTCCATATTCAGTAGCTGGTCACCAAGCCTACTTTGTGCAGCTCTCCCCCAAAAGAGTATTTCCCTTCCCTTCATCACTGCCCTTTAGTCCATTGAGGAAAGAGACTGGAATGGAACAACAGCCTTTTTTGTCTAGTTTTCACCAATGTGCTGTACCAACATATATGACAACCGAGACCAAATTATTTTATCCTCCATCAGTTGATCATAGGGAAACCCTATAAGGCCATGGGTGTGAGATGAAGAAAAGGTAGATTAACTTAACGAATGAGATAAGGTGTGTCTTGGCCACCCTGCTTGTCTAATGTACTTGACTCTGTTGAACCTTCTTGGATCCAAAGTGAAATCACTGTTTTTATCATATAGTGAATTGCTAGTATACTTGCCTGACCTTATAACTTAATGGGTCTGATCATCTAGTTAATGATGGGTAACTGCAATTTTATACATACTTGGGGGTGCTATAGTCAAGCAGTAATTCTCTGCCAGTGTCTTGTAGACCCCGTTAACTATTTTAGAACAAGGGAACAATAGGAGAACAGTACTCCAAAATCTTGAGAGGCTTCATTTTTACTCTCTTACATCTTGCTAAATACT
>VZQC01001442.1:6205981-6214217 GCA_009823505.1 Rhizomys pruinosus
CCATCTCTCCAGACCCAAATAGAAGTACTTTCTAAAGTAACAATTAAAAATCTAAGAAATGAAGCAGGGAGTGCTTACCTACCTACCATGCACAAGGCTCTGGGTTCAATCTCCAGCCCTGGGTTTGATCTTCAGCACCACATAAACCAGACAAATGATGGTGTGCATCTGTAATACAAGCACTTGGGACATGGAGGAAAGAAGATCAGAAATTGTGGGTCATCCTCCACTACATACCCAGTTTGGGGCCAACCTAAGCCACATGAGACCTGTGTCAAAAGAAGAATGATAAATGCAGCAATCACTTATTATCAAACATTCTGTACAATCCGTAACTGTCCACTCTCTTATACGACTGGTGGTACAGTTAGTTTGCTTGCACAAGCACTGCCACAAACATATGAGCAATGCATTGCACTACAGTGTTGTGGTGACTGTGATGTCACTAGGTGATAGGAATTGTTGGCTAGACATGATGTATATTAGGTCTCTCATTGACCTATGCAGCCCATAATCATGTTATCCTAAGCGATTTACATGGATCATTGTATTTAATGATTACAACAGTTTGATGTCATGATTCCTATTGTTTCCTCCATTTCAGACCCTGAGAAACTAGCCCAGGCCACAGTTACTTGATAGTGGGACCAGAACTGGCTGCAGGTAATGCTAGGTTAGTAAATGTTTACCAACCAACCTTAATTTGTACCAAATACCTATTTCTTTGGTGTAGCTCTTCCTACCATAATCAGTTTCAAGCTACCAATGTTTGTTTCATCAACAAGATGACAGAATTTCTGAAAATGAGACACCCTTTCTTACAAACTGGTTGCAAGCCAGCCACTGAAGCCCCAGGCACAAAGCCCTAAGTGTCAGGTGTGCACATTACTTGAAAGTTATGTTAATGATGTGTTAGAGAAGCTGCTTGTTCCCATCTTGACTCCCTGGGGACAGTGTGGTATCAGACAAGTTGCTTAATCTCTCTGAGCTTCATTATGCTCTGACACTAGCTGTGAGTGGGCCTCATTCAGCTCATGGATGGGAGGCATAGGACCAGACACACATAGTAAGGCTGTTTTCCACTGGCCTTTAGATTGAGCTTTTCACTACACCCCCTGTGGTACAGACTTCCTGGCTGACCTGATAGTTCAATGCCAGCTGGTCTAGTCTGGTCTCCTGCTGTTGGGTCGGAGTAACCTTCTGCACAGTTGTGATGATGGGGCAGCAGCAGCTGAGCTGGTTGCCGAGACAGCCACAGGCTAGAGTTTTGAAATCCCAATGGTCTGAAGGGTCCCAGAGCGGTGGATATAGCCCCTTCCCATAGGGGACTTGAGATATTTGGTCTATAGAACAGCTTTCACCGTATCTTTCACTGTTCTAGATAGTGCTAGAGGAGAGCTTCCAGCCATCTGGATCTGTGTTAATTTCCTAAATTGTTTGCCCATACCTATTTCAAAGGCCATTTCCCATCCTTATCTATGCTTTGACAATATTACCTATGGCAATCTGGAAGCTGAATTCATGGTAAGCCAGGAGTTGTGGAGGGAAACAATTGACTTGTAGCCACTGTTTCCTGGTTTCATGATGAAATCAATGCAAGCCATTCTACAGCTCCTTAATTAACTGTTCACTTGCTAATGTGGGCTTTTTTTTTTCTAAAGGTTTTTTTTTTATTTTTTTAAGTCAGTGAAATCACCAGGAAATTACGATCAATGTTTTAACCATTTCCCATTTGTTTCCACTCTGCTTCTCAGAAAAGCTCACTATCAACAACATTCTGGGAAAAAAATTAAATTGCTTAAAAAACCAATAGAGAGAGAAAATTCAACTATTTTCTTAGTGATCTCCTTCTACTGTTCCAGGGCATACTTCCCAGTGTCTTCAATAGTGCCCAAGTTTGCCTCCTTGCCTAGCAGAGACTCACCTTTTGCCAGATGCCTAGAGCACTTGTGGAGTAACCAAAGACCATTCAGAAATCTAGACCTATTGGGGCCTGAATGGCCATGTGAATGTGCTGCATTTTTGTCTCTGTTACTGTTTGAGATAATAGTCACAGCAGTGCCTCCTTTTTTTAATGTTTTCATTGAAGTTCTGTGACTTTATTACGTTACTCAATCCAATTTAGACTCATTCAGACCCCATCCGTGCCTCCACCCCACCCGAACTCATGCATTCTGCCATACATGTCTTGCATGTTTTCTCAGTCTTTTTAAAGTTTTTCTTTGTAGACATTTACTGTTTTGGGCAGAAGTTTACTGTTGCAGTCAGTTCTTTGACCCAGTCCTTTTGCTGCTGTTGTTCCCTCCAATTTGTATCGCTCTAAAATATGCATATATATATATATATATATCACACATATACCAAAGTATGACTTCTAAAAATAATCTATATGTTAATTCCAAAACATTTTGAGGAATTCACATTTTCTCCCTTTAATTTTATATTACTCTAAAATATGCATACACACCCTCCACCCATATACCAAAATTACAAAATCTGAAAGCAAGTGGTAGGTTAATTTTAGAGTGCATTAACAAGCTAACAAGCTATGGGCCAGTATATTGGTTACTTTTGTGTCACTGTGATGAAATATGTGACAGAAACAACTTAAAAGAAGAAAGATTTATTTTGGCTCAGTGTTTCTGCAGCTTGATTCAGTCTGTGGTTACATGTCACAGTTGCTCGGTCAGGAAATCATGAGTCAGAGGAAAGCTTTCACTTCATGACTGAGCAGGAAATAGAGAGAGACAAGAAGTGACTAGGGATAATACATCTCTAACAACATGGCCCCCAGTGACCTACTTCTACCTAAGCCTCACCCCCAAAGCATTTTTCCACCAAGCATTCAAAACATGAGCCTATGGAAAGCGTCTCAGATTTGAACCCTAACATCTAGGCACCCTGAATAAGGGAACTACAATGTTGATAATACCAAACCAAGATGGAAAATACCATTGCATTTAACCACAGAAACATGAGACTCATGAGATGATGCAGCTGGGCTTTAGTGCCATCAGCGGTAGGGAACCACAGAGGCTAGAAAGAAAGGTAGTGATGATGAATAGAACACTTGGATATTGGATATGCTTCCTGATTTTCAGTCAGCATGGAACTCCTCCCTAGGCCCTACCTAGGCAACACACACACACACACACACACACACACACACACACACACACAATTTCAGAGCCTGCCCAGATAACGTCCCACCATTTGTCATGTGATCTTTAAAACACGTGGCATATGTTTTTCAGGAATATGATGAAATAACAAGTGGCTGATGATTGTTTTCAAATCCATAAGTTCTAACTTTGGGTCAGACAAAAGACAGAGCCCATGTGTGCCTTGCCATTAGAACCCAGGACCCCAGTAACCCATACTCAACTCTTTGACAACCCTTCCACGATCTGTCCAGGAAGTAATCTTGTAGGGGGAGCTCCTTGAGACTTTTATGGGATTTCTCTCTTTGCCTGGACCCACAGGCCAGAACTGTAGCCACTAAACAGGTGACCTTGCACTGAGGGGAAATGCCCCAAGCTTTGAGACTCGACTGCTTAGTGCTCTACCACTTTTAAATGGTGTGCCATGTGGACATAGGCCTTTCACTTCTGAGTCTGCCATTTCATCATCTAGAACCTGGTACATATGTTCCCCTAAGTAAAGCAAAGAATAGGCTTAGGAAAATGGGGGGGAGTTGTTACCTTAAGACACAGAATTGCATTTGGGGGTGACAAAAGAGTCCTGGTTGGGGCTGGAGAGATGGCCTAGCGGTTAAGAGCGCCGACCGCTCTTACAGAGGACCCGGGTTCGATCCCCAGCACCCACATGGCGGCTGAGAACCGTCTGAAGCTCCAATTCCAGGAGAACTCCAGCTCCAGGGGAACCCGAGACCCTCTTCTGAACTCCGCGGCGTTGCACGACACGGGTGCACAGACCTACATGCAGACAGTACATTCAAACACATACAAAAAAATAAATAAATAAATAAATAAATAAATAAATAAATAAATAAATAAATAAAAGAGTCCTGGTTATCTTCACCAGTCTACTCAATCAAGATTGGCGCAGTAGGACAACCATGAGGAACTGTGCTTCCAGCAGGAACTGGTAGGATCACTCACTGTGCCTCTGTGGTAGCTTATAAGATGCTCACCTACACATCTGAGCTACAGCTCTTTGATGATATACCCAAGGCTAGTTTCATGGTGCTAACGCCAAGCTCTTTGCCTGATCTTCATCTTTCTTGGCATCTGCTTAAGTCATAGACCTCCTGAAAACATGATGACAGCTATAGGTTTCTTTTCCAGAATGTACACAATCATGTGGTCCCCAGAAGTTTCCTAGAAAGCTCCAGGGAAAACACAATCTACTAATACTCATTGAGCAGAGACTCCTTGCCAGTAGGAATGCACACCATAAAAGTGCATGAAGCAGACTCCAGGGCTGCCCTCCTGGGATAGAACTTATACAGAATGCCAGCTGTTGCTGAGTGCTGGAGAGAAAACAAAGCAGAGAAAGGGAAAGGTAGCACCAGAGATAGGTGTGGGACTACGGGAATTGGCTTCCAGGTCAGTTCCAGCTCCATTGCTCCAAGTCTGGTACCCAAAGTATGTCCTGTCTTCAGCAACAGGGTCTTACCTTCAAGTTCTGGGAGAAAATCAAGGGCTGTGGTGACAGCCTGTGTAATTTTGAGAGTCTCTTGGATGACCCTGCCCAACAAATCAAAGGAAGGTTTCTCCTGTCTGGCACTTTTTCTTCTGATGTAGCCTTTAGCTATATACATGGACTCATGTAGAGAGATATTTTATGTGGAATTTGTCAGTAGGTTGTTGGACATATATGATTGTTGTCTCTGGATTTTTACACTAACTAGGCATTATTAATCTTTCCTCTCTCTTTGTCTAACCCTCCCTCCAGGCCCTTCCCAGTTAAAGTATCCCCATTTATCCCTTGATAATACCTGTCTCCTATGGTCCCCCCAACTCTTGAGCTCCTTCTTGAAGGCTTGCTCTCAAAGTTTTGGAGAGCACTACACAAGCTGCTAAAGGAGAACATCAATTGATGGTCCAGCCCCAGCTTTAAGGCCTAATAACCACATCAATGACCCGCACAATAAACCACATTGGTGCAGTAGTGGCACTTTTATTTGGGGGATAATCATCAGCTACCTAACTGGACTTAAACTCATTCAATGGGAGGAAATTCACATGTGATATACTGGAAACATAGCCAAGTACACATAGCTGGAGAAGTCATAGATCTTAGAGAAAACACCAACACTGTCACATCTCTAGACAAATGTAATTTTTTACTATGTGCAAAATAGGGATCCTTATGTTTACAGACATGTATCCTAGGCACTACTCATCAAAGAACCTTCTTTTGCAACAGAAGATTATTACTGAGTTCCACAACTGATCATACACAAAGATTGTGAATTTCCCAAGCTTAAGTGATGTATCTACAATGCAACCTCTACACCTAAGGCTCACAGAACATAGTGGACCAAGGTGTAGAGAGAACACTAATTCATCTCTTAACTCTCATCAATGAAACACCCTCAGGCAACAGAGACCATGAACACAAAAGGACATAAATGGCCAAAGCATAGAGTATAAGAGTCTGCGGAGTGTGGGTCCTTGGACAGGACTCTTATAATTAAACTCCATATACCTAAGGCTCAGGGATCAACTTGATTGAACAAACAACCTGTCACCCTCCACTGGATGGTGGGGCTGTGGGGGTTTGGGCACAACAGCCTGCAGATTGGTTTTGCACGAAGGATGCCTGTACTCATGGATTATCACTTATAGCTAAAAAATGAAAAAAAAAAAAACAGAGAAAGATGCAAGACAGTTACAGCAGAATACATGATCTGGGATGGGGTGGGGGGGGGGGGGAAGGGAAAGGGAAATATGCCTGATCTGAATTGGAAAATGATGTGCAAAGTGCACAAAGCATCAATAAAAATTAAATTTAAAAAAAAGTCTTTCATAGGCTAAAAAAAAAAAAAAAAAGAAAGAGAGGGTGGAAAGATTTTAAAAGGGCCAGGGAGGATGTGCATGACCACATGGAAATAGAGTTTCACAGAATCCTGCGACCTTGCTCATATGAACCTACAGCAATGGTGTCAGCATGCACACCATGAAAACTCAAGCAGACAAAACCCCAGCACAGAACTGTGCAAATGGGCAGCAGAACCCAATCTTAGCTGAAGAACTATTGGCAGCTGATTACTGCTGGTTGAGGAAGAGTTGACCTTTATTTTTTTTTCTTTTTTAGTTTTTTCCCTTTTTTGGTATTTTTGAGGCAGGGTCTCCCTTTTAGTACCAGCTGTCCTGGAGCTTGCTCTGTAGACCAGGCTGGCCTTGAATTCACAGAGATCCGCCTACCTCTATCTCCCGAGTGCTGGGATTAAAGGCGCTCGCCAGACCTTCTTAAGGGGAGGGCTTCTAGACAGGCTGACTAGACCCTAGCGGATGAACATGTACTAAGGGACATCTAGGAACACTAACCTGACTCGATATGCCTTAATACAAATGACAGAATGCATAAATCACAGTGGGAGGTCTATGGGAGGGTACCAGTGGAGAAAGGAGCATAAAGATGATTAAGGTGTTCTGTATGAAACACACAAAACTTAATAAAACCATTACAAAAAAAGACATGATTTGGGGCTACAGGGAGACCCTGTCTCCAAACAAAGGAACACAGAAATTACTAAATTCCCCCCTTTTTGTCTTTCTAGTGGTTCTTTATTTATAATGTAGGCTGAAGCAATTGTTACAACGTAGAAGGGAGACATATTACACAACCGTTATTCACACAAGTTTAAAACAAAACAACTGCACAGGGAGAGCTCAACTGTCAATACAAACTAGCAACTAAACCACAATAATTTACCTTTAGAAAGTGTTTTATTTTCAGCTGTGAAACTGCTTTTACAATATGCAAAAACACAAACAGAACTGCCCAAGGTGTTTGTCACATTCTTTCTACTTTGACTTTGGCAATATTTTATATTATATTTGCTGGTGGTGGTGGTGCTGCTCCTGCTGAAGGAGGAAGAGGCAGAAGGATCTGGAGTTCAAGGCCATCCTGGGCTAAATTTCTTTTAAAGAAATACTACACAGGGTTTTCCAGGTGACATTTCTGTCAACAGTACAGGAAATGAGGGGGCTGGTGCACGAATGTCTGGGGGAAGTAAGTTCCAGCCCTAGGGAGAGCTAGTGCAAAGGCCCTAGTAGGAAGGTACCTCGCCTGTTGAAGAAGGGTCAGGAGGCCTGTGTAGGGGTGATTCATGGCGATGGATGATGATTCATGTTGATGGAAGAGGCAGGGACAGATATCCACTTGGCCAGAAGAAGCCCTTCAGCTTTATGTGCATTGGGGAGCTGGTACAGCATGTTATGTAACAGGAACCAGAAGTGGCTGTGGAAGGAAGAAACAGGCCAATCTTGTTGGACATTGCTAGAGTGCACCAGTGGGAGATGCAGGTGGTTGGAATCTGAAGTTATTCATGAAGAAGCAGATAGGACTAAATTATGGCTGTGTTTTGAAGCCAGAATTGTCTGTGGACTGGATGCAGAGTGTGGGTGAAATAGAATAATCAAGGAAGACTGCAAGGAGGTGTGCCTGGGCAAGTTGAAGAAAGGTGCTGCCTTGAGGTGGCATGTTGAACTAGGGTTACTTGTGCTGGGGACCAGCAGGAGTTTAGCTCAGTAGGGGCCATGTATAGTTCGAGAGAAATAATGCCCTTTTAATAGGGGTGCCAGGCAGTTAGTGTTGGGACAGGTAAACAGCTGTGATCTCCTAGCCTTCACAGAACACTCTAGAGGAATGGTTATCACTGTGTTCCTGGGGACGCACAGTAACTTGAGGCTTGAATGGGGGTACCATCTAGAATAGAACCCCACCTTTCACCTTCTTGTCTAGTGGTACATTTAAATTATAAAAGCCTGTCACCAATGTTCCGTGGTAAACAGGGCGTCCTCTTTTTTTTTTTTTTTTTTTTTTTTTTTTTTTTTTTTTTTTCTTTTTTTTTATTCTTTTTCTCCTTCCTTTCCTTTCCTTTCTCCTTTCCTTTCTTTCTCCCTTTCCCCTCTCCTCTCTCCCTCTTTCCCCTCCTTTTTCTTCTTTCTCTTCCTTTCCCCTCTTTCCTTTTCCCCCCTCTTTTTTTCTCCCCCCCTCCTCCTCCCCCCCCCCCCCCCTTTTCTTTCCCCTTTCTTTTTTGTTT
>VZQC01001442.1:6218010-6412437 GCA_009823505.1 Rhizomys pruinosus
CCCTCCCACCCCCGCCCCCGCCGCCGCCGCCGCCAACAATCCGCTTTATAAAAAGCCCCTTTGTTTCCCAGGAGGCTGGAGAGAGGGAAAGGGAAAGGGACTCAGAGGCAGGGGGCGGGGGAGGCAGCCTCCAAGTGTCTCTGAGCCGCTTGGGACAGGAGGGCTAGTGTCGGCGACAGAGGAGGGGAGGGTCTGTATTTTGAGGACCCTCTGAAGGAACCCGGGAAGTCCCGGATAGCCCCTGCCACTGACGCCGCTCAGCGCTCAGTCTGGTGGCCTTGGACACCCTAAATTACAGCAGCCGAGACTGGCTGGCTGCACAGTGAGCCCACAGGAACTGGGCAGGAGAACGCGAACGCTCCTCTGGGTGGGCAAATGCTGCTGGCTCCTGCGATCGCAGGACTTGGGCATAGGGGGCGCCCTTTCGTCGGTTTCGCTTTGCGTTGGGCGCCCCTCTCAGCCCAAAAGCTCGGGGTGGCTGTCGCGCCTGTAGGAGGCACAAACACTAGCGATGACTTGGACGCTTTAACTACCTTGCAGTGTAGCTATATCCTACCTTTATGCTCCTTCTTGTCATATTCTCTGTGTGTGTGTGTGTGCGCGCGCGCGCGCGTTCACACACGCACACCGTGACACTGAAACTCTCGGAGAGGTACCCTTTGTTTGAGGCGCTGCAATGACCACCTCCCGGGTACTCTTGGGCAGACAGTGAGGACTCACTGCCACTCTGGACCAGGTATGCCCTGCTGCCTCCATGAAGACGCAGTGGCCTATCACCTAGGGGTGTTCATCAGGCTTTGAGTTGGATTGAGGAGTTTACTAGATCCTATCCCTTACACCTGCTCCCCCCCAACCCCAAAAGAAAAAGAACTACTTGGGAAAATTAGTGCTTGCCCTGTGGAATGTTAAGCATAATATTACAAGTAACCTCTCACATCCTGAGCTTGCTTCTCTCAGGTCCCCCAAAGTGGTCCACTTCTTTCTTCCAGAAGTTCCTCAGGGAAGATATTGATACTGCTAAGAAAAACAGACAAATAAGAAGTAGGTAGGTCCCCAACTCAGTCTGCTGGGTCGCTAGAGCAGTCATATCCCTCCTGATCTCCCTCCCCCTCTCCCGTTTTATCTGATGTGTGTGTGTGTGTGTGTGTGTGTGTGTGTGTGTACATGCCTTTTTGCCCATCTTTCTCCTGCTTCACTCCCATCTATGGAGGATATGGTTACGTGTATTGGGAGAACATCTTTGGTCTTTAGAATAGTAGGTGAAGTGAAGTGTCAGCTCCTCCTCTTATACACACTCATACCAACTACAGCTAAAACCATAAGAAAGTACTCAAAGAATAAATTACTGATTCTACCTTCTCCTCCCTTTGTACTTCTCTTCTGGAGCAAAATCATTGGAAAATAAAGCTGCTGATGTGCGAGATGGAACATATGGTGCCTCCATAAGAGAGAAGCTGAAATGGCCTTGAACCTGCCGGACAAACCAGCTGTTTGCTGCCAGCCAGAGCAGCTAATCAGCTTTTCCTCCCTTAAAGTAACAGCCCCCTTTTCTCCTGATGACCAGCTTGCATATTAAATAGGATGTTCTCTAAAAAGGAAAAGTGATGGGCTTCTGTATGGCTCTGTGCTTTGGCCGTTCTCCAGTGCCTTTCCTGCTCTGGGGGCTGCCCTGCCCTCTAGTCATGTCTGTCTCCAGCCTGTGCACGTTTCCGCCAGTATCTATGTGACACAGAATGTTTCTGGAAGTGGAACTTGGGAAGGAGGTGGGAGGGGAAGAGAAGAAAGACATGGCTGGGAAGAAATATCTCTGTTTTGTGCCTACTGGTGTTGAGAGCATTAATCTTGCTTCCCCTCATTTCTCCTTAAAAATAACTCAAGAGTTGAAGTGCTTCCTTACAAAATCTCCTTTAAAAACCATCTTCTAAATGTTCCCTTCTGGCGCTGGCCATTTTCAGTTTTCCCTCAGTACAATGTGTTGGGGGTGGGGGGCAGTTTGGCTTTGGAAGAAAGTCTCTGGAAGATACAAGGAAATTCCATGTTAGGAAATCATTAGCAAAGAGTGACTTCGTCTGTTTTCCTGCCACTGACGCTGACAGTGACACACATGTGTGGGTTGAAACAGGAACGTCATTGGATTTTTAAACTCAACCAGGAAATAGCCTGTTGCTGAGGTGGGGGTGGGGTCTACGCATTCAGTGCTTGTTAAGATAGATTTGCTGTTGTCAATCCTTTTCAGTAAGGAAAAGGAATTTTCAAATTCAGCAGCACATTTAATGCCCCCCCCCCTTTTTAAATTTGACCAGGTAAAGGCTTAAAATGCACCTGTTAATGAAACATCCCTAGGACCCTCATTACTGTTTAGGGATTAGGAAATGGATAGAATTGATCTTAAACAAGTGGTTCTTCTGGCAGTGGTTAGACTTCCTTTTCTTCTTTCAAGGGGATGTGCATCTGTAGTAAACCCTTTTATTTTCAATGATTCTGATTTTTATTTCCCTGCAACAGTACATTGCAGATCGCTTGACAGGAAGCTAGGAAACATGTTTTCTAGAAAACTTTCCCCTTAACTAACAGAGCCATCTTGGGCAAGTCTATCATCCTTCCTTGCTCTTTTTCTGTAACCTCTGAGTCTGATTCTCTTCCAGCTCCAGAGCATTGTGATTTGTGAACAAAATGGCCATTTTCTGGGGAAATGAAGCATTAAGTTCAACCTTGTCATTGGGGAAAACAGTGAGATAGATAAAGAAGTGGGGCTTGAGAGGCAGCAAGAAGAGGGGGAAATTAAAAATGGCATAAGGCCAATCAAAACAATATTAAAGTGGGAAGTGTTCTCTCTCTTGTGTCTTTGCAAGTGTGAACTTCTAACCTAGAGTTATAGACAAGGGGGCCAGGAGGCAACCCAGAGAGCCTCTTGTCCAGTACTCCTAATCCAACCCTCTCGGGACCTATTGATGGCAGACCTCCTAATCACTGGGTTGGTCTACAGATAACGGCATCTAGAGTCTTTGAAATTAGACTGGCACATTTCCAGAGGACTCATTAAATATAGAGCAGATTTGCTGCCTTGCAGTTATTTAGCAAAGGTTATGAGGACAAAAGGCCTACCATCCACACACACACACACACATGCCCACTGGGATATGGATTCAGAACTCAATGCTAAACCTTTTCTTAACCCTCCAGTTAGGCAGAATGTTTTCTAAAGAACATGTTTGCCACTTTAAAGATGCAGCAGCAGTACAAGAAGCTGCCAATGTCCTACTTGATGTTAATATTGATTTTTTAAGCGGGTAGGAGTGGACATTATGAAGAAGGACCTTTTATCCTTTGAGTTCTTTGGCAATTATCTTGCTGCCATAAATGTTGATACACATATAATGGATGTAACTAAAAAAAATCTCCTTATTCAAGCAGAAAAGGCTGAGTGTTTGTTGGAGCAGATAGAATGCTGAGAGTGTGAATAGACTAACCCAGATGTCGCTGGGGTGGGAGATAATTGATGGAGGACCAGGAGCTGGTTACTATGGATCAGCACAATAAACAGATTCCCATCATACACCTCTCACAACGCCACCACCATCCAGGGGTAACCTAGGCAGCACCAGTCAACTGTATGGCAGGAAAGAAGCATTGCAAAGCTTTGTTGGAACTAGGCTGATTTTTTTTAGACAGCAAGTCCTTTAATATCTTCAGGATTTTGAGAAGGAATTCATCACAAACAAAATGTTGCAGAACATGTTTATCAATTAATAGTGTTGTGTCACTGTTTTTGTAGCTATGAATGTAGCAAAAGAAGAAAGGAGGCCCCCTGGAGCTGTGAGCTGTTAGGGAAGGAGTTCTCCACAGACGTGAGAAAGGGTACATGTTGTAGGATATTCATATACAACCTGTGGGGTCCTGTTCCCAAATTACAGCCCAGAGCTGGAAGCTAGTGCTGGAGCCTTTATGAAATCAGAGCATATGGAAGCAATATAAATAAATAAATAAATAAATAAATAAATAAATAAATAAATAAATAAATAAATAAAAATTTAAACAATGAGATTCTCCTTGCCTCCTCTCTCTCCCTTTAAGTTGTTTTCTTTCATGTTCCCTTTCAAGATTTTCCTTAGTTTCCTTGGAGCCTTGGGTTTTCTCCTAAAATATGACCTCCCTAATTTCTAAACAAATGGACATGTCACTATCTAAAAAGGTTCCCCATGGGAAGAAGCCATGCCAAAAACATTGAACTCCCCAGAGTAAAGGCTTCCAGAGACAAGGCCTAAGGAGGTCTTAGGCCAAAGAAGGGGGGGAAATGCTCATTGCAAAATCTTGGTGAACCTTCCTTGCCCATATAGCCCCAGAGAATCCTCTAACATATGGTCACCCAGTCCTGTCCTTTAACACCACAGTATCTAGTGTGACTTTTTGTTCTATGCAGTCTAAGACCCAGCCCCATTTATTTCCTTGGGGATACTCAGCCACTTCACTTTCTCTGGGTAACCTGCTGGTTGCTCTGCTCAGTGAATACTATGAAGTGGGATTTTTCCTATGGAGCCAAAGAAGGATCTGGCAGGCTATTAGATATGGTTCTTGTTAGAAGGAAGTTAGGCAAGTCAGCCATTGCACTTTCCTCTTCTACATGTAGGAATGCCTGGATATTAGGCTATGTGGACATATTTCTCCTGACTTTAGAAGAGGTTGTGAGGGGATGAAGGGGCTAAGCTACTAAATGGCATGGTATCTGAGTCAGAAAGATCTGGTAGCCCTGGCTTGTGTTTTCTACCTTGGAAGGGGAGTGTGGTTAGTTAGAGGCTGAAATCCAGTGGTTTTGAATACGTTGAAGAATCTGGAATGTTATCTCTCTTCAATTGTCCCAAGCCACATTGCCACCCCACGAGTCAGCCATTGATACCTTTTTTCTGAATTTGAGCCTAAAACCTCTACTCTTGGGCCTGGAGAGATGCTTCTGTGGTTAAGAGCACTGGCAGCTCTGCCAGAGGATTCAGATTGAGTTCCCAGGACCTACTTGGCGGCTGACAGCTATATATAACTCCTGTTCCAGGGGAATCTGATGCCCTCTTCTGACCTCTACAGGTATTGCACACTATAAGTGCCCTTACACACAGGCAAGCAATGTACACATAATCATCAAAAATAAAAATAATAAGTAAACTTTTAAAACCTCTACTCTCAGCTTCTTTTAGTGGGGTATCAGTTGCAAAGGAGCGGAGAAATCTATTCTGCTTGCCTGTTGGTGACCCCATTAACAATCTGATCAGAAAAAAAAGAAAAAAATTAAAAAAAGAAAAATAAACAAAAACAATCTGATCAGTTACTATATGGCTAACATAAAAACACAAAGTCTCCTGCAGATTGAAATGCTGGAAGATGGACATTATTGTTAGAACATGAATTCTCACAATTTTTTTACAACAGGAGACTGAGGCCCAGAGAGCTGTCCAACTTTCTAAGGGGAAATAGAAAAGGCAGCTCAAAGTGAACACATGCTTGCCTTCCAATTCTCCAGCAAGTCCAGAAGACCAATTTGTCACCTATGGTTGAGTAGACAGTGTCCTTTCAAGGCAGATCGAAAGTGATAAGAGGAGCATTTTGAATTCTGTTCGCACATCATCTGCCCTATATCAATGTATGCTGTGGTCATCATTGTCAGGACAGCAGAAGTGCCTGTTGGAATCAGAACTGCAAGACTGGACCAAGTTGGACAGTGGAGGCTTCAAGTGAAAGATTGGTTTAGGACCTAGCCACAAGAGCATCTGAAGGGACGGTGTCTCCTGGTGGCTGGGTGGGCTCTGTTGGCAGATGCAAGAGATTGTTTAGGTTTCAGTCATAAGGAGATCTCAGTGTTGCTATCTGTCTCTAGAAGTTCCAGTGCCAACCTTGGAATCTGAAATGGGACAGTAGTTTTGGTATGATTCCCAATATCACATGCTTTGTCAGTCTGATCTGAAAGACTGGCTAGGATTATGCTAAGTTTGGGGAGGAAAGCACGGTGTTTCTAAGCTGCATGTCTGTCAAGGATTAATTCAACCTCTAATTATTACATTTTCTTTGCTGTGTGTTGTGTGAACATGTTACAACAAAGCTCAAAGTATGCCATTTTATTTCACTGCCACTCTAAAATTAATTTCGGGGATTTGGAGTCAAATCTGACCCACTTGGTCTTAAAATAATTGTGCTGACATTGGAATTAAAGTGAACAATCTAGTTCGTTCTAGAGATGCCCCAGCCATGTAATAAAGAGCTTTATTATGTTAGTTATAGTCACAGCCCTCAACATGAGCCTTGGAAACATCAAGAATTGCTAGTGTTCTAATCCACTGGGGATCCAGCTCCCCTAAGGAGCACTAGAAGCCATCTTATATTGTGAAGTTGTTCCCTTGGAAGTGGGACTGATCCCTTGAGAAGCAGGGCAGCCCAGGAGTCCTTCTCCACTCACTAGTACTGCAGGATGAGGCTATTAGCAAATTGGAGTCTCCCAAGAACTTTCCCTGGGGCCTAACCCATTTCATGAAATCATGAGCTGAAGCTCATGGAATTTCTAGTCTCCTGACTGCTCTCCAGTCTCCTCCTGGTCACCAATGGATGTCCCCCTGCCCACTCACTCTTTTTCTTAAAACAGCTAGATCTGCCAAGGATGGCTAAATAAGATCATGTTAAACATGAGTATTGATACTGGATCACAGTGCAGAGTGGCTCAGATTCTCCTCCTTGCCTAGAGTGTCTCGGCCCTAATTTCATTATTAAGTTTAAAGGGGAAGAATCATGTCAGTCACTTCAAAGCAGATCCCACCCCCCAGAAACTTTAGACAACATCATATAATCATACCAAACAAAAGTGATTTGAGAGTTGGAAAGTGTGGCAATGAGCTGTTGCCCTCTAATGATGCACTATTTGCAACCAGCTTTCTGAATCTGGGAGAAGCCCATTTCTATACTAGGAAGAAAACTCACCTGTACTCCATGCAGATCTCTGACACCAACTAGTTAGGATACTTCAGGTCAGTCACTGCCTCTTGCTAGGCCTCAGTTTCCTCATCTGTGAAATGCAAGAACAGACTAAAGGGATGCAACGGGCTTCCCCTGGTGCTGATATTCCATGATTAAGCAGCAAATTAAAATATAGGCTATAGCTATTTGAAATATTTGAACGTGAAACCTGATTCATTATTTTAAATCACCAGAGACTGGAATGCATAGGACTTTTAGTTTGGTTTGTTTAGGTGGAGATGGAGGCTATCAGAAAAATGATAGCAGTTCTACAGGTTTGACCAAAGACAAAACATTAGTATTTCTTCGTGCACGACCAAAGAATACAAAAACTAGAATTTTCCTTAAAGGCCCCTCATTTGATGTGGAGGGCACTAGAGTTGATGAGAGTTCTGGACCTACCAAGGGTTGCCCAGCCAGTTAGTAGATGGTAAACTCACCAAGGCCTCAAGAGTTCTATCTTATAGCCCACCCCATGGCTTATAGGCTCCGGCAAAGAAGCATCCAGACCCCTAGCTACATGCAGGCCCCGCAGTAGAGAGTACAGAATGGACTTTCATTTCTAGCTATCAAACAGTAGCTTGTGAAGAAGGAATTTTTATCCCTTACCTCTTCCTCTAACACCCATGAGTTGTTCTCAGCTAACAGTAAATATTGAATTTAGTTGCTCTTGTATCAGTGCCCAATTTAAAATAAAACAGATTTTTTTGAATAATGGGGGGTGGTCCCTAGGGGCCTGTTATTTGAAATTATTTCATTTTAAACAGATGGCTGTTTTAAGTTTGACTTCATGTTTGCTAATTTTTATTAGAGAAAGAAAAAACAACCCCAAGCCTCCCCACCCTTATTTTTGTAATGAGTAACAGTTTGTCTTCTCTAAAAGAAGCTTTTAGTTACTCAACTGTTTGCACCCAAAGCACTCAGCCTGAGTTTGTTTGCTTTTTGCTTTTTTAAATCATGTAACTGTGCTAATCACCTATAGCTCATGGGATGCTTACAAAATGTATCTATTTCCTCTGTTTACTGCTACCAGCCCTTAGGACTGCCTCTCCCCACTGCAGCCCAGCAACCCCCTCCTCTGGTTTGGATCCTGGTACAGAGTGTGGGAGACCTTGGATTAGTAACAAGGTACTTGGTGGTTGGACCCAGTTTCACTATTTCACAGTGTGCCCTGGGGAATGGCCTTTCTGTCTTTGCCTCACCAAGTCTACTCAACAGAGGGAGAGAGTCTTGGGATTTTCCTCACTATGTTGAATCCTCCTTTGTAGAGGATATGACTTGACCAACAGTTTGACCTTTCAAAATGTTTTATTTTTTATTTGTTTGTGTATGTATGTTTTGTATGTGTGTGTTCATCTGTGTGTGGGTGTACATACATGTCTGTGCTTGTATGTGGGAGGCCCAAGGGCCATGTCAGCTGCCTTCCTGTCAGGCACCATATTACTTTTGTGACAGTTTCTCATTGAAACTGGAACAGTGATTGGCCAGATGGCTAGTCAGGGAGCTGTGGATAGTGGTGGCAGGAAATCTGTCTCTGCAGGAATTACAGAATGCTTTTACGAGGGTGCAGGGGTTCCAAACTTAGGTTCTCATGCTTATGCAGTGAATAATTTACCCTATGAGTAGTCTCTCCAGCCCCACCTTTTCATATTTCTAGAATGATTATGGAAGACATCAGGTAGGCATCCCAGCAAAATGCACTTGTATGTAGTGCTTTTCTACTCATTGAGTTCCTGATGACTGACATCATTTAAGGGAAAAATGTGTTAATTCTTTTGCCCTCCTTGCCACTGTGGCCCCTCTCATGCAGTGGGATTATCACTACATTGCCTCTGTACCCTATATGGACAACAGGGAAGGAAGGTCTAGTATGAAATTGGGTTCCATTCAAATTTGCTTTTCATTGCTGACCAATACCAATTTAGGGAGGAAAGGGTTGATTCATCTTATATGTCCCGGGTCACAGTTCATCAGTTAGAGAGACCAAGGTAGGAACTCAGGGCAGGAAATTGGAAGCAAGAGCTGAAGCACAGGCCATAAAGAAACACTGCTTACTGGCTTGTTCCCCTGGCCCAGGTTCAGCCTGCTTTCTTATTCAATACACAACCTGCTCAGGGATGGCACCACGCACAGTGGGGTAGCTCCTCCCACATCACTCAACAATCAAGGAAATACTGCATGGACTGAGTCACAGGTCAGTCTAATGGACACAATTCCCCAGTTGAGGCTCCTTCAACCCAGGTATGTCAAGTTGACAATTAAAGATATCCACCACAGGGTCCAAACTAATCCCAAACTGGGACTTGAGTGTTACTCATTTAAGGAAGATTATTTAGAAAAAAAACAGATTCAACAAAAATTTCTATGTGTCTACTACGTACCAACCACTACTGAGTATGGACAGATGGATGGATAAGTAGAACAGAAGCTACTCAATGCCTATGATGAGAAAAAAACCTGTAAGTTAAGTCTGTGTCAAAGATGCAAGAGTAAACAAAGCAGAAAAATAGCACATGAACTCAAGTTCAGTGAGGGAGGTCAGTGAGGGACAGTGGGATGGTATCTTCCTTGAAGTGCCTGGAAGGAGATCAAGGGAACTGACAAGAGCCCCAGAAGGGTGAGAATTTTCACTAGGATGGACAAGGATTTTGATGAATAAAATTTGGACAAAAATTTGCTTAACATAATGATGTTCAATAGAAATATCATTTGGGCTGCAAATGTAAGCCACACATGTAATTTTAAATTTTCTAGTAGCCTTATTCAAAAAGAAACAGATGCCCTAGGTTCACTCACCAGCACCAAAACCAGCAAAATAAACTGGTTTCTGCATGATGCGTTTTATTTAACACAACTTGTGTATAAATTATTGTTTTAACATGTAGTCTACATAAAAACTAATGAGCTTTTGCACACTTTTTATTACGCTGTCTCCACATGAGATTGCGTATTTTACATTTGTAGCACAACTGATTTTGGACTACCTCAACCTCAAGTCTTTAATCCTCACATAAGGCTACCTAGCAGCCCCCTTCCTAGACAACACGTGTTATGCACTTCAGGTTAGATGTCCTCCTTTTAGTATGTCTTTAGTATGGACTGGACCATATAGGGTAGTTCTTTGCTCGGTAGTTTGAAATTGTTAAGAATAATGAACATGTTAATTATTCATTTCCATGGCTTCTTTCACCATGGGTATTCAGTCAGCTTTTACAACTTCATTCTCTGAATCCCAGGCTTTCTGCCTTATGTGGGGTGGGCCTGAGGAAGTTCAAAAGACTAGCTAGCATTTGTCGCACTGTTGAGGGTTTTAAGGGGGATCAGTGGTGGGTTCTTTGTCAGGAGAGTTCCAGTTTTAACTTGAAGTCTGTCCAAATGGGAATTACTATTTTCTTTTTTTTTTAATTTTATTTATTTCTGTATGTGTATGAATGAACTGTCTGCATGTAGGTCTGTGCACCTGTGTCATGCAATGCCGCGGAGGTCAGAAGAGGGTCTCGGATTCCCCTGGAACTGGAGTTCTCCTGGAATTGGAGTTACAGACGGTTCTTAGCCACCATGTGGGTGCTGGGGATCGAACCCGGGTCCTCTGGAAGAGCAGTCGGTGCTCTTAACCACTAGGTCATCTCTCCAGCCCTGGGAGTTACTATTTTCTAAATGGCAACATGTACTTGGAGACTCCTATCCTCTTGCTTCTTAGAAAGCCACCCATCAAATGGGAGTGTTTTCTGAGTGTAAATGTAAAGGACTTTCTCTCCTCTTTCCATTATACACCTTGTCCATGGTCATTGGTAATCATCATTTATTACTGATTTTTTCTTTCTTAACATAAATTCAGACTTCCAGAATCAACATCATAGTCATCATCACCATTGCTTAGGAACAGATCACTTGCTTAGCATGTAGAAAGCCCTGGGTTCCATCATTGGCACATCACATATGCAATAAAAGAATAATATGTAAAGAACATTCACTCTGTTAAGATTTTGCCACTTTTTCTTTATATTTTATCTACCTCCCTTGTGAACACAACACACACACACACACACACACACACACAATTCTTTCTCCAATTCTCATGAGAGCAAATTGTGGACACAATGTTCTTTTGTCTTCCCAATATCTGACCCAATACCTATTTCCTAAAAATAAAGATATCTTATGCAAAATCACAGGATGTTGGTCAAACTCAGAAATCTAACATTGATAGACTCTCAATGATTCAATCTGAAAACTTTATTAATATCTTGTCAGTTACACCCTGGTTTGAATTTGCTAAGAATCATAGAATGGTACAGGACATCACTAGCTCTAAGAGATTTATTACTTGGCTACAATAGTTATAACATTGATGTCATAAATCAAATGTTTGTGTTCCTTCAGGCTATGTGGGAGGTGGTTAGGGCATGATAGACTCTTCCTGGATGCTGCTGGACACCCAGTAGAGCACACTGGCATCTTTTTCCATGTGAAGCCATACGTAGATTGCTATCTGAGAACTAAGAGTCAAACAAACTAGAAGTGAGTCTATCAAGGCCTTGATCTTGGACTCTTCATCTTCCAGAACTATGGAAAATAAATGTTCTGGAAGTAAAAAGGACTTTGCTAATAACCAATCTCCTACATTTTTTGTTTCTTTTTTACACATATACAGAAACTTTCTCACCTCGGTCAAGACCAAGTTGAAAGTATGGCCTAGCAACCATTCTGAGTCCATTCATATAAGTCTTCCTCATCCTTTCATCACATTGTGTAAATGTGCCATCAATTATTAAAAGATCTCTTTAGATATAGGTATTTTGAGGGATTTTC
This sequence comes from Rhizomys pruinosus, assembly GCA_009823505.1. Taxonomy (NCBI): domain Eukaryota; kingdom Metazoa; phylum Chordata; class Mammalia; order Rodentia; family Spalacidae; genus Rhizomys; species Rhizomys pruinosus. The sequence goes on from VZQC01001442.1 coordinate 6,229,813, forward strand.
CCCCAGTATTTTATAATTATGCTGCTTCAAGGAGCAGCCTGGTACATATGTATTTTCATATCGCCGAAGCTGTATCTTCAGGGTAGATTCCTATAAGCATAACTGGTATGTCAAAATGTAAAAACAAATGTAGTTTTGATGTGTTGCCCAATTCCCCTCCAGAAAGCTTGCACTGATTTGCATTCCCATCAGCAATGATGTGTCTTTTCCCCCAAAGCCTCACCAACTAAGTGTTTGCAATACTTTTTAATTTTTCCAGCTCTGATAGGTGAGAAATGATATCTCAGTGTAGTTTAATTAGCATTTTTCTAATTATGAGTAACTTGGAACATCTTTTCATATGCTTAAGAGGCTTTTTGATAATTCGTGTTTGTGAATTATCTGTTAAAAGCTTTTCTTTCTTTTCCTATTGATTATTTTTTTGTTGTTTATAGCCTCAATTTTAAGACTTTTTGTGACGATGATAATTGGGTTTTTATCTGTGATATATGTTATGAGTAACTTCTCTAAATTTGTTTCTTATTCTGGATACTTGTTTTCTATGCTATACAAAAGTTTTGTTTTTGCTTGCCTGTTGTTTTGAGACAGAGTTTAATCATGATTCTCTTGACTCCATTATCCAGTGCTGGAATTAAAAGCATACACCACCAAGCTCAGCTGCAAATAGACTTTTTTTAAAAGCTAATTTTTATTGAAGCTTTGTGCATTTCATACAAAATTTCCAATCAAATCTAGACCCGTGCCCCCCACCTTGCCCCCCCACCCTACCAGAGCTCATGCATTCTGCCAAACATGTTTTGCATCTTTTTTTCTCAGTCTCTTTTAAATTTTTCAATGCAGAAGTTTACTGCTTCGAGCAGAAGTTCACCATTTCGGTCAGTTCTTTGACCCAGTCTTTTGTTGTTGCTCTTCTTCTTCTTCTTCTTGTTCCTTCCCATTTGCATCACTCCAAAATATGCATATATGCATGCCACATATATCATGGCTTTTAGCATCTTCAGCTTATGATATATTTTTTTCTTTATTAGGCTGAAAGATGTCCTTCAAGTCTCCTCCTAGGCAAGCCCAAACCACCATCAGTTCTGCCCTCATGCTCCACACAGGGGTTTTCCCTTCTTATGGTCACCAAATGAGGTCCAGTAAGCACCACGTCCTGTCTTGATCTTCCTGTACTGGTCTCCGTGATACAGCCTGAGTAGTCCAGCAATAGCAGTCTATACTCTGAAGAGGCTGAAACCCCAGTAGTAGCTCAGTCCACAAGCTGGATGTCTCAGCAGCCTCCATCTGGCACTGAAGGTTTGGAGGATTCTTAGAGAGACATGAGTCTTCAGTCCATATTGGAAGGTTGAAAAGCTGTGTCTCATGCCTTTGAATGATGGCAAAACACTGGCAGCCTCAGGTAGCAGCTCTTGCCAGTAAGACAAGCAAAACAACTGTGCTTTTTTTTTACACTTTTTGTCTTTTTACTAAGATCTCAAGTTTTATACCTGAAGTACAATTTCTCAGGCCTTAGTATTTTCATATTTCTGGTTATACTTTTCCTTTTTGCTGTTTAAGGCCACACAGTAAGCTCAGATTAACCAAGGTTTTGGTTTTCTCCAGGTCGGTTGAGGATCTGGACCTCAGGGGTCACTCAGGTTTGGGGGAGAGGGGAGGGAGCCCCTGGCTCCTTTTGGCTTTTCATTTAACAGTTCCATCCATTCGAGGACAAAGTCAGGTCTTGTTAGACCAGACTTCCCTTTTGTTTTTTTCTTTTTTTTTTTTTTCTGAAGCATGAGTAGACTTTCCTCTCAATAGACTGGACACTGGCTGAAGTCCCATTAGTGGATCTCCAAGACCTCCCTGCACAGGAAGACTGGTGACTCACATTTGCAGGACATTTCAAGAGATGCCCCTATGCATAGTCCCCTGGGACTTCGTTGACCTCTGAGGGCAAGGAACAAAGTTATCCCTTAAGACCCTCTGCCAAATTGGTATGGGCATTACGTATGGTCATTAAGCATCCAGAAAGGCTGTTACACCAGCCTGATAGTTTTAACTACTGTATAATATTTTAGAAAAGCCTTGGACAAAAGCTCAAGCAGCCTTGTATAAGAAACACTAAGAAGCACTCCCATAAAATAAATACTGTGGTTAGACATAATGTCATGACAAACTAGTTTTTTCCTCATTCTTTTGATCTTACATTACTCTAAAATATGCATACATACCCTCTACCCATATTCCAAAAATTCTTAAGTCTGAAAATAAATGGTAGCTTAGTTCTAGAACTTGTTAAGTGATTCATGATATAAGAGCACAACTGTTTTCAGATCACAAGGAATATAGCATTAACATTGCTCAGTTTGCCTTACAACTAGGTACTAGGTGCTAGCATCCCATTTGTTTTTCTGGGACTGTGTTGCTTCACTTAACATAATATCTTCTAGTTCCATCCATTTTCCTGCAAAGCTCATGATGTCGTCTTTCTTTACTGCTGCATAGAATTCCATTGTGTAGATGTACCACACTTTCTCTACCCACTCGTCAGTTGAGGGGCACTTGGGTTGGTTCCTGCTCTTTGCTGTGCTTCAGGTGGTCCTGGGAAATCCCCCAATCTAAGTTCTGTGCACTCCTGCAAATAGATCTTTATGTATTTACATAATACTTGTATATGATGTGTGTGGGGGGAGTATATGTGCATGTATATAAAGTGCCATGTTGCATATACACAATTACATATCTTATCAATTGATAGATGCTTAGATTGGGTTTCTGCATTTTCACAGCTGTGAATGATGCTTCAGTGAAATGGGGGTATCTATATCTCTTTCAAATATTGATAGAATTTCCTTTGGCTGAATTATATGGTAGTTCTTTTTTAATTTTTTGAGGAACATCCATGCTGTACCAATTTATATTCTCACTCATGATGTCGCTAAAAATAGTAATAGCCATCTGATAGGCATGGTGCAATAATTTTGACTTCATTTCCCTGATGATATTAAACAGATTCTGAACACCTGTTGGCCATTTGTATGCCTTTGGAGAAATGTATATTTAGGCCCTCTGCCTATTTTATATACATGATGAAAAGAGAGACAAGCATGATTCTTTTTCTTGCAGATATACAGTTGTCCTGCGCTGTTTGTCAAGTAGTATTTATACATTATTTTATCTTGGTGCCCTTGGCAAAAATCAACTGACCTGGGCCACGGTGTAGCTCAACCATAGAATTGCTTACCTAGCATGCACAACACCTGAGGTTCTATCCCCAGTCCTGAAATAAATATCAATTGACTATTAATGGAGGATTTATTTCATGACTCTCAAGTTATTGATCTTTGCATTAAAGTCTATGCCAGTGTGATAGCGTGATTTTTAGGTTCAGTATCCCAGTGTTTGGTGTTAGTATATATGTGATTAATTTTTCTTGATTGATGTTTTTAACCCACATATTCCAGGAGATATTTTGTCAATTCCTTTGTATTTTCAATAGAGATAATCATATTATGTATACATGAGGACAGATGTGTTTCACCCTTTCTGATTGGAGCACCTTATATTCCGTTAACTTGCCTTAAAACACCAGCTAGAACTGTAAGTAGTTTGTTGAATAGCAGTTATCATAGTTATGAAAGTAGATTGTTACTGTTCTCGAGTGAAAGTAACCAGACTTTTATCATAAAGTATAATGTTTGCTGTAAGGATTTGTAAGTGCTTTTTATGAAGAACTTTTACATCCCTATTGGGCACCAAATTTTCATACTGAACAGTTAGGGATTTGTCAAATAATTTTTCTATGTGCATTAGCATGATAGTGTTATTGCTCTTTGGTAACCTGTTTGAATGGTGGATAATAGGAATTAATTTCCAAATGATGAACTAGTCTTGCAATATGTGACCACTTGTACTAGGACATGGCTTATTATTCTTTTATTTATCCCTGAATGTAATTGGCTAATATTTGCTATTTTTTCTAAATCAAGTTCATGAAAAAATTGGTTTGTAATTTTCTTTTTTTATTATTCATCTGCTTTTGGCATCGAAGTCATAAATTGAGTTGGAAAATATTCCTGTCATATCTTTCTAGTAGTGATTGTGTAAAGTGTTCCTAACTTTCCTTTAAACATTTGGTAAAATTCTCCAGTAAAACCACCTAGGTTTGGAGATTTCTTTCATAATAGTTTTTAGCTACAAGTTTACTTACTTAAGATTCAGTTTACATATTAATATTGTTTGAGTTGTAGTTAGTTAATCATTTATTTTTAGATATTTATTTTTGTATTGCATGTGCACACGCATGAGAAAGAGAGACAGAGAAAGAGAGAGAGAGAGAGAGAGAGAGAGAGAGAGAGAGAGAGAGAGAGAATATCATGTGTTACACAGAGTATGGGTGTGTGTACCGTGGCACAGGTGTAGCAGTCAGAAGACCATGTTTGGAGTTAGTTCTCAACTTCGCTTTTTGTGGAGCAAGGGTCTCTCTTGTTTCTGCAATGCAGCATACTTCAGGCTACCTGGCCTGTGAGCTTCTGTCCAATTCTACTGTCTCCGCCTCTCATTTCACCACATGGCTGCTGAGATTATGACATACACTACTACACCCAGCTTTTTAGGTGAGTTTGGGGGATTTAATGCAAGTTATCATGTTTGTACAGCAAGTGCTTTTATAGAACCATCTCCCTGGCCTGAGTTAATAATTCCTTAAGGACTTATGCATCTATATTCATGAAATGTTTCAGGCTGTAGTTTCCATCTTGTTCTGTCTTGGGTTTTGATATCATGCCAATACTTAATTTCATAAAATATATTGTGAACTGTTTCCTCCTATTCTTTTTCTAGAAGAAATCACACTGGATTATTGATTCATTAATTTTTTATAGACTTCTCCAATGAAATCTTTTAGGAATGACCCATTTTATCTAAGTTTTTGGACCAGTTAACAGTACAAGGCATGAGTTCTGTGTTGTGGAGTGGACCTTAAATCCAATCAGAAAAATGGTTGGCTACTCTCATAACATTCATGCCACTATTTCATCAGTGGGCATATAACATGGTTCACAGTTGGATGACATTGTTGATTACTTTTCTTCCCCAGTGGTGTTCATAACAATGATCCAGCACTATATAAAGCTACACAGGAGGGATAAAACTTTTTTACAATCATTTCTCCTGTTGTTTTTGTTTGGAGGGGGTTGGAGACAGGGTCTCATGTAGTCCAGGCTGGGTTTGAACTCACTGAGGAGCCAAGGAAAGCATCAGACTTCTGATTCTACTTGATTTGCCTCCAAAATGCTGGAATTTCAAGTGTTTTCCACCACACCCAGTTTTCTGTAGTGCTAAGGATGAAACCCAGAGGTTCACACATGTTAGCCAAGCACTCTACCAACTGAGCTACACCTCCAGCCCTAATTCTATTTTAATTTTATCTTTATTATTTCTTATCTTCTGTTGCTTTGGGTTTACTTTTCATTGCTTAGGTTATTGTAACATCAGATAAAATTATTGGTTTAGTTTAGATGTTAATTTGAGGTATTTCATAGATACATATTTAGGATTATTGTGTCTACCCACTGGGTGAATGTTTTATCATTATGTAATGTCTCCAATATTTTCTTGTTCTCCTCTTTTATTTATATTAGCATAGATGCTACTACCTTTGTCAAATTAATATCTGCACAGTATATTTTTCATTCTTTATCAATTTACTTATACTTGGTATTTAGATTATCTTATGATAAAATATATCTGGGTCATAGTTTTTCATTTCAATCTTAGAATTGATGCATACAAATCATATAAATTCCAGACAACTATTTTGGGTTCTGTGTTTAAGTCTGCAAGTTTGTTTACGATTTGCTTTCTATAATTTCTCTCTCATTACATTCCTATGTTACACTTAAACAAATTTTAGGATTATATTTTTATATCATGCTGCATAGTTTTCTTAGTGATTAAATAGTACAGAATAGGTAACACATTACCATGCCCTACCATTCATACTTTATCATTTTACTAAAATACAGAAATTTTCTTGTATTTAGGTCCTTTTACCCTCCTTATTTTAAGTGTCATTTTAAGTATCTCCACTATGCACACTATCAGACGAAATAGTGTTAGATGTTTTCCTTCAGCCATCAGATATGATTTGCAAAATGCATGAGACAGAATCGTTCACTATATTATCACTATTTTTACCTATGCTGAATTTCTTCTCACCTTTATGAAGTTTCTGCCCTTCTGTTATCATTTCCTTTCTGTTTAGAGAACTCCCTTTAGGCATTATTTAAAAATGGGATTATTAGTAAGAGTATCTCTCTGTTTTCCTACATCTGAGAATATCTTGATTTCCCCTTTATTACTTAAGGATATTTTCATCAGAAGTATAATTTGAGGTTGACAGTTCTTTTCTTTCAGCACTTGAAAAATGTTCTGCCACTTCCTCATGGCCCCGTGGTTCCTGAAGCAAAATCCCGTCATTTGAATCGGTGTTCCTCCATAAGTAATGTGCCATTTTGACCAATTGTTCTCAAGATTTTGGTGTGTCTTTTAGTTTCCAGAAGTTTAATTATAAGTTTACTAATATGTATTTATCCTGTTGGAGTTTCTCTCAGATAGTTGAAGCAGTTGTTTCATCAACTTATTTGTTGAGCTTGTTTTCTCCTGTTTCTGGGCTTCCAGTGACACAAACTTTGGATCTTCTGTTACTGTTCCCATAGGTCTCTTCCTTTGCCTGTCTTCTTCCTCTTTCTCTACTTCCTCTTCTTCCTTCTCTTTTGCTTCTGCTTCTGTTTCTGGTTCTTTTCTTAGATTAATTTGTACCAGAACGATGCTCATATTGGATAGATTCTATGAAGATTTATCAATTCCATCTTCTTTGATCTCAACCCTATTTAATAGCCCATTGAATGTCTTACTTTATTTTTATTATATTTTCACTTCTGTAATTTTCATATGGTTCCTTTTTTATAACTTTAGTTTCTTTGCTGAGATTTTTAAATTTTGTTAACTTGAAATGTATTGTTAATTTCTTGTTGAGCATTTTTTATGATGACAGTTTTAAAATTATCAAGTAATTCCAATATATGAATGATGTTGATGTTAACACTTGTTGACCATCAACATTCATTCATATTGTGATTTTCTGGATTTTTATATAATGAGTAATTTTTTATACACTCCCTGGATACTTTTCATATTGCAAGGCTTTGAGTGGTATTTAGTCTTGTGTTTAAACAATCATTTTCCATGGTAAGACATGATGTGAGACCCAGGCAGACATATTCTGTTTCTTGCTGGGCACCATTAGTACTATCTTTGCAAATATAGAACAATTTCCCTTGCTTTTGCCCACATCTCCCTGGGGAAAAGGGGAACAGTGACTTTCCCTACCTTTGTGCCTCTGATTCAGATGTAAATTCAACTCATCACTAGACCCAGTCCCCTTATTAGAGGGGAGGGAAGTACATGTGAGAGGCTATTGAGGTTCAGCTCGCCCCTGATTTTTTAATAACACTTCAGGTTCAGTAGAAAACAGAATGCATGTATTACCATAAAGGAGCAATGGGAGCATGCTTGGACGCCCAGTATCTCTGAACATGAGAATCAGATTGCTGCCTTCCACTTACATGGGGCTAGAGTGTTGGATAAGGGAAACATCACCTTCCTCCTTGGTCTCCTCAGACCACACAGGTGGGGGATGGTTTTCCTCTTCTAGAGTTGACTAGAGAGAGTAGGGTAGATATTTTCAGACAGATTTTCTGTTATGTAGGCCACCTTTTTCACAGTCTTTTTACTAGGGGGAAATAATTTTCCTGGAACATTTTTCTAAAGGGCCATTTCAGAGCAATTTAAGGTTGACTTAAAAACTGATAAAAGGTCAAGTTCTCATGTACTTGTTCCACCCTCAACATGCATAGCCTCCTGCTCCAATTATTCATATTCTCCACCATAAGGATGCATTGGAAGAATAAATCTGTTCAGTAAGGAACCTACATTGACATATATCATACTCCATAGTTCACTCCAAATCCATAGTTCACATTAGAGTTCAATCTTGGGGTTGAACATTCTGGAGTGTGGACAAATGGCTAGTGATCATCTGTCATATTGGACCGACACACAGCATTCTCACGGCTCTAAAAGTCCTTTAGGCTTCAGCCCCCCATCTGCATATCACATATATTTTACTATCTCTGCAGTTTTGCCTTTCCCTGAATGTCCTAGGCTTGGTTAATCTGAGAAGGTAGGCTTTGCAGATTGCCTTCTGTTGCTTAGTATTACATTGTAAAGGTTCCTCTGGGGGTTCTATTTTCCTTTAGTGGTTTGATGACATAGTTCTGTTTAGCACAGAATAATAAATATTCTATTGTCTGAATTTACCTGTTTATTTGCCATTCACCCACAAGACAGATTGTGGTTGCTTACAAGTTTGGGTAATCATGAATAGAGCTGTTATAAACATCCATGTATAAGTTTCCACACAGACATTAATTTCCTTTGGGGTAAATATCAGAGAGCTTCATTGATGTGTTATCTGGTTAAGAGGATGCTTGGGTTTGTAAGACAGCCAACTTGCTTCAAAAGCACTGGACCATTTTGTGTTCTTACCCAACAATGGGGGGTTCTTTGCATCATTCCCCCCAGCATTTAAAACTGCCATTGCTACATGTTGAGGAATGAATAGAGAAACACAAGGAATTCCTTGTTATCTTGTTGTTCAAGACTGGTACTTAGCTTCATTCCAGGGTTTTTTTTTTTTCCTATTTTTTATTATGTATTTCCTTCTATTCCTTTGAGTTTAATTTACTTTTTTTTTTCTTCTGGTATCCTAAGCTGAAAACTTAGATGATCAAGTTTATATTTTTCTTTTCTAATCAATCACTCTCTCTTTGTTCTGTAGTCCTCCTATGCTTGTAGCCCCAGCTGGCCTGGAACTCGCTCTGTAGACCAGGCTGGCCTTGAACTTACAAAGATCTGCCTGACTCTGCCTCCCCAGTGCTAGGATTAAAGGCTTGTACCACCATGCCTGGCTTCTCTATTTTTCTTAAAAAAAAAAATTAAAAAAATTTAAAAATTTAAAAAAAAATTGGGGAGGTGGGGCTGGAGAGATGGGTCACTGGTTAAGAGCACTGGCTGCTCTTGCGCAGAACCCATGTTGGACTCCCAACACCCACATGGGGGCTCACAACTGCCGATAACTCCAGTTCCAGGGAGATCCAACGCCCTCTTCTGACCTCCACAGGTATTGCATGACATGAGTGCACCCACTTACATGCAGGCAAATCACTCATACACATAAAATAAAAATAATAATCACTTACAGCACTGGGGACAGCATGCACAAGACTGATGCAAACTCAAGCAGACAAAAACCCAGTATAGAACTGTGAAAACGGGCAGCAGTACCCAACCTTAACCAAAGAACTGTTGAACAGCTGATTAGTAAAGCGTGAGGAAAAGTTGATCTTCTTTAAGAGAAGGACTCTAGGTTGGCTGACTAGACCGCAGTGGACATGGAGGGACAACTTGACCCAATAAGCCTTAATATAAATGACAGACTGCATGAATCCAGTGCAGGAGGTTCTGGAAGGGCAGCAATGGGGAAGAGGGCATAAAGACGATTTGGATGTTATACATGAAATACACAAAACCACGATAAGATATATAAAATGAGAAAGAAAATATTCTTAATTTTTAATTTAAAAATTTTAAGCCAGGCATGGTGGCATACACCTTTAATTACAACACTCAGGAGGCAGAGGCAGGCAAATCTCTGTGAGATTGAGGCCACTCTGGTCTTTATAGTGATTTCCAGGTTAGCTGGGGCTATGGGGAAACCCTGCCTCAAAAAAATTAAAACTTTTTGTAAATACGTATGATGCATTTTAAGCAAATCTCCCTTTTTCGCCCTCTCTAATTATTCTCCTATCCCCCTCCTGCCTTTCTTTCCCAAACTCTGAAACCCACTTAGTGCTGCACGTATGTGTATGAGTCTGAGAGGATCTACGGAAGCCTGTGTAGTCTCTCAGAATTTACCATTTTGGCCCCTTGTAAGTGTGTAGCTCACTATTGTTACTGTGCAATGTGTCCAAGAGGTTTTTTTTGGTTGTAAGAGGGAAGATGTATGATAAACTTGGCCCCCCTGTCTTGGTTTGAACCAGAAGTGTCCTTTAGTAGATTCTCTTGGCTATTATTGTATGCTTATATTTTCCATATGAAATTTAATATAACTTATCAAACAGTTAGAAAAAGACATGAAAGTAGGAGAGGGCTAATAAGGATGAGGAAGACAATAAGGAAATGGAAGGGACCATGAAAGATGATATTTGGGAGGATGAATATGATCAAGTTATGTTGTCTTCATATATGAAAATGGCCCAATCAAACCCATTATTTTGTTCAATTAACATACCCTGATAAAAATGTATTGTTATTTTACTGCAATTTATTTTTTTTTAATTTTTTTTTATTATTTATTTTTGTATGTGTATGAATGTACTGTCTGCATGCAGGTCTGTGCACCCGTGTCGTGCAATGCCGCGGAGGTCAGAAGAGGGTCTCGGATTCCCCTGGAACTGGAGTTCTCCTGGAATTGGAGTTACAGACGGTTCTTAGTGCCAGTGGGTGGCTGGGGATCAAACCCGGGTCCCTGCAAGAGCGTCGGTGCTCTAACCGCTAGCTATCTCTCCAGCCCCTGCAATTATTTTTTTATCCTACCCGTGAGGTCAAAATATTTTTTATGTTTATTAAACTTTTAGATGACATCTACATTCATTTCTCATCCAAATTTTAGATGGTCATTCCTTTCCATGCCCCCCACCCCACCTGAGTTCCTGCACTCTTGGCCATATCATGTCTTGCATCTTTTTGGGTCTTCCAGAGTTTTTTTTTTTTTTTCCATTATCAGAGGCCTTCCCGTTTGAGGAGAACTTCAGCTGTTGCAGTCTTTTTTCCAGTCCTTTGTTGGTTCTCTATACACTTGTACTCACACACACACACGACACACCACACACACACACACATTAGTATATACTTATATAGTATATCTAATGATATATACACATATCACCGAATTGGAGGATTTTCTTCTTTTTTTGTTCTTTTTGTTTTTTGCTAAAAGAGTCATTGTTTTCTGAGGAAGTGTTTGACATGTCCTCCTTGGCAAGCCCAGTATACCATCCATTCTGCCCTTGTGCTCCACACTGCGGTCTTTCCTTCCCGTAGTGTCACCCAAATGAGGTCCATTAAGCAACACATCCTGTCTTAATCTTCCTGCACTGGCCTCCATGATACAGCCTGGGAGGTCCAACAATTGGGCAGTCTATACTCTTGATGAGGCTGAAATCCCAATAGCAACTCAGTCCACACAATGGGCATCTCCGTAGTCCCCATCTGGCACTTGAAGGTTTGGAGGATTATTGTAGAGACTTGAGTCTTCAGTCTTTATTGGAGAGTTAAAAAGCTGTGACTCATATCTTTAGAAGTTCCAAAAGCTGTGGCATCCACAGAGTAGATACACTTGACAGTTATTGGTATTTAAGTAAGGTAGATGTTGTGGTGGTGTTATTTTTGGTTTGGGGTCTTTTTGTGTGGTTGGTGAAAATTAAAAATATTTGTTATGGGTTTTTTTGTATTATTCAATATTCTTTCCACTTGTCAGATTCAGTCCAACTTTCTTTCAGGATTTTTAATAAAGTTTGTTTTATTCAGCTATCTGGTAAGTTTTTTTATATGTATAATGGTTCTAATCAAATTTAGTCCCTCTTCCATGCTCCAAACGCCCCCATCTGACGTGTGGCATTACACTATCCATATTACGTCCTGCTAGTCAAGTTTTTGAACCATAGGGTCCTTCCGTGTTTTAGGATTTAAATTTTCTTCATTAGAACTTTTTTTTTTTTTGGTCTTTCGAGACAGGTCTCCTTGTCCGCTCCAGTTGGCCTGGAACTCACTCTGTAGACCAGGCTGCACTTGAACTCACAAACTCACAAAGATCCACTTGCCTGTGCCTCCCAAGTGCTAGTGATTAAAGGTTGCACACCACCACACCTAGCTAAGAAAAATATAGTGCTATTAATATTTATTCCTAAGGATATTATATGCCTTGTTCCTTTTGAAATGGTGTTTTATTATATCTTGTGTATATCCCTCCACATGATTGTTTGAGCATATGACTAAACCAGTCACTCTCAAATGAGGACCTGCAGCCTATCATCTGAACACCTAGAGACAGTCCATTCTGCTTGCTCACATAGATAGCCCTCTGTCAGTTTCAACTCAATGGATAGGAAATTTATCTTCTTCTCTAACAATAGGAACTCTTGTTCTAATAATGGGAACACGCACCAGAATCTGTCGAATTATTTTTGACTCATTATTCTACATTTCATTGAATGTCCATCCTGTTCAGCAATTCCCTCCTCATATTTTCTAGCAGTAGAAGTGTGGACCATGATATTATTAGGTGTATGTAGCATTCATCAAGTCTTATGATAAGTAAGGCTGTCAACGTTGCTGGTGCGGGTTCTCCCTGCATGTCCTCGTTCAGGTGTTCGGCAGGCCGGGAGAGCTAGGGTTCAGTGGTTAAGCAGGTCGCTCTGCAGAAGACATGGGTTCTGTTCGAGCACCAACATGTAAGCTAACGACTAGCTATAACGCTGGTTCCAGGGTATCCTACACTCTTTCGACCTTCCAATCAGGCGATGGCATTACATGTGGTGCACGTGATGACATGTCATCAAATAACCATTTTACACATAACCCAAACAAAAAAATACATAAATATTTCGGAAGTTTCTTTTTAGTAACATTTTTTAAAATTTTTATTTATTGTAGTGTATGAATTGTACTTGTCTGCATGTAGTTTGTGCACCTGTGTTTCACGCAATGCCACAGAGGTCAGAAAAGGGTGCTCAGATTCCCCTGGAGCTTGGAGTTAAGCAGTTCTCGGTCCGTCCATGTGGGTTGCTGTGATCGAACGCCAGGTCTCTGCAGAGAAGACGGTGCTCTTAACCCACTAGGCCATCTATCTCTCCAACCCCCTCGAGTTTCGTGAGATGGAAGCCATTATTTTTCTGCCAAATTTTATTGAACTTGTTGCATTCATACAAAATTTCCAACCAAGTCCAGACCGCCATTCCCCTTCCTTGGCCCCCCCCACCCCACCAGAAACTCATGCATTCCACCCAGACAGATTTTCATCGTTTTTTCTCAGTCTCTTTTTAACATTTTCAATGCAGAAGTTACTGTTTTGAGCAGAAGTTCACTTTTTCAGTCAGTTCTTTGACCCAGTCTTTTGTTGTTAGGTGTGTTGTTGGTGTTTCCTTCCAATCTGCAATCCCTCTCAAGTACTGCATATATGCATGCCACATATCTCTTTAGCATCTTCAGCTTATGACTCTTTCCCTTTTTTAATTAGGACTGAAAGATGTCGTGTTTGAAGCCTCCTCCTTTGCAAGCCCAAACAACCCTCAGTCCTGCTCTTGTGCTCCACACGGGGGTTTTCCCTTCCCAGGAAGCCCATTCTTGAGAGACAGCACATTTTCTCTCTAGCCATTTCCAAGTTACTTATCAATCAGGTCAACTGTTCCTTTCTGAAATCAGTACCTTGTATTACGCAGAACTTAGTACCTCAATGTTACTTGCCTTCATTGTGGACTGTTGCTCTGGCTTACAATGGTTTTTTTTCTATGTTTTATGGACTTCTGATGGGATTTTCCTTTGCTGTGGTCCTGTCACTGGCTCTGCCAGATTCCAGTACACAGATAATGAAGGTCAAGTCTCCCTAACATCCAGAGCAATTTAAGAATGGCCCCAGCCTATCTCTAACACCAGGAGGAAGAGGAAGAAGAAGAGGAGGGAAAGAGGAAGAGGAAGGCTTGAGAACATAGTAGCTTTCTAAATACCCATAAAAACATTACTTGTGGAAAGGCTTTATTTGCTATTCTTTCAGTGGAAGAAAAAGAGGACTGACAGCATTGGCCTATTTCATGAGTATGCTGTGAGTGATCGTAATTACACTGGGGCATTTTCAGTGTGAACTCAATAACAAGTTTCTGGGCACTTAACACAATTGAGGAGTAGTGATATGCATATGCTGCCACTGGAGAAGACAAATAAATAAATAGATGACCAATTACTATCAATACAAAGCAAGCTGTGCAATACTGTCTCCTCCAGCATTGGCCAGTTGAGGTTTTAAGTTTTCTTTTTTTTTTTTTTTCAATTAGTTTTTATGGATTCTTTGTGCATTTCATACATTTTTCCTAATTCAGTTCAGGATTACCTTTCCCTTTCCCGCACCCCCACCCCCACCCCATCCCAGATCATGCATCTGCCATAACTGTCCTGCATCTTTCTCTCAGTTTTTTTTTTTTCATTTAGCTATAAGTGAAGATCCATGAGTACAAGCGCCTTCATTTAAAACCTATCTGCAGGCTGTGTGCCCAAACACCTACAGCACCACCATCTTGGGGGGTGACAGGTTTTTTTGCTCAATCAAGTTGATCAAAGAGTGTCCAGACTACATTGCTGCTAGTTCCCCATCCACCCCAATCGCAGCCCTTACATTTACACGCCCCCTCTTCCGCAGGTGGTTCCCTAGGCTTAGAAAAGGGGCACAGGTGGATGAGAGGTAAATACATGTCCACTCTCTGGGAGCTGTGATTGCCGACTCTGGTAATATTGGCTGTTTCTTTTCATGGGTGACAGTTTGTCCAGAAATAACCTTTCGATCCTCCTAATGAAGAACAAGCACATTATATATATAGGTATTTACGCAGCACTAATAGTTATGGTAAGGTACTTAGGCATAGGCACATGTTTGTATATGTTCATCCATGAATTACCAATTTTCCCCCCTGTTAAAATGGACAGGGTCTTACTGTGGCTATAAACACTCCTAACCTGTAGAGGATGTAAGCTTGTGGCATCAGCCATGTTGTATTCTCCAAGGGATATCAATAGCCCATTAGATTGGGATATACAGAAATATGACTGCCACAGCTGCACAGTATCTACAAGCAACTGGGGTGTAGCTGATGTTGGTAGAGGAGTCTTGCTTGACTCGAGACCCATATTTCTTTATTGTTTAGTGGCCTTTGGTAACACTCTCCTGGCATTCCAGAGGCCCATCTGTACACTTGCATGTGTGGTCTCAATACATCCCGCCCATGTTAACGTCAGGTCTTCGGGAGCAGGGTTTATTGCCTCTCCTCCTGTCGGTATCCCAACTTAGAGGCAAGGATCCCTTAAACTTTGTGGGGGCCTTGGATCCTCTGGCCATCATCTCCTTGGTAGAACATTCCATTGCTGATGTCAGCGCTCCTGTATTAATATAGTTGGCCTGAGTTGCATAGCCCTAGGACTTAGTTATATAGTTGGTTCTGAACAGAGAGTAATCCCTTCCACAGTTCCCATGTCTAGCAGTCAATTAAAGAAAGCAGTTTTTACCGGTTTCATAAGAGATACCTCTACAATAGTTGTCTTTTTTTTTTTTCCAATTTACCAGTTGGGGGAGCGCCCTATCATTGTCATATTTCTTGTTCTATGGGTGGGAATGCAAGGAAGTCTCTCATATCCGAACCTTTGTGGCACTCGAAGGTAAGTTTCATTAGGATCTTACTAAACTAGTTGTTACATGTAGGATACACAGAGGGGTTTGTTGTTTATGGCAATCTGAGGCTTTCTTCCTTTCAATATTCAAACGGGTCAACCTTTCAGTTGACACTTTTTTGTACATCCTACTCAATGCAAAACCTGTCTTTTCTTTTGCAGCCGTTAAGTTGGTGACGTTTGTCCTGTTTGGAACAAACAAATCTTTTCCCATAGTTAGTTTTAAGATTTGGAATTGCAAGGGTTTTGATGAAAATGTTTCATGTCTTTCTGTATCCCCCCCCGCTTTTTTAGCGTATGCTCTCCAGAAGACAGTTGTTATTATACATGACTATAGGTGGGATCAAGGCACGATTCATCAAGTTCACCTCATTTGTGGTGGGTGGGTGGGGAGGGGACACGGGGTGTATATCTGGATTAAGGCATATTAATTGGACGTGAGGGCTCAGCAAGTCCCCGTTGCGCCTAGACATGTCTTACAGGAACATGGTGTTTTCGGAATTAGAAACAGTAAATAGTAAACATGTGTCATTTAAACAAATTGTTACAGAATCTGATAAAATGGTAATGCATCTGAATTTAAATGGAGATTTAATTCGCTGTTGTCCACTATTTGCTTTACATAAAATCTTTAGAACAATAACTTTGGGATTGGCACATAGAATTGTTCTCTATAATTTCTATGTGGTACAGTATCACCTTGTCTGCATTCTCTTTCAGATGATTTAACGTAAAATGTAAGTTTGCTTCCCAAGTTAACATATATAGTCACCCAAAACAAAATGGGAGAATTTTTGAGTGGTTTTTAGTTTTTCTGAAGGGTCACGTTATCCTGCAGTATTTATTTTTGCTAGAAAATTCATTCCAGTTAGGCAGTTCATTTTGACCCCTCTTAATATCTCACGCCCTGTCCACTTCTCCTGTCAGACTCACACTCACTCATTAGTGTCCCCCTCAGCTTTCATTTCTGGAAAGTTGCCTCTGATCTCCTTAGATCTGATTCCTGAACTATTTTCCTGAATTTCTGTTCTTGTATCAGAAACTGTGCTAAGCACAGGGTAGGTGTTCCTGGTGAAGCACATCTTCAGCCTGGCATGAACTTGCACTGAGTTCGTGCTTTACCATCCTCAAAGCTTGACTCTGTTAGTGTCTGTCAGCATTTATCATGCACCATGAATCCTCCATGCCCATCAAGCTACAAGCTAGTCCCCAACCCTAAGTAAGTTGCTGGTGGATAGATGGATGGAAGAAAGTTTCTAAACCAAGTGATACCAGCTTCAGGGAAGGGACTGGCTACACATGGCTCACAGGTAACTTGGCAGTGAGGAAAAGGCCAAGTAGAAAAGAGGGCACCACCATCAAGCAGCTAGACCTTTGCTTAGGCACCAAAGTAGTAAGCAGGGGTTCCAGAGAAGAGAAGGGCACAGCGGTGAGAGGGTAGCACAAGCTTTAGAACTGTCCCTGGAGACAGTAAGTACTGCCAGGGTTTGGAAAGGTTGTTCAGACTACAGAAAACATTAGAAAGAAGAGAACGATGGCAAGGCAAGCCAGTTTGGGAGGAGGGCTGGGGCAGGGGAATCAGGAAAACAAAGAGGAGTATGAGCCAGGACAGTGGATGGAGGCAGACCTGACAGATGGTTGAGAGACACAATCAACAGATGGCTGTTACTCCAAAGATCGGCTTAACCAATATTTCACTCGGACAGAGTTGTGGGCTACAGTCTGTGATTGCAACACTGCTGTCCACAACATGGGAAGGTGTATAACTCAGAGACTAGAAAGGTATGGTATGTTTAGTTGTGTCCCCACAAAAGGTATGTAACAATATTAACACCTAGACCCCATGAATGTAACTTTAGTGAGAGGGTATTCATAAATGTAACCATGTTAAGATTAGGTCAATAACATGATCCCCAAACCAGTACAGCTCACGTTCTTATAAGAAGGAGATTTGAATGCAAATACTGATACACACCAGGGGGAGACGAAAGCCATGTGCAGACAGAAACACAGGCTGGAACAATCATCTATGTAGCAAAGAACATGAAGTATTACTAGAAACCATGAGAAACTAGGAGAAGTGCCGGAACCAAAGCAACCTCAGCACCCTCCAAAGGAATCAAACATGCCAACATTCTGATAGCAGATTTTTGTCCTCTAGGTCTGTGTCTCAGTCATATGAAATGTGAACCAACGTATCCACAGGAACAGAAGATAAATTAGTAGCTGCCAGGGTCAGGGAGAAAGGAGTAGATGGAGGTTGCCTTGGAGGGTGACCACTTGTGAGGAGAGGTTCTTCTAGGCTGATAAAAATGTTTTAGAACTCCTTAACAAGTGGGGTGCCTCACGATTTATTGAATGCTACTAAATGCCACTGGGTTATTTTATTTTATAATTCATTTTATGATCTATAAATTTTGCCCCATAAGTAAAAACTAATTAATTGCAGGTTTGCTCAAAAAGCATTTTGTAATTTTATGGAAAATTTCAAGACCATTAATCTTGTCTGTGGCCCTGAGAAGGGTAGGGAAGTATCCTCTTTGATTCAGTGGCAAGCAGCACAGAGAACCTAAGCAAACAGCCTGTATCTGCCCTTTGCCAATGCGGAATTCTGGGCATTGTAGCCCTGGATCAGTCTGGCCACATGGTAGGACACGTCACACTTGCATCTTATGGTAGGACAAGGTAAGACTGATAGTTCAAAGAGGCAAAGTCCACTGTATACTTTCAACATGCACTAAAGGTGTTGAGGGTAATTATTATATTCAAAAGCAATTGACCTTCAGAGGTGGTTTCTCTAGACCTGTGTTTTCCTGAGAGCTCTCTAGAAAGTGCAAGAAAATGAATCAGAGAGTCTCAGCCGTGACGTTTTCAAAATGCATTTTCATGATTTCAAAATATTTATTGGATAGTGGGGCTATTGTACATAGTGTGGAGTTTCATGAAGACAGTTTCAACAGTGTTAGGTCTTTTGACCAATTTGCCAATCCTGTTCCTACCCTTAGTCTCTCCTACTTCGTCGACCGGCTTCTGGTCAGCTGTCCTCGGTCTGACAGATTACGTCGAGTGGGTCAAGCAAGACACAACACCCACACACCCACACGACAAACACACACACACTCTTCTCTTTGCTTCTAGGGTTTTCTGCTTTCTTTTTTTCTCCAGGGTCGAGTCTATGGGCGAAAAAATGACATCATTCCATTCTCATTTATTGCTAAAGGTCCACTATATACATACATATATGTATATGTGTGATTTACAATTTATTTATTCATTTATTTAATCTGACAATGAACACCTGGGTTACAGACAACATGATTGGCCAGGTATCTCTGAGCTGTGCTGACTTAGAGTCTTTCGGGTATCTACCCAGTAGTGGTATATGCTATTTCTGTTTTTAGTTTTTCAGGAACTAAATGTTTGTTTTCTTAATGTTAGCCATTTTATTACAGTGAATAAGTCTCAATTATATTTTTTACGCTTTTTCCATTTCGCGTATGCCTAAGTATAGGAAGATTTTTCATTTATTTCTTGCATTTGTACTTTGTCCTTTGAGAAACTCTTCTCCTATTTTATTAGTCTTATTTATTTTGTTATAGTTCTTGGAATGTTTTTCGTTCTTTATATATCTCGATATTAATCCTCTGCCCACCATCTATTTTTCCCCATTCTTCCACTCTCTCCTCTTCACTGGCTTATTTCTTCTCTATCTTTACTGAGGTCTAAGTAAAGGAATATCGCTCACCTATTTACAGCCAATTTGATCTCTTTTGACACTTGTAAATCATCACTGTAGTCAAGATAAGGAATATATCCCTCAGCCAGAAAGCCACTAAATTTTTTTTGTAATTCCTTGTACTTCTTCCATCTGGCCCTTGTCCATTATCTTCAGACAACTACTAATCTGTTGATTTATTTTGTAGAATTTTGTATATGGAGCTATATAGAATAGCAACTCCTGTGTCAGGCTTCTTTCATTCAGTGTAAGGACAGAGGAACCATGCATTACTGTTGAACCACATATCAGCTAACAACCTTTTTTTTTTTTTTTTTTTTTTTTTTTTTTAATTTTAAAAGTGTTGCATTGTGTATTCCATATTTTTATCCATTTGTCCACTGAGGGGTGTTGTGATTATCTCCAGTTTCTTGGCAATTATAAAATACAACTATTGTCAACACAGCTATACAAGCATTTCCATGAACAGTCACTTTAAATTTTCTTAAGTAAATACTCAGCAGCAAAATGTTTAGGTCATAAGGTACATGTTGAACTTGTTGACAAATTCCCAAATAGCATTTTCAAAATGTGTGAACAATATTACATTCCAACATTGACATGATTTTTTTTAATGATCCATGGTTCTCTAGGGTTGGTAAAGGTTCATGAATTTTCACACATATTCTGTAGCAAAGTAGAGATTGGGATGGATCCAGAAATAACCTTGGGCCTGGTTCTGGAGGATATATTTTGAAACATAAATACAAGGAGTAGAGATTTGTGACGGTTCAATGATGTGTAAGAAAGAGAGATGCGCTGGGAGTAAGAAAACCTCACAAGGAGTCGGATCGGCTCTCAGAAGGGAAGGCTGAGGGAGGGGCCTGCAAGAATGAAAATTATCAAAGTCATCTAAGCCAGACTAGTGTTACCTGTTTTCATCTAGATAACTTTGGGGTCTTTTCTTTCTCTCTCTCCTTCTTCTCTCTCTCTTTAGACACTGTCTCATTGTATTGCCTTGGGTGGACTGAATCTGCTATGTAGAACAGGTTGTCTTTAAATTCACAGAGTTCTTCCTGCCTCTACCTCCAGAGTGCTAGGGCTGACGATGTGTGCCACCAAGCCTAGCCTTTCTCGCTTTTTTGTCATCTCTTTGAAGGCTGAATTCTGGTGAAGCAAAATGGTTTTACACTGTGTCAGAAAATTTTTCACTCCACAGAAGAAGCCCTCATGTTGGGCATTCCTCTCAAGGCTCTTTGTTTGGAAAGTTCCAAAGATTGACAGCATGTAGAATCCAACAGAATACAAGACTTGAAGCCTAGAGTCATCTTTCCAAGGGCAAGCTCTACAAGAGGTATCAGCTGCTTCCTCTCCTGGAGCTTAGTTGCTCCCCAAATCCAGGATGAAGCAAAAACTAGATGGCATCTAAGGTATCTTACAGCCCCCATATTCCAAGGATCACAATCTGAGCCCAGTTCCATGGGACTGATCCTTGCCTTTGAGCAGTAAACACTAAACCTTTTGTATCTGCATCTCAGAGCCTACATCCACAGCACTTAATGGAACCATTGCTGTTCTGATGATGAAAGTCACAATGGGCAGGAGACTCATGTCACTAATCCACCCCAACGCCATTTTGAACCTCTCTGATTCTGAGTACCCATTGCTTACTTTGACTATCCTGAATATAAAAGCAATAGGATGTTGAAGGGGAAGGGAGGAAAAGAAAAAAAGCCTTAGATTGAGCCTGTCTTTCTGCCAAATATATGTTCTGGGAGCCTTTGAATTATGTTGAGAACGGCTGGATCTGGCTCTGAGGAAGGAGTCTCAGTGAGTGACTTCACTCCCTGGATTGTCTTTGGCACCCTATACTTTACAGCATCTCCTTTAACTCTTGCAGTGTATGATGGATAGATTGTGCTATTATTGCTTCCGTTTTACAGAGGAAGACAACCAGGTACCAAAAAGTACAAAAGTCTTGCTCCTTATCACACAGTCCAACTAACTGTAGAAAGCTTACGAAAAAAAAAAACTTTTCTTACCTAGATACAATCTGAATCACATGTGGGAGGAGAAATCGGCCTCTGCCCTAGGCTCCACCCTTTAAGGAGGTCTCCCAGTCTAGTCAGGAATGGCCCTGTTCACTCTTGCAGTTCACTTCCCAAGTTCTGAAAAAATATATGACCATGGGATCAAGATTCCTTGATGTTCATGCTAGGAAGGGATGAGTCCCACGGTCCTTCAGAAGACCTATGCTTGTCAGTATTTTTCTATCAAGATAGTAACACACTTGAGAAGTTTCTCTGTGGGCAAACATTAATGGGTTGGCCCTTTCATTTGGCCTCAACTGAAAGCCTGTAATTCACCAAGGGAGACACAGGCAGAAAAGGAGAGCTATCTTGGCATGATTCAGTCCCAGTAGGACAGAACGGTGCCCTCTTTTCCATTGACCAGGACTCCTAGCATGCCCTACAAAAGTGGTTGGGGGTCTGACTCAGCCTCTCCCCTGCCCCTCCCTTACTATCCCCCTTCTATTTCATCTCCATCTCTGAAAGCTCCCTCTCAGCCATTTCCCGGGAAGGACTGACTCATGGGTCCCAAACTGTCTCACTGGGGAAAAATTTTGGAGTGTCCATCAACAATTATAGGCCGTAGGCACGTCCTCTGTCCAAAAAGGCCCAGCCATGCTAAATAAACAACTATACCAGCATTCTGAAAACCAGACAAAGAGCTCTCAGGAGAGCCTCTCTAACTGGCTATCAAAAGGTTCATTATACCTGGAGAGAGAGTAGGAAAAGCTGTTGATTCTAGTATCCTTGTGGCATTTGCAATGGCTTGTTTGTGAGCTCTGCAGAGCTGAGATGGTCCTCAGGCCTTCCTGAAAGAAAGAAGATCGGCCAGAGGTGCTGAAGAAATTATACTCAGATGATGGAATTCTTACCCTGTTTTGTGCCATGGATGCCCTTGGGCTTCTTGTGAAACTTAAGAGACCTCATCTCAGGGAACTACATGGGTTTAAATGCATAAAATAAAAAATGAGGATCACAAAGTATACTAATTAGATCAAAAGCATTATTAACATCTTAACAAATCTGCAGTATATTAACTCATGTGCTTTTTAATACATTAAATAAGATCCAGTAGTAGGTCTGATAATGACTGTAATTTCAAGGTAATGGTATTTAGAGACCCCTGCTATGATTGTAATGCAGAATTAAAATATCTGCAATTTCTCTTGGCAATAAGCCACAGGTTCTGTAAATATTTTTTTAGTTTGTTACCAACGTTCATAATTGAAGAAATGCTACATTTCACTTAGAGGTTAGCCAAAAGAAAAATGAATTTACCCCTGTTGAACTACATGGGCTCCTGGAATTCTACCCATGGATTGAAGAACAAGAGTATTTGAAAAGGTCTGATATAAGCGTCCTGTTCGGAGATAAGCACTCCGCAGCTCCTTATTCTCTGCATATTTGGCAGTTGTGGGTCTTCTTGTGTTAATCCCCATCTGCTGTATAAGGAGTCTTCTCTGGTGAGAGTTGAGAAAAGCATTATCTATGGGTATTAACAAAGTCATTAGGAGTCATTCTAATATTATTATCTATTCAGAAGGAAATCATAGTGGGGCTCTCCTCTATGACCGCAAACCTCTGCAGAAGCCCACCGGCTCAGGGATCATTGTGGTAGAAGGGAATGTGGAAAGATTGTAAGAATTTGGTGATCACAAGGAACAGAGTTTTCCAGCCACTGGGAGTTACTCACTTGAACTCACTGCAATGATGACAGCATGCCACAAGGACCCACATTAAATCAAGCCAGACAAAATTTCAGCATGGAATTGGGAAAGATGAGTAAGAAGCCCAAAACTCTAACAAGACGAGGAAATAATGGGCCACGGTAGCTTCTATGTGAGGGAGGGTCAGCTTTCTTTAAGGATGTAAAAGAAACATGATGGATAGTTAACCCGACCCCCAAACAGATGAACCTACACCAAATGGACAGAAAATGTGTGTGTGTGTGTGTGTGTGTATATACATATCTATATATATTCTATATATATATATAAGTGATATATATGCAGGGGGTGTTGGTGGCTACCGCTAGGGAAGGAGTCTAAGATATGATCAAAAGTATATTGTATGATGTTCTCGAAAATTTCACATTAGTAAATGAAAAAAGTATATTCTAAAAAGAATAATGCTGTTTAAAGGAATATTGAAACCTTCATTTGATTGCGTTCCCCTCCCCTATTTCGTAGCTAAGTCACACTATTTTTCCATATGATGTTTCAATGATACTGTCCTTTCTCTTACCACCAAAGTCTTACTTAGAACAATTATATTATTATGCTAAACTTCCTCACTAGACCTGCCTGATCTTGGTAATGATTGAACCTCTCGAACAACAGTTGTGGGTGTTTCTGCAAAATGGTGGAGTAACAATACCCACCTTCAGCACTGCGTGCAGGTTTTCAATATAGCTATATGCTCAGAAAACATTGCGCAGAAGACAAAACTAAAAAGAGTAGAAGGCACATGAAACACAGACTAGGAACAGACAGTGATGATGGCTACAACCGGCTAACACTAGCTCCTAAAAATCCATTATTACATTTTCAGGAGTCTTGCAAGCTGGTTGACATCATGTTGATAGCTTAAAATCAATCGCAGCAAGAATATTTACAAAACAGAAACCATCAAGTGCTGTGATACCACTTTCAATCAGAGCTCTTTTTCCCTCCCCTGGCTGAGCCCCTTCTTAAATGTCTACCAGCACACCGCTAGGAGAGAATGGCTGGAAGGGGCTACACTTATCAAAATGTGAGTGAGGCAAAGTATACTTTATATTAGGAAGATGTAAACATTCCGATGATTAGCAGAGGGAGAGATATTTCTTGCAGCCCAAGTCCTTCTCATTTTCTCTCTATTGGTTTTTCTACCTACAAAGTTTCAGGACAAAGAACATTGTTTTTCTGATGACTGTTCTTAAGTCCTTTGATTACTTACTTCCAGTTTCACCATTGAGCAAAAAGGATGTTTTTCAGATAAGGAAAAAACAATCTCTGCTCTGTTTTATCTGCAGAGTCATATTTTACTCAAAATCCAATATCGCTACGTAATAGTAACTTACTTCCGTGTCAACTTTTATCTGTAAGACTCTAGTGCATTCTTTCTGGAGAATACTGCAAGGCATAACAGAGTAAAATGAGTTTAGTGATTATGCAGCCCTGTTAGCATTGCTTGAATCCAAATGTTGGCTTACATGGTGTTTTCAGAACTCGTAAGGGGATATTTATGCCTGCAAATGGAAGCGCTGAGTAGTTACAATTGCAGGACCAGTGTGGGGGAGGAAGTCCTGAGGTGGTGGTTTGTTCAGTCACTGGCATTGATTGCATAAGGTATTTTCAAATGGATCTCTGCTATCTTGCATCCCCCCCCCCGCCCCGCCCCCCGCCCCCCCCCCCCCCCCCCCCCCCCCCCCCCCCGCGGCCCCCCCCACCCCCCCCCCCCCCCCCCCGCCCCCCCCGCCCCGCCCCCCCCCCCCCCCCCCCCCGCCCTGTCTCCCCACTGGATCCTCTGCCTTGCCCACTTCTCCAGTCTTTCCTTTCCCCATCATGTGTTAGCATATGCAACTGCAAGCAAGACAGCTTAGAAGGAACTACACTCTGACTCAGGGTGGTTACGGGGTTGTCTTAGATAAGACTGCACATCACGTTGGGTGGAGCTGCTGTAGGGGTGCTCCAACAGGGAAACTCTGCTGCTACACTCATCCGGCCTCCAGGTGCTCCGTGGAGATTTTGAGTGGCTGTTGACCTACCGGTCTTAGGTCTGTCTGCCTATAATTCCATTTCTCTTGGACGGTGTTGGATTTGTGCAGTGTGGAAGGCTACAGAGTGTCTTAGACTTTCTCTGCTGGGGATGCAACATTGTCATTCTCTGAACATCGGCTCATGCACTCCTTTTTAATATGCCATTCATTTGGATTGGTCCGCTGGCTGGCTGCCCAGCAGCAGGTAGACAAGGACTTGCCAGCTTGCTTTCACATACCAACTTGAGAGAAGTGAGGGGGGACCACATTTCTTCTCAAGTCAGCAACTGTAAAAACATCGAGTTCGAACTCAGATCTGAGGTCACATTGGGGAATTTTTTCCCTCCCCCCCATTCCATCTCATGTCGTGGACAAGGCTTTAAAGAGACATATAAGGATGTGAGCAATGCAGAAACATTAATGTCATGATTATCCAAAAGTAATAAGGAGTCAAGTATGGGACCAGTATTGCCAACATGAATTCTGGAAGCAAAGGTGGTAAAATTCGCATTAGTCATTTGATCTGGTCCGAACACTCCCCCTTTTCTATATTAAGCTTGTCTATGTTCACTTATATTAAAATGACAGCCTGAGGTGCCTGTGGGCTCCCAGATGCAAGCCAGAACCAGTCCCATTTAACATGTGTTGATGTCCTGTGGCAATTTCAGACGCGCTCTGTCAATATGTCCCTGTTCCAAATGCCTTTTTTATAGTAAGCTTCCACATTTGTCGAAGGTGGCTAAGCAACATTCTAGAAAGTAAGGCAGAGAAAAGGATTTCTATAATTAACACAGAAATGGTATGTGCATACTGCTCTCAGAAATTGATCCTGACCTTAAATGACCTTGAACATGCTAGTAGTGTGAACAAGCATAGATTAGATGTATTCTTTCCCATTTTAGATAATCTGGGCCATGATAGAAAAGAANAGGTTACAATCCACGACCCCTTTGGTCCCACTGTCTTAAGCCTGGGGTAATCCTGAGGATTGTGGTAGAGAGAGGGCATGATGGACCAGACAGGCTAACTTCGTCACAGCCAGGAAGCAAAGAAGGAGCACCCTGGTCTAGGAGTGCCCTCCCCTTCCTTCTCCTTTATCTGCGGAGACCCTACCCTATTGATGGACTGTCCCACGTCAAAGTGGGTCTGCCGCTCTAGGCTCAGCATGTCTGGAACTGCCCATACCGACACACTCAGAGGCGGACTTTACTCATGTCCAAGCATTCTCTCAGTCCCATCAAGTGGGAATATAAAATAAGAGTAACCATCCAGAGACTACGTCAGACAAAAAGCTTCTGTACAGTAAGAGAAACAATCAACAAAATGAAAAAGGCAATATACAGATGAGAAAATATTTGAAAACCACAGATCTGATAAAGGACTAATGTCTGAAATATGTAAAGAATCCACACAATTCGGCCGTAGAGAAACAATTCAATTTGACAAGGAAATAATCTGGCTAGATGTTTATCCAAGAGAACAGAAAAGTGTTCAATTGATATCTGGAAAGCTGCTCAGTAGCAGCTCTCAAATGCAAATCCAAACCTCAATGAGGTAAGGGTGCAGGTCAGTGGTAGAAAGCCTATACCTCTAAGGATGACTATAATCAAAAAGATGAAGAGAGGACAGGACAGGACGGTGAGAGGACAGAGAAGAGATGATGCTGCTTCCTAGGGTCTTGCTCTGCGGCCCAGAATTCACTTATGTAGCTTAGGTGGGTTTTTGAAACACACGAGCCTCCTTGTCTCTCCGTCCCCAGCACTGGGATTACAGATATGTGACACCCCACCTAGCTACCACACTTTCTTTCTCAAAAGGAAGGGGGGGTGGATTACTACTTAGATTCTAAAAAGGAAATTCTGCACTTTGCTGCAACATAGATGAATATGGAGGCCCTCTTTCTAAATGAAATATGCCAGGCACAAAGAGAAGAGCTTTATGTTCTTAGCTATGTTTAGAATCTAAAAGAGAGGGGGCTGACAAGATGTTTCAGCAGGTAAAAGCACTTGCTACCAAGCCTCGCAACTGAGTTTGACCCTTCGGTGGTTAAGCTGCCCTCTGACTTCCATACACATACCATGCTCCATACACATGCCATGCTCCACCCCCTGCCACACACAAGGTAAACACATAGAACTTTTTTTTTTTTTTTGGTCTTTTCGAGACAGGGTCTCCCTGTAGCTCCAGTTGGCCTGGAACTCACTCTGTAGACCAGGCTGCCCTTGAACTCACAAAGATCCACCTGCCTGTGCCTCCCAAGTGCTAGGATTAAAGGTGCACACCACCACACCCAGCCTAGAACTATATTGCTCATCATATTTATTCCTAAGGATATTATATGCCTTGTTCCTTTTGAAATGGTGTTTTATTATATCTTGTGTATATCCCTCCACATGATTGTTTGAGCATATGACTAAACCAGTCACTCTCAAATGAGGACCTGCAGCCTATCATCTGAACACCTAGAGACAGTCCATTCTGCTTGCTCACATAGATAGCCCTCTGTCAGTTTCAACTCAATGGATAGGAAATTTATCTTCTTCTCTAACAATAGGAACTCTTGTTCTAATAATGGGAACACGCACCAGAATCTGTCGAATTATTTTTGACTCATTATTCTACATTTCATTCACCTGTCAGTCATTCCATCCTAATAATTTTCTAGCATTTAGAAGCTGTGGACATGAATTATTAGTGTTATGTAGAATCATCAAGTCAGATAATGTAATCTCAACTCTGAGGTCTGGTTTCTCCATTCAGTGTCCTCGTTCAGTTTTCTGCAGGCCTGGAGACATGGTTCAGTGGTTAAGCACACTTGCTCTTGCAGAAGACATGGGTTCTGTTCGAGCACCAACATGTAAGCTAACGACTAGCTATAACGCTGGTTCCAGGGTATCCTACACCCTTTTCTACCTTCCACAGGCATGGCATACATGTGGTGCACTTAGATACATGCATCAAAACACTCATACACATAAAACAAAAAATACATAAAATATTTTAGAAGTTTCTTTTTTAGTAAATTTTTTAAAATTTTTTATTTATTTTGTATGTGTATGAATGTACTGTCTGCATGTAGTTTTGTGCACCTGTGTCACGCAATGCCGTGGAGGTCAGAAGAGGGTGTCAGATTCCCCTGGAACTGGAGTTCTCCTGGAACTGGAGTTTCAGATGGTTCTCTGCCGCCATGTGGGTGCTGGGGATCGAACCCGGGTCCTCTGCAAGAGCGGTCGGCGCTCTTAACCGCTAGGCCATCTCTCCATCCCCCTAGAAGTTTCTTGAGATGGAAGCCCATTATTTTTCTGCCAATTTTTATTGAACCTTTGTGCATTTCATACAAAATTTCCAACCAAGTCCAGACCCATTCCCCCTTCCTTGCCCCCCACCCCGCCAGAGCTCATGCATTCCACCAGACATGATTTTCATCTTTTTCTCAGTATCTTTTAAAATTTTCAATGCAGAAGTTTACTGTTTGAGCAGAAGTTCACTTTTTCAGTCAGTTCTTTGACCCAGTCTTTTGTTGTTATTGTTGTTGTTGTTGTTGTTGTTCCTTCCAATCTGCATCACTCCAAAATATGCATATATGCATGCCACATATATCTTTTAGCATCTTCAGCTTATGACTTCTTTCCATTTTTTAATTAGACTGAAAGATGTCATGTTTGAAGGCTGCTCCTTGGCAAGCCCAAACAACCATCAGTCCTGCCCTCGTGCTCCACACTGGGGTTTTCCCTTCCCAGGAAGCCCATTCTTGAGAGACAGCACATTTTCTCTCTAGCCATTTCCAAGTTACTTATCAATCAGGTCAACTGTTCCTTTCTGAAATCAGTACCTTGTATTACGCAGAACTTAGTACCTCAATGTTACTTGCCTTCATTGTGGACTGTTGCTCTGGCTTACAATGGTTTTTTTTCTATGTTTTATGGACTTCTGATGGGATTTTCCTTTGCTGTGGTCCTGTCACTGGCTCTGCCAGATTCCAGTACACAGATAATGAAGGTCAAGTCTCCCTAACATCCAGAGCAATTTAAGAATGGCCCCAGCCTATCTCTAACACCAGGAGGAAGAGGAAGAAGAAGAGGAAGGGAAAGAGGAAGAGGAAGGCTTGAGAACATAGTAGCTTTCTAAATACCCATAAAAACATTACTTGTGGAAAGGCTTTATTTGCTATTCTTTCAGTGGAAGAAAAAGAGGACTGACAGCATTGGCCTATTTCATGAGTATGCTGTGAGTGATCGTAATTACACTGGGGCATTTTCAGTGTGAACTCAATAACAAGTTTCTGGGCACTTAACACAATTGAGGAGTAGTGATATGCATATGCTGCCACTGGAGAAGACAAATAAATAAATAGATGACCAATTACTATCAATACAAAGCAAGCTGTGCAATACTGTCTCCTCCATGCATGGCTAAGTGAGGTTTTAGTTTTCTTTTTTTTTTTTTTTTTAAATTAGTTTTTATTGATGCTTTGTGCATTTCATACATTTTTTCCAATTCAGTTCAGGCTTATTTCCCTTTCCCGCACCCCCACCCCCACCCCATCCCAGATCATGCATCTGCCATAACTGTCCTGCATCTTTCTCTCAGTTTTTTTTTTTTCATTTAGCTATAAGTGAAGATCCATGAGTACAAGCGCCTTCATTTAAAACCTATCTGCAGGCTGTGTGCCCAAACACCTACAGCACCACCATCTTGGGGGGTGACAGGTTTTTTTGCTCAATCAAGTTGATCAAAGAGTGTCCAGACTACATTGCTGCTAGTTCCCCATCCACCCCAATCGCAGCCCTTACATTTACACGCCCCCTCTTCCGCAGGTGGTTCCCTAGGCTTAGAAAAGGGGCACAGGTGGATGAGAGGTAAATACATGTCCACTCTCTGGGAGCTGTGATTGCCGACTCTGGTAATATTGGCTGTTTCTTTTCATGGGTGACAGTTTGTCCAGAAATAACCTTTCGATCCTCCTAATGAAGAACAAGCACATTATATATATAGGTATTTACGCAGCACTAATAGTTATGGTAAGGTACTTAGGCATAGGCACATGTTTGTATATGTTCATCCATGAATTACCAATTTTCCCCCCTGTTAAAATGGACAGGGTCTTACTGTGGCTATAAACACTCCTAACCTGTAGAGGATGTAAGCTTGTGGCATCAGCCATGTTGTATTCTCCAAGGGATATCAATAGCCCATTAGATTGGGATATACAGAAATATGACTGCCACAGCTGCACAGTATCTACAAGCAACTGGGGTGTAGCTGATGTTGGTAGAGGAGTCTTGCTTGACTCGAGACCCATATTTCTTTATTGTTTAGTGGCCTTTGGTAACACTCTCCTGGCATTCCAGAGGCCCATCTGTACACTTGCATGTGTGGTCTCAATACATCCCGCCCATGTTAACGTCAGGTCTTCGGGAGCAGGGTTTATTGCCTCTCCTCCTGTCGGTATCCCAACTTAGAGGCAAGGATCCCTTAAACTTTGTGGGGGCCTTGGATCCTCTGGCCATCATCTCCTTGGTAGAACATTCCATTGCTGATGTCAGCGCTCCTGTATTAATATAGTTGGCCTGAGTTGCATAGCCCTAGGACTTAGTTATATAGTTGGTTCTGAACAGAGAGTAATCCCTTCCACAGTTCCCATGTCTAGCAGTCAATTAAAGAAAGCAGTTTTTACCGGTTTCATAAGAGATACCTCTACAATAGTTGTCTTTTTTTTTTTTCCAATTTACCAGTTGGGGGAGCGCCCTATCATTGTCATATTTCTTGTTCTATGGGTGGGAATGCAAGGAAGTCTCTCATATCCGAACCTTTGTGGCACTCGAAGGTAAGTTTCATTAGGATCTTACTAAACTAGTTGTTACATGTAGGATACACAGAGGGGTTTGTTGTTTATGGCAATCTGAGGCTTTCTTCCTTTCAATATTCAAACGGGTCAACCTTTCAGTTGACACTTTTTTGTACATCCTACTCAATGCAAAACCTGTCTTTTCTTTTGCAGCCGTTAAGTTGGTGACGTTTGTCCTGTTTGGAACAAACAAATCTTTTCCCATAGTTAGTTTTAAGATTTGGAATTGCAAGGGTTTTGATGAAAATGTTTCATGTCTTTCTGTATCCCCCCCCGCTTTTTTAGCGTATGCTCTCCAGAAGACAGTTGTTATTATACATGACTATAGGTGGGATCAAGGCACGATTCATCAAGTTCACCTCATTTGTGGTGGGTGGGTGGGGAGGGGACACGGGGTGTATATCTGGATTAAGGCATATTAATTGGACGTGAGGGCTCAGCAAGTCCCCGTTGCGCCTAGACATGTCTTACAGGAACATGGTGTTTTCGGAATTAGAAACAGTAAATAGTAAACATGTGTCATTTAAACAACATTGGTTTACAGAATCTGATAAAAATGGTAATGCATCTGAATTAAATGGAGATATAATTCGCTGTTGCCCACATTTGCTTTACATAAAATCTGTAGAGCAAGAACTTTGGGATTGACACATACAAATGTTCTCTATAATTTCTCTGTTGTACAGTATCACCTTGTAGCATTCTCTTTAAGATGATTTAACGTAAAAATTAAGTTTGCTTCCCAAGTTAATCATATATAGTCACCCAAAACAACATGGGTGAATTTGAGGTTTTAGTTTTCTGAAGGTGTCACTTGTATCCTTGCAGTATTATTATTTCTAGAAAATTCATTCCAGTTAGGCAGTTCATTTTGACCCCTCTTAATATCTCACGCCCTGTCCACTTCTCCTGTCAGACTCACACTCACTCATTAGTGTCCCCCTCAGCTTTCATTTCTGGAAAGTTGCCTCTGATCTCCTTAGATCTGATTCCTGAACTATTTTCCTGAATTTCTGTTCTTGTATCAGAAACTGTGCTAAGCACAGGGTAGGTGTTCCTGGTGAAGCACATCTTCAGCCTGGCATGAACTTGCACTGAGTTCGTGCTTTACCATCCTCAAAGCTTGACTCTGTTAGTGTCTGTCAGCATTTATCATGCACCATGAATCCTCCATGCCCATCAAGCTACAAGCTAGTCCCCAACCCTAAGTAAGTTGCTGGTGGATAGATGGATGGAAGAAAGTTTCTAAACCAAGTGATACCAGCTTCAGGGAAGGGACTGGCTACACATGGCTCACAGGTAACTTGGCAGTGAGGAAAAGGCCAAGTAGAAAAGAGGGCACCACCATCAAGCAGCTAGACCTTTGCTTAGGCACCAAAGTAGTAAGCAGGGGTTCCAGAGAAGAGAAGGGCACAGCGGTGAGAGGGTAGCACAAGCTTTAGAACTGTCCCTGGAGACAGTAAGTACTGCCAGGGTTTGGAAAGGTTGTTCAGACTACAGAAAACATTAGAAAGAAGAGAACTGAGGCAAGGAAAGTCCATTGGGAGGAGGCTGTGGCAGGAATCCAGGAAAACAAAGAGGAGTATGAGCCAGGACAGTGGATGGAGGCAGACCTGACAGATGGTTGAGAGACACAATCAACAGATGGCTGTTACTCCAAAGATCGGCTTAACCAATATTTCACTCGGACAGAGTTGTGGGCTACAGTCTGTGATTGCAACACTGCTGTCCACAACATGGGAAGGTGTATAACTCAGAGACTAGAAAGGTATGGTATGTTTAGTTGTGTCCCCACAAAAGGTATGTAACAATATTAACACCTAGACCCCATGAATGTAACTTTAGTGAGAGGGTATTCATAAATGTAACCATGTTAAGATTAGGTCAATAACATGATCCCCAAACCAGTACAGCTCACGTTCTTATAAGAAGGAGATTTGAATGCAAATACTGATACACACCAGGGGGAGACGAAAGCCATGTGCAGACAGAAACACAGGCTGGAACAATCATCTATGTAGCAAAGAACATGAAGTATTACTAGAAACCATGAGAAACTAGGAGAAGTGCCGGAACCAAAGCAACCTCAGCACCCTCCAAAGGAATCAAACATGCCAACATTCTGATAGCAGATTTTTGTCCTCTAGGTCTGTGTCTCAGTCATATGAAATGTGAACCAACGTATCCACAGGAACAGAAGATAAATTAGTAGCTGCCAGGGTCAGGGAGAAAGGAGTAGATGGAGGTTGCCTTGGAGGGTGACCACTTGTGAGGAGAGGTTCTTCTAGGCTGATAAAAATGTTTTAGAACTCCTTAAAAAGTGGGGTTGCTCAGCATATTGAATGTACTAAATGCCACTGGGTTATTTTATTTTATAATTCATTTTAT
Organism: Rhizomys pruinosus; assembly: GCA_009823505.1. Lineage (NCBI taxonomy): Eukaryota > Metazoa > Chordata > Mammalia > Rodentia > Spalacidae > Rhizomys > Rhizomys pruinosus. Next base: position 6,263,166 of record VZQC01001442.1, read on the forward strand.
GATCTATAAATTTTGCCATAATTAAAAACTCATTAATTGCAGGTTTGGCTCAAAAGCATTTTGTAATTTTATGGAAAATTTCAAGACCATTAATCTTGTCTGTGGCCCTGAGAAGGGTAGGGAAGTATCCTCTTTGATTCAGTGGCAAGCAGCACAGAGAACCTAAGCAAACAGCCTGTATCTGCCCTTTGCCAATGCGGAATTCTGGGCATTGTAGCCCTGGATCAGTCTGGCCACATGGTAGGACACGTCACACTTGCATCTTATGGTAGGACAAGGTAAGACTGATAGTTCAAAGAGGCAAAGTCCACTGTATACTTTCAACATGCACTAAAGGTGTTGAGGGTAATTATTATATTCAAAAGCAATTGACCTTCAGAGGTGGTTTCTCTAGACCTGTGTTTTCCTGAGAGCTCTCTAGAAAGTGCAAGAAAATGAATCAGAGAGTCTCATCCTGACGTTTTCAAATGCTATTTTCATTATTCAAAATATTTTATTGGCATATTTTCATTGTACATAGTGTGGAGTTTCATGAAGACAGTTTCAACAGTGTTAGGTCTTTTGACCAATTTGCCAATCCTGTTCCTACCCTTAGTCTCTCCTACTTCCTTTACCTCTTCTGTCAGCTTCCTCCTGCTCTACAGATTACGTCTAGTTTCAAGCAATACACACACACACACACACACACACAAACACACACACACTCTTCTCTTTGCTTCTAGGGTTTTCTGCTTTCTTTTTTCTCCAGTTTCATCTATTTTCGAAAAAATGACATCATTCCATTCTCATTTATTGCTAAAGGTCCACTATATACATACATATATGTATATGTGTGTATTACAATTTATTTATTCATTTATTAATCTGACAATGAACACCTGGGTTACAGACAACATGATTGGCCAGGTATCTCTGAGCTGTGCTGACTTAGAGTCTTTCGGGTATCTACCCAGTAGTGGTATATGCTATTTCTGTTTTTAGTTTTTCAGGAACTAAATGTTTGTTTTCTTAATGTTAGCCATTTTATTACAGTGAAATAAAGTCTCAATATAGTTTTTACCTTTTTCCATTTCCCTGATGACTAAGGATATGGAAGATTTTTCATGTATTTATTGGCCATTTGTACTTTGTCCTTTGAGAACTCTCTACTCATTTTATTAGTCTATTTATTTGTTATAGTTCTTGGAATTTTTTAGTTCTTTATATATTATAGATATTAATCCTCTGCCAACGGATTTTTCCCCATTCTTCAAGCTATATCTTAACTGGATTATTTCTTCTATAGCTTCACTGAGGTATAAGTAAAGAATAGTAGCCTGCAAATATTTAAAGTAAAATTTGATCTCTTTTGACACTTGTAAATCATCACTGTAGTCAAGATAAGGAATATATCCCTCAGCCAGAAAGCCACTAAATTTTTTTTGTAATTCCTTGTACTTCTTCCATCTGGCCCTTGTCCATTATCTTCAGACAACTACTAATCTGTTGATTTATTTTGTAGAATTTTGTATATGGAGCTATATAGAATAGCAACTCCTGTGTCAGGCTTCTTTCATTCAGTGTAAGGACAGAGACCCATGCATACTGTTGAACACATATCAGCTACACAACAATTTCTACTGCCAAGTAGTATTCTGTTTATAGATACATCCACAGTTTTTTATCCATTTGTCCACTGAGGGGTGTTGTGATTATCTCCAGTTTCTTGGCAATTATAAAATACAACTATTGTCAACACAGCTATACAAGCATTTCCATGAACAGTCACTTTAAATTTTCTTAAGTAAATACTCAGCAGCAAAATGTTTAGGTCATAAGGTACATGTTGAACTTGTTGACAAATTCCCAAATAGCATTTTCAAAATGTGTGAACAATATTACATTCCAACATTGACATGATTTTTTTTAATGATCCATGGTTCTCTAGGGTTGGTAAAGGTTCATGAATTTTCACACATATTCTGTAGCAAAGTAGAGATTGGGATGGATCCAGAAATAACCTTGGGCCTGGTTCTGGAGGATATATTTTGAAACATAAATACAAGGAGTAGAGATTTGTGACGGTTCAATGATGTGTAAGAAAGAGAGATGCGCTGGGAGTAAGAAAACCTCACAAGGAGTCGGATCGGCTCTCAGAAGGGAAGGCTGAGGGAGGGGCCTGAAAGAATGGAAAGATTATCAAGTATCTAAGCCAGGAATAGTGTTACCTGTTTTCATCCTTAGATAACTTTGGGCTTTCTAAAGTCCTTCTTGCCTTGCTTCTCTCTCTCTCTTTCTCTCTCTCTTTCTGAGACACTGTCTCATTGTATTGCCTTGGGTGGACTGAATCTTGCTATGTAGAACAGGTTGTCTTTAAATTCACAGAGTTCTTCCTGCCTCTGCCCCCAGAGTGCTAGGACTGAAGATGTGTGCCACCAAGCCTAGCCTTTCTCGCTTTTTTGTCATCTCTTTGAAGGCTGAATTCTGGTGAAGCAAAATGGTTTTACACTGTGTCAGAAAATTTTTCACTCCACAGAAGAAGCCCTCATGTTGGGCATTCCTCTCAAGGCTCTTTGTTTGGAAAGTTCCAAAGATTGACAGCATGTAGAATCCAACAGAATACAAGACTTGAAGCCTAGAGTCATCTTTCCAAGGGCAAGCTCTACAAGAGGTATCAGCTGCTTCCTCTCCTGGAGCTTAGTTGCTCCCCAAATCCAGGATGAAGCAAAAACTAGATGGCATCTAAGGTATCTTACAGCCCCCATATTCCAAGGATCACAATCTGAGCCCAGTTCCATGGGACTGATCCTTGCCTTTGAGCAGTAAACACTAAACCTTTTGTATCTGCATCTCAGAGCCTACATCCACAGCACTTAATGGAACCATTGCTGTTCTGATGATGAAAGTCACAATGGGCAGGAGACTCATGTCACTAATCCACCCCAACGCCATTTTGAACCTCTCTGATTCTGAGTACCCATTGCTACTGTGACTATCCTTGAATATAAAGCAATAGGATGTGAAGGGGAAGGGAAGGAAAAGAAAAGCCTTAGATTGAGCCTGTCTTTCTGCCAAATATATGTTCTGGGAGCCTTTGAATTATGTTGAGAACGGCTGGATCTGGCTCTGAGGAAGGAGTCTCAGTGAGTGACTTCACTCCCTGGATTGTCTTTGGCACCCTATACTTTACAGCATCTCCTTTAACTCTTGCAGTGTATGATGGATAGATTGTGCTATTATTGCTTCCGTTTTACAGAGGAAGACAACCAGGTACCAAAAAGTACAAAAGTCTTGCTCCTTATCACACAGTCAAATAACTGTAGAAATGCTTACGAAAAAAAAAAAATTTTCTTACCTAGATAAAATCTGAATTCACATGTAGGGAGGAAATCCGCCCTGCCCTAGGCTCCATCCCTTTAAGGAGTCTCCAGTCTAAGTCAGGAATGGCCAGTTCAATCTGCAGTTCACTTCCCCAAGTTCTGAAAAATATAGATGACCATGGGATCAAGATTCCTTGATGTTCATGCTAGGAAGGGATGAGTCCCACGGTCCTTCAGAAGACCTATGCTTGTCAGTATTTTTCTATCAAGATAGTAACACACTTGTAGAGTTTCTCTGTGGCAAACATTAACTGGGTTTGGGCCCTTTCATCTTGGCCTCAAATGAAAGCCTGTAATCTCACCAAGGGAGACACAGGCAGAAAAGGAGAGCTATCTTGGCATGATTCAGTCCCAGTAGGACAGAACGGTGCCCTCTTTTCCATTGACCAGGACTCCTAGCATGCCCTACAAAAGTGGTTGGGGGTCTGACTCAGCCTCTCCCCTGCCCCTCCCTTACTATCCCCCTTCTATTTCATCTCCATCTCTGAAAGCTCCCTCTCAGCCATTTCCCGGGAAGGACTGACTCATGGGTCCCAAACTGTCTCACTGGGGAAAAATTTTGGAGTGTCCATCAACAATTATAGGCCGTAGGCACGTCCTCTGTCCAAAAAGGCCCAGCCATGCTAAATAAACAACTATACCAGCATTCTGAAAACCAGACAAAGAGCTCTCAGGAGAGCCTCTCTAACTGGCTATCAAAAGGTTCATTATACCTGGAGAGAGAGTAGGAAAAGCTGTTGATTCTAGTATCCTTGTGGCATTTGCAATGGCTTGTTTGTGAGCTCTGCAGAGCTGAGATGGTCCTCAGGCCTTCCTGAAAGAAAGAAGATCGGCCAGAGGTGCTGAAGAAATTATACTCAGATGATGGAATTCTTACCCTGTTTTGTGCCATGGATGCCCTTGGGCTTCTTGTGAAACTTAAGAGACCTCATCTCAGGGAACTACATGGGTTTAAATGCATAAAATAAAACAATGAGATCACAAAGTATACTAATTAGATCAAAAGCATTATTAACATCTTAACAAATCTGCAGTATATTAACTCATGTGCTTTTTAATACATTAAATAAGATCCAGTAGTAGGTCTGATAATGACTGTAATTTCAAGGTAATGGTATTTAGAGACCCCTGCTATGATTGTAATGCAGAATTAAAATATCTGCAATTTCTCTTGGCAATAAGCCACAGGTTCTGTAAATATTTTTTTAGTTTGTTACCAACGTTCATAATTGAAGAAATGCTACATTTCACTTAGAGGTTAGCCAAAAGAAAAATGAATTTACCCCTGTTGAACTACATGGGCTCCTGGAATTCTACCCATGGATTGAAGAACAAGAGTATTTGAAAAGGTCTGATATAAGCGTCCTGTTCGGAGATAAGCACTCCGCAGCTTCTTCTCTGCATATTGGCCAGTTGTGGGTCTCTTTGTTAATCCCCATCTACTGCATAAGGAAGCTTCTCTGGTGAGAGTTGAGAAATGCATTGATCTATGGGTATAACAAGTCATTAGGAGTCATTTTAATATTATATCTATTCAGAAGAATAATAGTGGGCTCTCCTCTATGACCTGTCAAACCTCTGCAACCCAAGGCTCAGGGATCATTGTGGAAGAGGGAATGGAAAGATTGTAAGAATTGTGGATGACCACAAGGAAACAGAGTTTTCCAGACAGCTGGGCAGTTACTCACTTGAACTCACTGCAATGATGACAGCATGCACAAGACCCACATTAACTCAAGCCAGACAAAATTTCAGCATAGAAGTGGGAAAGTGAGTAAGAAGCCCAAACTCTAACTGAGGAACTACTGGCCACCGGTAGCTTCAGGGAGAGGGAGAGTCAGCTTTCTTTAAGGATGTAAAAGAAACATGATGGATAGGTTAACCAGACCCCAACAGATGAACCTACACCAAAAGACAGAAATGTGTGTGTGTGTGTGTGTGTGTATATACATATATATATATATATATATATATATATATATATATATGGCAGGGGGTGTTGGTGGGCTACAGATAGGGGAAGGAGTCTAAATATGATCAAAATATATTGTATGATGTTCTCGAAAATTCAATAGAAATGAAAAAATATATTCTAAAAAGAATGCTTGTTAAAGGAATATTGAAACCCATTTGATTGAGTTTCCCCTCCCTGATTTCTTAGCTAAGTCACACTATTTTCCATATGATTTTTAAATGATACTGTCCTTTCTTCTTACCACCAAAGTATACTTAGAACAATTCTATTCTATTGCTAACTTCCTCACTAACGAACTGCCTGATCTTGGGTAATTGATTGAACCTCTTCGAAGATCAGTTTTGTCTTCTGCAAAATGGTGATAACAATACCCAATTCCTAGCACTGCGTGCAGGTTAAATAAGCTAATGCTCAGAAAACATTGCGCAGAAGACAAAACTAAAAAGAGTAGAAGGCACATGAAACACAGACTAGGAACAGACAGTGATGATGGCTACAACCGGCTAACACTAGCTCCTAAAAATCCATTATTACATTTTCAGGAGTCTTGCAAGCTGGTTGACATCATGTTGATAGCTTAAAATCAATCGCAGCAAGAATATTTACAAAACAGAAACCATCAAGTGCTGTGATACCACTTTCAATCAGAGCTCTTTTTCCCTCCCCTGGCTGAGCCCCTTCTTAAATGTCTACCAGCACACCGCTAGGAGAGAATGGCTGGAAGGGGCTACACTTATCAAAATGTGAGTGAGGCAAAGTATACTTTATATTAGGAAGATGTAAACATTCCGATGATTAGCAGAGGGAGAGATATTTCTTGCAGCCCAAGTCCTTCTCATTTTCTCTCTATTGGTTTTTCTACCTACAAAGTTTCAGGACAAAGAACATGTTTTTCCTTGATGAATGTTCTTAAGTCCTTGATAATTACTTCCATTTCACCAATTGAGCAAAAAGGATGTTTTTCAGATAAGGAAAAAACAATCTCTGCTCTGTTTTATCTGCAGAGTCATATTTTACTCAAAATCCAATATCGCTACGTAATAGTAACTTACTTCCGTGTCAACTTTTATCTGTAAGACTCTAGTGCATTCTTTCTGGAGAATACTGCAAGGCATAACAGAGTAAAATGAGTTTAGTGATTATGCAGCCCTGTTAGCATTGCTTGAATCCAAATGTTGGCTTACATGGTGTTTTCAGAACTCGTAAGGGGATATTTATGCCTGCAAATGGAAGCGCTGAGTAGTTACAATTGCAGGACCAGTGTGGGGGAGGAAGTCCTGAGGTGGTGGTTTGTTCAGTCACTGGCATTGATTGCATAAGGTATTTTCAAATGGATCTCTGCTATCTTGCCAGTCTCCAGCCACTTGGATCCTCTGCTTTCCACTCTCCAGTCTTTCCTTTCCCCATCATGTGTTAGCATATGCAACTGCAAGCAAGACAGCTTAGAAGGAACTACACTCTGACTCAGGGTGGTTACGGGGTTGTCTTAGATAAGACTGCACATCACGTTGGGTGGAGCTGCTGTAGGGGTGCTCCAACAGGGAAACTCTGCTGCTACACTCATCCGGCCTCCAGGTGCTCCGTGGAGATTTTGAGTGGCTGTTGACCTACCGGTCTTAGGTCTGTCTGCCTATAATTCCATTTCTCTTGGACGGTGTTGGATTTGTGCAGTGTGGAAGGCTACAGAGTGTCTTAGACTTTCTCTGCTGGGGATGCAACATTGTCATTCTCTGAACATCGGCTCATGCACTCCTTTTTAATATGCCATTCATTTGGATTGGTCCGCTGGCTGGCTGCCCAGCAGCAGGTAGACAAGGACTTGCCAGCTTGCTTTCACATACCAACTTGAGAGAAGTGAGGACACATTTCTTCCAAGCTCAGCAACTGTAAAAACATCAGTCTAACCAGATCTGATGTCACATTGGGGAATTTTTCCCTATTCCATCTCATGTCTGCAAAAGGCTTTAAAGAGACATATAAGGATGTGAGCAATGCAGAAACATTAATGTCATGATTATCCAAAAGTAATAAGGAGTCAAGTATGGGACCAGTATTGCCAACATGAATTCTGGAAGCAAAGGTGGTAAAATTAGCATTTAGTCATTTGATCTGGTCCAAACTCCCCCTTTTCTATGATTAAAGCTTGTCTAGTTCACTTCAGATTAAATTGACAGCTGAGGTGCCTGTGGCTCCCAGATGCAAGCCAAACAGTCCCTATTTACATGTGTTGATGCCTGTGGCAATTTCAGACCGCTCCTGTCAATATGTACCTGTTTTCCAAAATGCCTTTTTATATGTAAGCTTCACATTTAGGAAGGTGGATAATGAACATTCTAGAAAGTAAGGCAGAGAAAAGGATTTCTATAATTAACACAGAAATGGTATGTGCATACTGCTCTCAGAAATTGATCCTGACCTTAAATGACCTTGAACATGCTAGTAGTGTGAACAAGCATAGATTAGATGTATTCTTTCCCATTTTAGATAATCTGGGCCATGATAGAAAAGAAAATCCTTGGAAATCTCAAGAGCATTGTCATCTAGAGAGAGCATTCTGCAATGCTCCCAGAAGAGAGTAGGAAGTGGTTCCAGCCATGTCTCCCATGTTAAGGGAGCAACTTAATCTCACAAAACCAGCCTTTTGACTCCCATATTGGATCTTAACACACTTGTGAGTCTGATGACTGTTCAAGTCTCTCTTCTCTGGAGCATTTGCGCAGAAGGAAGTTTTAATTGCTGATACTCATTCCCAAGCCACCATCCACAAGAGGAAATTTCTGTATGCACTATGTACCTATTACAGGTCAGGCCCTTTTCTAAAGAGTGGGCATCCAGTATCAGAGTCCAATTATAGTAGGGAGAGACTAGACAGGGAAAAATCTTGTGTCGCTTTATATAGCATAACACACAGCACTCCACCTACTCAGCAGCTGCAGCCATAGGGGCTGAATTCTCTACTAGTAGTACTTGAATGAAGGCTCAGATAAAGAAGATCCAGCAGCTACCATTTGGTGGTTCCTGTCATGTGTCAGCAACTGTGCAAAGGTTACATTCAAGTTATCATACCTTCATGCTATGATCTTCATAGTCCAGAGCTCCTCCCATGGGTACAGAAGTTCAAGGAACATCTAACAAGTATGACAGTGTCCTCCCTATGAAGCATGAGCACCTTTACCCTAAAAGAAAGTTGGACGCAGCTATATGCTGCCTGGATCTAACAAGTCTTGACCAGGGACTCTTGCCTTCCTCAGTCCAAGCGTTTTCCTGTGGAATAAGACTAAGCTCTGCGCTTTCCAGCTTCGTCAGCACAGAGGAGCCCCACCCTGCCTCTGTGGATTCTGGGCTGGGACAGCAGGCTCACAGAATGATGAACTTGTTGCCTTACGTATCATGGTGCTTACAACACTGCCTGTGTGTGCTTTAGAGAACCCTAGCCAGCTGCAAGGCCAGCTCTGCCTTTGGCATGCACAAGGCCTCTTTTTGGATTTGGCCTTCAGTCCAGCTGGAGGAGCTTTGACAGAACCACTGATGAGCAGAGCAGAAAATGTGCATAAGCTGGCAGGGCTCCTGCTTAGAGGCTATCTCTTACACATCTGGGATGTTGCCTCCATACCCCGTACTGCTCCAACCTGAAAATTGCCCTACAAACCTACCTGACAGGAGCCTTTGCTGCCAAAGGCACTTTCCCTGGCACCTGTGTCTCTTTCCTTCCTGTGTCCCAGCAAGCTAGCCCTCGAGCACTGTAGAAGCCCTAAGAGCAGAAAGGGACAGGAAGACTAGGCAGGCTGACAATCAGTTGAAACCACTTACTTTATTTAACTGACTTGTTGACTTTGCAAATTGTGATACTTTTCATCAAATTTAGGAATAAAGATGCAGTAAGTAAAACCATATGATCTAGAGATCCATATTAAAAGTCAAGGACTATTTTTCAAGAGTCTCCAAAAATGTTCTCAAAATAAAATGTATTAGTAATCTTGCCTGTTTTCACAAGAAAAGACATAAGCAGGCACTCATTAGGAAAAGAACAGTTCTTGTGTCAGCATAGGATTCTACGCTCTGCAGGCTTTGTGATTCATGACACAACATCGGAACATATCAAAACAATCATGACTACAAGAAACCATTTCTTTTATTATAGTTTGATCATTATTATTTTGTGTGTGTGGTGTATGCACATGTTCCTGTGTTGTGTTTATATATGTTGTGTGGGTGCACGTGCATACACATTTATCTGGAGGCCAGAAGCCAATGTCAGGTGTCATCCTCAATCACTTTCTCCCTGACTTTTTGAGGCAGGATCTCTAACAGAACCTGGAACTCACAATTTAACTAGACTAACTGGCCAGCAATCCCCAGAATCCTCTTGTTTCTACCTCCCTAGTTCTGGGACTGAAGGTATGTGCCACCATGCCCAGCAATTCTATGGGCTCTGGAGATTCAAACTCGGGTCGTCATGCTTGCATGGAGGGCACTTTACCGGCTGAGCTATCTCGTCATCCTCAAGAGAAATCATTTCAATCCCATTATTCAATGGAAAGCAACATAGGAGAATCCCCTAGGTCCTTACCCAGCAACACTTCCTTTCCTGGTATCTTTTAACTATCCTCTCCTCCCTTTTTACAGCCCTCAAATGGATTCTTCTTCTTCTTGGCTAACACCTTTTGCTGTTCGTTGCTCAGTTCTTCCAGTAGTCCAGCAGAAGATCTTGTTGGCATCTCAAGGTGAAACATGACCCAATGAACTTAGCCTCAAACCTTTATTGGGTTGTAACAATGTTGTCCATCATTTGATTTCACAGCCAACTTCTTTTCTCTCTTGTCTCACTCTCTCAAATAGCCTGAGTTTCTTTGTTTTGTCTTTATTCTTTTCATGGGAAATCAGAAAAGGGGGAATTTATTCAATGTGAGATTTTAAAAAATATTTTATGAGCGTATTGCCTGTATGTAGCTATGTGCACCCATGTCATGCAATGCCTGTGGAGGTCAGAAGAGGGCGGTGGATGCCCTGGAACTGGAGTTACAGATGGTTATTAGCAATGTAGGTGCTGGAAACTGAACCCAAGTCATCTGCCAAAGCAGCCAGTGATCGGAACAGCTGAAGCCATCTCTCTAGTCCCAGATGTGCGATTTTTTTTAAACTAAAATAAGTACTGTAAATTTTATTGCAATCATAATACTCCCTTCATTTACCTGAGTCATCACAAAGGTGACTCAGAAGGGCTAGAGAGATTCACTTCCCTGTGTCTAATTAGTAAGGAACATCAGGTCAGCTCTCCTGTCCATTCAAGGATTGAGAGAAATAACCCAACGTGTCCTTTTGATGATTCACTTGGCTCAGTTATCTTCTCTACACAGTATTTCTTGAATTCTTCCCTTATGTGGTGTAAGCATTGTATAATTGGTGCTTTGGAATGACCTGTAAGAGATAGAAGGCTGGGATGGATGATGGCATTGCGAGATGGCCACTTGGCCACTGACAGCCATGGTGAATGACACACAGGGCCAACACATTGAGGGAGAGGAGAGCATTTACTAACAAGATCCTGACCCTTCTGCATAGAGCATAAAAGAATCGCAAAGAACTACCAAAAAGAACCATAGAGACCACTAGATGAGCAGGTACCTCCAAATTTCTAGGAGAAAGAGTCCTTACACAGGACATCCTATGTGGCTATAGTTTACTTGATATGAATTACTGAAATATACATTTAGAGGAATAGTGAGTCAAAAGTAGAACCAAAAAGCAAGGGGAGAAGAGTGGCTGGCTGTGGGAGAATAGAGTCCTTCATTGTGAGAAAATGCCACTGGTAGGAAGGTAGATTAGAGAAAAGCAGGCAAGAGGTTTTGGACCTCACCAAAGCACTTGGCAGCATCTGTTGTGAAATCCTCATTTACAGCTCAGTTATGTGATTGTGTGAGCAATTAAAGAGCTCAATCCAGAGGCCATGGAAAATGGATTAATGTTTTCCCTTAGAGAGAGGTCTAGAGGCAGGTTGGGGGCTCCCTTATAGCTTGCTTTTCTTTTATTTCAATGATCCAAATGAGGACTTAGAAAAGCACTCTTACCAGATTTGTGTGTGACTTAGTGCCAGAAGGCGAGCAATCTTGTGTAGCATGAAATTGACATCGAAAGAGATCTTGAAGAGCTTGAAATTGTCATAGGAAATTTAGCAGAAATAAGTGACAAGTTTTATATTTGGGTCCTGGACCAATCTTCCTAGGAGCAGAGGAAAGAGAGGTGGCTTGGGAATAAAGTAGGGAGTCTGAGTTGACAGTCATCTTGTAATGATTCTGTAGTGAGCTGAGCCTGCCAGCAACACTGCCAGAGGCTCAAACTAGAGCCAACTGGAGCCTAGCAGACATTTAACTGAAAGGACTGCTTTTGCAGTCTCCAGGCAGACAGATACCAGGAGTGATAAAAGGATTAAGCCCAATCCCAACCAGTCTCACTCAGCTCCAGCACTTTTTAGTGGAAGGTCGTGTAAGCACCATCTCTATTGCCTACTGAATATACGTCCTTGGATTCTTATTTCATTCTTATTCTTTGGAGTATGTTGACAAATGTTTTGAGAGTTGGACAACTTCCTAATGGAAAGCAGAGCTCTATTGGCCTTTCTAGATATGTCAGCTAACCCTGCTGACTTCTGCCCAAAAGCAACTCAGCAGAAATGCTCTCCACGGCAACTTCTTTTTTGTAATGTAACATCTTTAGAAATTCTCTGAGAATTTCATATATGCATACAATATATTTTGGTTCTGTTCACCTCCACTCCTCTCCCTAGCTCTTCCCAAGATTCACTCCCCATCCCTCATAATTTGGTATTCTCTTTTTTTTATAACCCACTGGTTCAGCTTGTGCTGCTAATATACTCATGGGCACAAGATCATCCTCTGAAGCATGGTCAGCCTACCATGGGCCACACCCTTAAAGGAAACTGACACTCCTTCCCCCAGAAGCCATCAACTGTCAATAACTCTCTGCTAGTGGTAGAGGCTCATGAGTGCCTCCCATGCTTCAATTAAAAAGCAAATTCTTGAATATGGAATAAATTACATAAACCAGCAGGGACTTTATAAACATCTTTAAAGGTAAAACGTATTGAAATAATAACTTCTGTTTGTACTAAGATTCTGTAGTTGATGGGACTTTATGGTGCTTGAACTTTGCCACAATGAAAGATGGACAACACTCATACTTGCTTTACATAACCAAGAAGAACACAGGATGAATACTGGAGTCAATATGATTGAATAGGTGAACGGATGGCTGATTAGATGAAATAACTGCAATGTCTTGGCACACAAGTGTTGTTTTGCAGTGCTTCTAAATCCATCATCAACTATGCCCATAGTTGAGAGATGATAATGGATGACATTCCATTAAAATTCCTGTAACTCATGGTCTCAAGCGTGTCATAATAATATGCTTTACAAACTCTAGCTACTTGAACCTTTAAGCACCAGAAATGTGTTTGTTTTGGAATTTAATAGCTGTTCTTGGGAAAATTTGACCAAGAAGGGTCATTGAAGTTGTAAAGGTGGTAGTTATTTGAATTTAGAAGAAAGAAATCCAAAAGATGTAAACACAATGAGAAAAGTCAAAGTCAGGAGAATCAGGTGTATCGACTCTGTACCCCAGCACTCCAGGAAAATATGAATGTGGCCCAGCTCAAAATCATAAAGCCACTTAAAGAATGAGATTTTTTTCAATGTTTAAATAACTGTACTGAGCGGTTCTGGAGTATAAACCTTGAAGATGGCAATATTTTGTTGGGATGAATAGCAAGAGGGTTCAGCTGGTAAAGGCACTTGCTGCTAACCCTGATGACCCACTATGATCTCCAGGACCCACAATGGTGGAAGGAGAAAACTGAACCCTACAAGTCGGCCTCTGATCTCTATATATGTGCCGTGGTGCATCCATGTGCACATGCAATAAATAAACAGTGAATGTAAACCAATAAAGTTTTGACATACCTGACAAACCTTTCTAACTTGTTCGGGATGTCTCGTTGGGTGAGCAGAGCCAACTGGGGATCACTGAGCGGGATTTAAGAATCAAGAAACAAGATTTTGGTCATTTTCCTAAAGCTTCCTCTTCCCATGAACTAGCAAATCAAGAAACACTTCAGCCAATGGCATGTTTTCCTTCTGACTCAGGGAGGGGAGGCTTGATTGAGAAAAGATGTCTTATTTGTCCCAGTATTAGCACTGGGCTTATAGGATAGAGTGATTTGGATCCATCGATCAAGCGACTTGCATCTATAATCTGCTTAGGGTTTGGCAGCCTCTCTTTTGCTCAAGATACATCACAGCAGTGGAACTTCATACTCAATAAATGGTGAACTCGAGAGAGTGCAGGCAGTAGACATGGAGGGAAATTCAGCTCTTGCTATCAAGCAGGGTAGTCTGCTGAAAGTAGTCCTATCAGTTTTCCCTTCTAGATCTTTTAAAAGCTGAAAGCTGGCTGTGTGCGAAGCCCTGGTCTCGCCTGTTTATCAGGCTGTGCAGCTGAATGCCTGCCTATAAAACCGCATTTATCTTGAATGCCTGCTTGCCTGTGTTTTGTTGACTGTCTTCTTGAAGGGAAGTGTCTGGGAACCATCTCTGAAATGCAGAGCATTTCTCCCACTTTTTTTCTAAACTGGAGCCATTGTCGCCAACTCACAATCAACAAATAATCTTGAAAATTAGATTGTTTCCTCAGAAGCTAAGGGTAGCAGCCTTCACCATTTTCTTTCATTTGGGAAATAATATCTAAAATGTTTGCAGAGAAGTACTTCCAAGAACGGAGAGAACTGACTTCATCATAACAAGTACTAAAGGCACATTTTTGTCCCATCAGACAGAGTTTCCCATAGAGTTTGTAAGGCGAGTGCTGGCATTCTTCTGGTATTCAAAATTCACAATCCATCCAAAGGAACATGGGTTTAAATGGGAACTCTTCCCAGCTCTCTTTCTGCCGAATACTTGAGTTTTTGGTTGTTGCTATGAAATGGCTATTCTGAAACTTGTAAGTCATGGATACATTGGAGCCTTTGTTAAGCAGACCCCAATGTTTACACATTATCTGAAGTGGTTTTCTTTGTACTTAGGCATAATTGAAGACACGGGTACAGACCTATGGACTCAATTCTTCTCATGTCCAGTGGCTATTAACTTCTCACCTCTCTTAGTTCTGGCCAATGTCCCACTTTCTCTTGGGATCTAAGATTGATGAGTAATTAGTGATCATTTTCCTAAGATATGCATGACTCTGATCCCCTCAAATTCTTTTAAATTAAAATTGAGGAGGGATATCATTAGTTTTTTGCTTTAAAATAGAAAGAAGGGACTTAAAAATCCCACTTCCCCGGGAATCTGTAGTAAGTCTAGCTTCCTTCCAGCAGACTATGACTGAGAAAGCACGATAGGTAGATGACCACAGAGGAAAACTAGTCACCCACATAGAAATGGTTCCAACTGGCAAGCTTCCAAGGGTCCTCCAGGCCAAGCTCATTTAGTATACCAAGAGAAAACGAAACTTAGAGAGGGGAAGCCTTGCCAGGGTTAGGTTGCAACCTCGATGATGCTGGCAGGCACTGGACAGCCTGGGAGGCTGACTTGTGCATTTGTTAAGCTTCTTACATCTGGGCCCCTTCAGAATGAGGTACTCAGGAAATACTGTAGCTAGTGTCTCTTCAATTCTAGCCTGTGAATGTTGTGCACTGGCCTGGGATTTGGTGAAGCTGACTTTTAGAGTCAACGTTTACAATCCATATGGTCCCAAACAAGTTTCTGCCTCAGTTTTCCTATCTCTACAAGAGGAAGGGGGTGTTGTATGTTATAATCTCTGCTTTCATATTAAAACTGCACTATTCTAGGTTTTACTGGGAGAGAGAGAGAGAGAGAGAGAGAGAGAGAGAGAGAGAGAGAGAGCAAAATGGGATCAGGTCACTTCAGTTTAGTTGCTAGTTCCATTCCAAGTACTGCAGAAAAGGGCTGTCCTCTCCTGAACCACCCATGAACTCAGCATCCCTCTGCTCAAGCAGCTTTCAGATTTAGAGAACAGCTCATATCCTTACATGTCCCATGTGAGAGGAGAGAGAAAAGAGAATCAGGACTATTTTGTAGGAAAGAAATCCAAGACTCAAAAAGCTCACTGTCTTGAGGATGGAAATGAACCCCGGTCTCTTGGCTCTGAGACCCATGTTCAGTCCACTGTTGAGCCTAGACCATCAGATAAAATCCTTTGCAAAGCTTAGTTGTTTGCCTCTGCCTGCTGTTCTGACTGGCATCTGAGCCCCAGTGTAGCATGTTTACAAACTGTTTCCACATTCAGAGGTGATTGCCTACTGAATCTCTACAAAACCAAACAATTGCAACATTTTCCTCCTTCCTCACTTAGCATTTTCAGCTATTTCTGTATGGCAAGTCTAGGGAAATACTGTTTAAAAATCATTTTGAGGAGACAAATAGCCACGTTTGTAAACTTGGAGCCATAGCTGATCAGTGAATAAGGACAAAAACTAGACAAGCAAGCAGCTACTGCTCTAGATTCCTTTGTTGGTCATATGCAAATAACCTGAGGGCTAAATGAACAGCAAGTCCACTTGGATGGGTGGGTTGAAGGATCAGCCACCCACCACCCTAAGTGTAAAGAAGTGTTCTTCCCCCAGGTAGTCCAGTATTTAGTGTTCCTCAGGAGCAGAGAGAGAATGAGAATGAAGGTGTGTGTGTGTGTGTGTGTGTGTGTGTGTGTGTGTGTGTGTGTGTGTCTATCAGACTGTGTCCCTGTATCCGTGTGTATGTTTATTTTTTTCAAAAACCAAGCAAGAATCTAACACCACTCTAACAGTCTGAACTTTGCTTAACACAAAAGCTTACTTAACTTATCAAAGCTATAGGCATTTTACAGGAAATCAGCACTGAAGAAGCAGAGGCAGGAGATCATGAGATCAAGGCAAGCCAGGGCCACACAGTAAACCCTATCTCGAAAATCAAACAACAGGAACATAAAACTGACATCAACTCATTCTCCAGTAGAGTTCTTCTAAAATGCCATGTGCATAAGGAAGGTATGGCAAGACAGGGCCGCCTCACTTACCAGACTTCTCTTAGGGCTGCTTCAGAGGTGCCGGGATATTGGTGGATGCCTGCTCAAGATAGGCCAAGGATCCCTTGGGATCCTTGGCCTATCTTGAGGGATTTCGGCTGGCTTTTTGTATTGCACATTGATGACCTCCAGCACCTGCTGCCAATGCCTCAGCTTTGTCAGGTGCTTCTGGACCAGTGCATCTTTCCGCTGCAATTCACTGCTCAGTTCTGAGACATCCTCTTTGATAACTTGCTCTGGTTTCTGGACAGACAACTGCAACCTTTTTTGTAGGAAAAAACATTCTGTCTGTCTTGCAATGTCCAAAAACTTCTGGATACACTGATCAACACCAGTCCGGATTTCTTCCTGATCAGTGCCATTGACATAATCCTGATTTACAAGGGAAGTAAAGCAAGCCTCGAACGAGAACTCTAGTTCGTCCACCAAGGTGTTGTTTGGCAGTCTCGGAGCCCCAGGCACCACTTGGAGAAGCGAAGCCTGGCCCGGGAGGCCTTGTGGAGGAGGCAGGGGCCCGGGCCCCATGTGTTTGTTTACTGATGACTATGTGTGTATCCAACTTATGAATGACATAGAATAAAAAGAACACTGAAATAGTTTCCTAGTACCATCCAACACAAGTCCAGCTTTGATAATCAGCTAAGGAAAGTCTTAGGTAAACTCAGTGTGTGGACTTTAGTGCACGGGAAATCAGCCCGTGCATGTCCAGGCCTTCCAGTTTGGATTACCAGTTCCACTCCAAGATCTCTTGCAAATCCCAAAGTGATAGGGGAATGTGATGGTAAACACATTCAATGATTGCTTTCCTTTTACAAGAAATGAGGTCTTGAAAAATCTCAGCCTCGCATTAGCTCGAAAGGCTAGCTCCACTGCAGTGGAGTATGTGATGAGGTCAGTATTGTCATCACTACTTTAACATAGTCCTGATCTGCCTTCATGTCTTGCTGTCCCTCGTTCCATAAAACTCTGTTCTCTGCTTGCCATGATGAGTGGTCTCTATCTGTTGTTCAGTTTTAGAGTTAAGTAATTTTTTTTCTGGGCATGGCCATCTTGAGAAACAGCTTCTCTCAATGGTCTTGGTGGTTTGTATAATTACTGACTCTTTGAAGCGGTATTCTGCTCTCTGAGCCCAATGCGCGGGACCTCGGGGCACTTATATTTGCCAGGAAGCCCTAGACCTGACTTGATTTGTTACTGAATGACACTTAACATTCAAGAAAGGTACATTTTTAACTTGGATGTTGTGGTGGTTTGAATGAGAATGTCACAGGCTCCAAGTGTTTGAACATTCTCTACTCAGTTGGTGGTGCTGTTTAGGGAGGTCTTAGAAAGGATGGCCTTCTCCACAACTTTAGGTTTTGATTTTGTGTTTTCTTTTTGCCAGGGTCTCATATAGACCAGACTGACCTCAAACTAACTATGCAGCCAAAGATGGCCTTATATTTCTGATGCTCCTGCCTTCACCTCTCAAAAGTATGATTACAGACATGCATCACCACATCCATGTTATGCAATGCTGGGGCTCAGGGCACTGTGTATGCTCGCCAGGTCCTCCACCAACTAAGCTACATGCCCAGCTCCATTTTTTGGTTGTAGCTTTTTTTTTTTTCATTTTTTGGAGAATTTCGTACTTGAGCATTTTCTTTGCATTATTTCCACAGCTTCTGTCTTCTTACATGTCTCCCCACTCCATCTAAATTTCTTGTCCTCTTCTTTATTATTGTTACATGTACATATGCATACATTGATAAGCATATATAGCTGTTTTTTAAATATTTTTATTCTTTGACCATTTCATACAGTGTATTTTGATTACATTCAATCCCCCCCCATCTCCTTGCAGATCCATCTCCACCTCTTGATGCCCCCAAGTTCCTGTCATTTTAAAAAGCCAATCAAGTCCAGTTTGTGTTCCCTAAATAGTCTTTAGTGTGGGCCATCTCTTGAAGTGTGGTCAACCTACCGGGAATCATACTTCAAAGGAAAGTGACTCATCCTCTCATAAGCAGCTCTGAGTTGCTAATAGCACCTCAGGCAGAGGTGGGACTTTGTGCCACTTGAGCTTGTATAGGCATTGTGTACACTGTCACAAGCACTGTGGATTCATATGTGCAACTGCACTGTTGAGTTCAGAAAACACAGTTTCCAGGGCTGGAGAGATGCCTCAGCGGTTAAGAGCGATGACTGCTCTTGGAAAGGACCAGGGTTCAATTCCCAGCACCCACATGGTGGCTAAGAACCATCTTTAAGCCAGGTGTGGTGGCGTACACCTTTAATACTAGCAATCAGGAGGCAGAAGCAGGCGGATCTCTGTGAGTTCAAGGCCAGCCTGGTCTACAGAGTGAATTCCAGACCAGTTGGGGCTTTTTGAGACCCTATCTCAAAAAGACAAAAAAAAAAAAAAAAAAAAAAAAAAAAAAAAACAGTTTCCTTATATTCATCCACCACGTCTGGCTCTTGCAATCTTTCTGCCCCCTCTTCTGTAAGGATCTCTGATCTAAGAGGAGGAATGTAATATAGATCTCCCATTTAGGGCTGAGATGTCCACAATCTTACATTTAGTTTCTTTTAAGGTAACTTTTTACAACAAAAAGTGACATTTTTCAAATATTAATATATTTATTAGCTCAAACTATAATTATATGCCTTGCAGCCCTTACATAGTGTCAAAACAGTCCTTTCAAATGCACAGAAATGTTGAACAACATATTATGCTTTGCTAAACTCAGTTGGGCTGGAGTCCTCTGAATCATGGAAGCTCTTGACCAAGTAATTAATTCCTTCTGAAGGCTGTAGCGAAACCCTTCATGTAAGCTTGAATGTGCATTGCAGACCCATTCAGTAGATAGTTACAGAGACCCTACTGTAGGACTGAACACTCCAGCACTATAGACACATCAAATATGTGACTCCTTCCCTCACAGAGTTTACAGTCTAGATAGGCTATCAGATAAATAACTTCCTGCCAAGGGCAAGGGAGACACAGGGAGTACCTGAATAGTGAGTTCTTCCTATGCATCTCCAGGCCCTTCCGGTCGTTCCCAGATTTGGTTCTCTAGACTAAAATAGCCCCTTTAAACCACGCCCATCCTAGCATGACACCAAGATAGTTAGTGCAGATAGCAATTAATAATCATTAAGTAGTCTCTTGTAGATCAGGATAATCTGCCATAACTGGGTCCAAAATATCCATGCCAGCCCTCGCCTCTGTAATTCTTTGTATTGTCTAGGCTGGAAGTCTGGAGGATAGAAGTCTCAGCTTCCCAGGCTATACAGAGCGAGCCAGCCAGCAAGCTACATAGCTCTTCCCTCTCTTGCTCATCAGCCCTGGTTTGACTAGTACCCAAGCATGACCATTGTAGTGAAGGTGTAGCCTTCCACTTTACGACAGAGATTCCAGCCTTTGTTCAGAAAGCTTTTTGAGTTTGTTTTTGTTTTGTTTTGGTTTGGTTTTGCATTGTTTTTCTTGTTTGCATTGTTTGACGTCCTTGATTTCGTGTTGCCAGGCTCAAAATAACTGAGCTTCCACCCCTTTCAGACTAGAGATTCTGGGCCTGCGTTGCCCAGAGATAATGGCTGCCCCTGAAGTATTGGAGGTCTCCTTTCCCTTCTTCATTTGGGTGCACTACCATTTTGACCTTGGCATTTGAGTGAGATCTCAGTTGAAGCCTTAAGTTTGGCTCCTGAAGCACCCAGGAAAGGTTTGACTGGAGAGTGTTGTTGTTTTGTTTTAAGTAAGAAGGAAATTACAGCATTGGGCAAGAATGCACACACCTTTAATCCCAGCACTCAGGAGGTGGACACTGGCAGATAGATCTCTGTGAGATCAAAACCAGCCGGGTCTACAAAGGGGGGCTCCTGGTCAGCTGGGGCTATAGGGAAACCCTGTGTAAAAAAAAAGAAAAAGAAGGAAGGTAGCAACATCTATAAATTGCTTGAAGCATGAATGACATGTAAGAAATATCTTGGAAGGAATACAAAGAATCAGTGTATCTCTGGATCTGGAGCCTAAATTCAGTTTTAAGTACCAGCTAGCTTTTTACTAGAAAATAATGAGATTCACAAGAAACAGCAAACACAGTATAGAGAAGCTCCCGGTGACCCTCACCCAATTTCCCCCAAAGTTACACGTCCCATAACAACAGTACAATAATGAAGCCAGGAAAGGGATACATACCTGGTTTTTAAATGCTTTAAAACAGTATGTTGGGCCGGGCATGGTGGTGCACACCTTTAATCCTAGCACTTGGGAGGCAGAGGCAGGCGGATCTTTGTGAGTTCAAGGCCAGCCTGGTCTACAGAGCGAGTTCCAGGACAGCTGGGGCTAAAGGGAGACCGTTTCAAAAAAAGAAAAAAAAAAAAAAAAAAAAACAGTATGTTGAACGTTTTCTTTTTCTTGTATCTGGATGAATATCCAGGAGTACAGTTGCTAGTATACACATATTTACTTCTTAAGAAGCTATCCAACAGTTTTTCAAAGTGGTTGCACCATTTTAAATGATCTAGTTTCTCCACTTCCTCATCAGCATCTGGTGTTGTCACTCAATGTTTTATAATGAGAAAAATCATATATCCATGCCATGACTTTTAGATATTTACGGTGTTATTCTTCGCCTGTTACTATGGTAGAGAACATGGATGGAGTACTGAACACTGAGCTAGATTTTTTTGCCCAGAGTGAACCAGGTTTGATCATATATAATTCCTTTTCAAAATGGCTAAATGCCAGGCATGGTGGCACACCCCTTTAATCTCAGCACTCAGGAGGCAGAAGCAGGTAGATCTCTGTGAGTGAAAAACCAACCTGGTCTACATAGTGAGTTCCAGGACAGCCAGGGCCACAGGGAGACCCTTTCTCAAAAAGACTAAAAAAAAAGGGCTAAAAGTTTGTTTAGAATGTTTCTACGTTGGTCTATAATTTTCTCTTTTCGATAATCTAGGTCTTTGGTTTTAGGATAATACAACAATGTGTCAAGTGTCCCTCTTTTAATTTTTTCTGAAAAAGGTCATAGCCATATAGAATTGGAACTGGTACTTTTTTGAAATAATTGGTTTCCTTTTGCAGCGCAACCATCTGAATCTAGAGCTTTCCTTTTCTCAGGCTAGGGCTGGAACTCAGGGCTTCCTTCATACTTTACAAGCTCTGGGCCCCTGAGCCACATTCCCAGGCCTCTACAACTTTCACTTCAAGAATTTTTAAATTTTTAAATTTAAATTTTTATTTTTTTTCAGAATTATAAGGTTAGTCCACTTTTTAAATTTTTATTTATCATTTTTATTATGTGTATGAATGTATTGCCCGCATGTATGTAAGTGCACCTGAGTCGTGCAGTGTCCTTGGAGCTCGGATTAGGGTCTTTCTCCCTGGAACTGGAGTTAAGGATGCTTGTTAGCAGCTATGTGGGTGCCAGGAATGCAACTCTGGTTCTCTGCAAGAGCACCCATGCTCTTAACAACTGAGCTATCTCTCCAGCTCCAAGGATAGTCCAATTTTTGCAAAATGTAATCTTATTGATTCTTGAGAATTTCATAGAATGCATTTTGATCATATTCAGACCCCATCTCTTCTCAGATCTCCCTACTTCCCTACATCCACTTACTTCATGTCATGTATTTTTTTAAGGTCTATCAAGTCTGATTGTTTTTCCAAACTGCCCTTTGATGTGAGTCCATCCCCTGGAGCCTAGTCAACTTACCTGACATCACACTCTTAAAGAAAACTGACTCTCCTTCTCCCCATGGCAGCTATCAGTTTCCAACAGTTCCTCTGCTGGGGTTAGGGGTTCATGCCCACCTTCTTCCTATTTGCCAGGTTTCTGTCTGCGTTGCGCTTATGAAAGGCTTGTGCACACTGTCACAAGCGCTGTGGGTTCATATGTGCAACTGCACTGTTATGTCCAGAAAACAGTTTCCTTGTAGTCATCCACCACTTCTGGCTCTTACACTCTTTCTTCCACCTCTTCCGAAATCATCCCTCAGCCTTAAGAAGCAGACATGTGACATAAGTTGTCCTATTCAGGGCTAAGTACTCTGCAGTCTTGTCTACACAGTTGAGGGTTTCTGTGTGAATTGCTACCCACTACAAGAAGCAGCTTCTCTGGTGAGAGTTGAGATATGTATTAATATATGGCTATAACAAGTCATTAGGAGTTGTTTTAATACTATGTCCATTTATCAGAACAATAGCAGTAGATTCTCCCCTATGGCCTATGACCTGTCTATCCACAGATTCTTGGTCCTAATAACAGTGCCAGGTTGTTGAGAGATAATGTTGAAATCTCCAACTCTAACAATGAATTTGCATATTTCTCCTTTCATTTTTGATAACTGACATTTGTTTCCTATCGTTTTTCACCTCATGATTGGACCGTATCTTTTTCGAGAATTGACCCTTTTTATCATTACATGATATATTTCTCCATCCCTGATAATTCTTTGCTCTACAGTCTACCATATCTGATATGACCAAAGTACCCCTGACATTTTTTTAAATTAATGTTTCCATGCTTTCTCTCTCTCTTTTTAAAAATACTTTTTCTTTAGTCTTGAGAATTTCACACCTGTATACAATGGAATATGATCCTATCATCCTCCATCCTCCTCCTCCACCTCCCTTTATCAGGGGTACTTCTCTCAACGAATTTCCCTCTCAACTTCATGTCTTCTTCTTGATAACCCAATTAGTGAGACCCATATGTGCGTGGGTATGGATCCATCGACTGAAGCATGGGAAGCCCACCAATGTGCACATTCTCTAGCAGCTGTACCCTGACAATTGCTCTTCATCAAGACTCAGGTCTGGAGAGCACCTCGTCCACCTATGCAGGAATGTCAGCTGGCTTGACTTGGGTAGTTTTTGTGAATGTAACCCTCAGTTGTTCCCTGAGTCTTGGAGGCAAGTGACATTGATAAACATGTCCCATGACATAATAAAATTAAAACAAGATGAAATAAGTCATTTGAGCAGATCTATAACATGAAATGAGGTTGAAGCAGTAAAAAAGTCTCCCAATTAAAGAAAAATCAGGACCAAATGGATTCACTGCAGAATTCTACCAGAAATTCAAAGAATGAATAATAGCAATACTACTCAAACTGTTCCATTTTGAATACCATTTGATTCATGTACAGAATTTTTGACTGTTTCTTTTGGTATGGCGTTCATAGTGGTTGCTCTTATTACATGTGTTTGTGTGTGTCTGTGTGTGTGTGTCTGTCTGTGTGTGTGTGTGTGTGTAACTTAAAATGTCCAATCAGTGTCAAAATTTTCTACTTGTAATGAAGTAGAAAAACTGTCTGTTGCTACCCCTTAACTTCACCATTTATAATGTAATTGTGTTAAGTATTTCTTCCATACACATTTAGAATCATATAAGACATTGTTATAATTGGTCATTTAACCATCAAACATAATTCAGGAAATGTAAGCAAAAAGGAAAACCTATTAAATTTAACTGCATGGTTTTTCCATTGTTCTTTCTTCCTTGCTGGTAACAAAACTCCTTCTTTTAATTGTTTTCTGTTTAGAGACCTTCCTTCAACTGTTACATTACTAGAGGCCTGTTGTTGACAGATCTCCTTAGTTTCCCTTCCTCTGAGAATGTCATGATTCCTATTCTGTATCTGAAGCATTTTCACTACGATTCTGTGTTGAAGGATTCTTTTTTCAGCATTTGAAAAGCATTGTGTCATTTCTTTATGGCTTCCATGGCTTCTAAGCAATACCTGCTCTCATTGAAATGAATGAAGTAAAGATAAAGTGTCATCTTTCTGTCACTACTTTTCAGACATTGTTTTAACATTTCAAAAGTTTGATTATGAAAGGTACAAGAACCCTACCATGTTCTTTCCATGCTGCTTTTGATACCATCCACAGAGATTATTTAAATCTCTGTATTGTTCAGTTCTAATATTTCTTTTTCCTGAGATTGTCTCTGTTTTTCTGTTTTTGTTTGTTTGTTTGTTTGTTTGAAGTATGGGTATAATTATTGGTTGAACATTTAAATGACTGTCATTTGAAACTTTTTGTCAGGTAATTCCAACATCTATGTCATCTTGGTGACACATCTGTTGATAATTTGATTTATTTAGTTTAAGATCTTCATACTATTACTGAGATGAGTGCTTTTCTTCTAAAACAGGGTATTTAATATTACATTATAAAATTGAGTCTTTTAAGTTTTCTTTTTTTAATTGTTGTGAGGAAAGACTGAAAAGCAGCTTACCTTTATCAGGTAGGTATAGAAGCCCAAGCTCCCTAGATAACCTTTATGACATAAAGAAAAATAAGGCTCCTCATTATTGCTAGGCAAGTTTGAGACACACTGATCCCCACTAGGCATGTACCCATGCCATTCTAGTCCAGTGGAGGCATGAACCTTGTTTTTTTTCCAACTGGGAAGTACAGTCTAGGCTCCCCATTTGGTCCTTGTTGATGAACTGGAAGGGGACTGTGATGTCCTTCATGGTGGATTAGCTTGGTTTTGTCTAAAGGTTTTTTTTTTGTTTTTTGTTTTTGTTTTTTTTTTTTTTGTCTAACTAGGCTATCTCTTTCCTGGTCCTGTGGTAGAAAGTACAAGCCTTTGTCGAAGTCTCTTTGTCCGTGCCCATTGGCGTTTGGGGTTGCTGGTTTCTTTGGCTCCAAATCTGGAATATTTGAGGCAAAAGGAAAACATCCCAGGAAACTCATCATTGTGTTTCCCTTCAGATCTCAAGGTCCTTAGCCAGTTTATATTTTCTCTATCTTCCAGAATCTTCTAGTGTTGGTTTCATATATCATGACAAAAAGTTCTATTTGTACTTAGTGGGAAAATGGAGAAAGATTCTTCTGTCTTTCTAGAAGTAGAAGTTAAGACATTGAGATTTTAGTGTCTGATACTGTACAGAGCAGAAAGTCCGTGGCAAAGAAAGCTTGCTCTTGTGTTTAAATACCTTAGTGGAGTTCCTATTTCACGTGGATCTAATGGAAAACAGAGAACAGCTTTCTCTGGGTATATGTGCGTTCATCCGGCATGGAAGGCATGTTGGAGTTCTGCACTTATCGTCCTGTGCAGCATGGTTTCTGTATCCCCTTTAAGTGCATTTCTTCCTTCCTGTGTCAAGATTTGAACGGTTGGTCAGCTCACTTGGCTTGGTGCTAATGTGGCCAGTTACTGGATGCTCTGAAGGCTGATTTTAGTAGAGTTGAAGAGGCTCTAAATCATCACCTTCAATTAATGACCATGTTTTTCATAGAAGGGACCTGTATCTCAGAAAATAGAAGAGCCTCTCGGAGTTCTACTTCCTATCACACAAAAGCAAACCCAGACCTGGGACTTACTATATGCCCAGTGCTAGTTTAGTCCTGTCCAGCTACTCCTCCACCTTCTCCTAATCCCTGGGGGGAGGTACTCAATGAGGGTGGTATGTTGGGGAGACATGAAAATAAATGAGGCAGATCTCATATGAACCTGCCCTTGAAATTTAAGCCTTGTGATTCATGGGGTCAATGGTCTCATCTTCATATCTGTCCCTGTGTCTAGGTCGTTTGAGAAACGCCTTGGAGAATCAAGAATAAAATTGCAGGTCAAACAATGGATGACTGGAAAAGTCGGCTTGTAATCGAGAGCATGCTTCCCCATTTCACCGTGGTGGGAAATCGTCAGGAGCCCAGAAAGCTCCAAGAATCGGTCAGAAAATGGGCTATGGGGGGAGAGGGGTGTTAATGCTTCTAACCTTAAATTTGAACATGGATGTGTTATTGAAATTTTCTGCGTAAATTTGGTGGTGGAGAACCAACCCAAATATAAAGGATTTGAAGTTGGTGTAGGAATGATGAAGGAGATGAGCCGTCCTGCCCTTATGGGTTTCTGGAAAAGACTAAGTAGCAGGGGTTTCCATTCAACTCTCTGTGCCCCTGGTATCTTTTTTCAAACTCATTTGACACTCTTCTGCTTTCCTCTCTAGGAATTCAGCCACCACCCAAGTCTCTGAAATTCAGTATTAGGGATTCCAGTGGTTTCAAGGGCCAGGGTGACATGAGAGCTACTGGGCTGCTTGAATCAGACAATGAATGCCTGCAACATCCCCAGTCTACCAGTATTAGCTCAGTTAGCAGGAGCTGCAGCAAACACAATAGCTGTTATCTCAGGGTATTAGGCCCACAGAGGCGTGGCTTGCTTAATCTCTGAAAGTAATAGAGCAGAAGGGAAATGGCTCTTATAGGCCATGGATCTGTTTCCTTCCTGCTCATGGAACTGGGAGCCCTGGGCTCTGAGGTAATGTCATTTCAATAACTAGAAGACTTGTGTTCCCCAGTTCCCAGGGCAATCCACTTTGTTTATTTTAGGATTTTGTTAAGAGTACAGGTGTGGGTCAGTGATTGACTCACGTTTCTCTTTTTCCCTTCATTGTCAGCAATGTATTGAGAATGTGCTATTAAACTGAGTGCATAAACTTAAAAAAAAAAAAAAAAACCTTCACTGACTGAGGCCCCGGCATTCACAGAAATGGGAAGTCAAATGAGATGGCAGAGATAGAGCAATTGCTTGGCCAGTGTGACCTGTTCTCCAAACTGCCAGGCCCCACTTGAGGCATTTCCAGAAAGAAACCTCTAACGTCCATCCTAACAACCCTTTTTATTTCATATTTCTGTTTGACGGTCAACAGCTGAGTGAGGAAAGGAAAGGTATGTCACCAGATCCATCCTCAGTTTCAGCATGACTTTAAATTCTTCCTTTGGTTTTCACTTTTGCCTACTGACTTGGACCAAATGCTAGCCATAAATACGGGTAGACTATAGGTGCAGGAGTCTGCCTCCCCTCCTCCTCACTCACTGTACAGACACTGTCATAAAAATAAAATGTGTGTCAGGTAAGTAAAGCTTTACTTTAGGTCTGCATAGATCACTGTGCATGCCTTCTAGGGATTGTTGTCCTTCGGATAGGTCCTCAGAGCAGTTCTCACTGTGGAGTAGAGATCATTGTTCAGGCCGTTTCCAGCCTTGGCCTCTCATGCAAATGGCCTCTAGAACCCTTCACATGCCTTGCAAAAAATGTACATTCATTGCTTTAGTATCATACTTTGCACTTGATCAAAATCTGCTCTTCTTCTTCTTCCATGGTGCACCTTGTTCTCTGCCCTTGGCTCTGAGTGACCTGGCTATTTTTGAAATGCCAAGCTGTCCTAGAAGACCAAGGATTTGCCCCCAGATGAGGGGTCCAAAAATATACCTCAGATTCTGGAAGGAGCTCTCTCAGATGAGCCTTCTTCACAGTTGAAGGGGTGCATCTGTCTTCTTGGAAGATCCATATTATCCCCCAAGCAGATGGCACTGAGAGAGCCCACTCCCCTGTGTCTGACGAGCACTGCTACTCCCACCTGTAGGCAGCCAGGGCAGCTTCTGATGCGGTGCGAGTGTTTTACTGGCTGGTTGATCTCTATAGCCAGCCTCCTGAAGGTGTCCAGTGCTAGCCTCCAACTTTGCTGCAGATGCAGAGGTTTCAAACAGCATGGTGTTTGTGTACTAAGGGATTAACAGCCAGGGTGCTCACCTAAAATCTGCCTCCCAGACAAGTTACTACACAGCCCACCATGTGCATGGCAGGAAGGCCTTAGCCGTAGTCGTAACTGACCTTGCACTTCCAAAGCATGGCGGTAGCTGGATATCAGATGTTTCCATTGTTGGCTGTCTTTCTGAGGCTTCATAATATCCAAGACCATAGTACACCCTGATCTCAAGAAATCATGTGAGTCTGAAAGCCTCCTCCACATAGATATCTGTTTGGGAAAGTCACCTTAAGTAGTTTGTTTGTTTTGTTCCTTCCTGAAAAAATGAAGGTACCAGAAAAACCTGTCTCACATCAAAGGCTTGAAATAGAATTCTATCAACCCTACAGGAGAGGTCTGTCTATTTTTTCGTTTGTTTGTTTATTTATTTACTGTCAGGATCTCACTCTGCAGCCCAGGCTGGCCTGAATCTTGTGATCCTCTTGTGTCAGTCTCTTGAGAGTTGAGATTACACACGTGACAGTGGAGAACTTTCTAAATTGCTCTGAAATTTAGATGTGAGAATGTCTTTGGAGAAAAGTATGAATTTGATGTGACAGTCTCAGCCTGAGACCTTGGGCTCTGGACCCCAGCATAATAGTCTTGCTTAAATACCTATAAAATTCAAATCAACCAAGGGCAAGAATAACCACCTTGATTGAACACTGACTAGGTGGTAGCACTTTGCTAAGTATGTAGGCAATGCTGTTTCCTGTAACCCTCTTAATAATAACCCTGGGAGGAAGACGCTGTTACTATCTCCAGGAAACTGAGGCTCAGAGAGCTGATGCAGCTTGACCCAAGTCATAGACCTAAGACCAGGCAGACCTAGAGCCCTATCCTCATCACCAGTCTCTGATGCCTCTTAGACATACGGCTTGTTTTGAAACACAAAATGGTAAGTATACATTTGGTAGAAGTAAATTGTATGAAATCTTAGAGATTCAAGTTCCTTTTCAGCATTATTTGCTCATTCGGTTCTATGATCATATAATGCCTATAGTGACGTGGGGAAAAGTTTTCCCTTTTGGCAACATTTGAACATCTACCGAAGGTTAGTTTATGGAGTCAGAAAGCGGAACATGTCGTCCTTCCCATTGCAGTTAAGATTGAGCTCCTACAGATTCAGTAGGTTGATTGAGAAGCTTGAAGGCATTGGCCCTGAAATTGAGAGTGCTCCATAGCCTGCACAGGGCAGTGGCTCAAGTCACATGTCATCTCTGTTTTGGTCTACATCTCACTGCAAATTGCAAAGTTTCCTTCAGCTCTGAGCAAATATGTATTCAATTCCTACAGCAGTTTCTGGTTAAAATGGGAAAGTTGGCCTGGGGACATAGCTTACTGGGTTCAATGCTTGCTTAGCATGCACAAGGGTCCCTAGTCTCAGTTATCATTACTACAAAACTAAATAGCATAGACTCTTCTTGGTATAATAAAATGTGAGAGTTAAGGTCATTACATGCACAGGTTGAAGAAGAAAACAGCCCAATACTCTTAGTTCATCATCTGGGTTCAACACCTCAATGTTGCTAAATAACTGTAGGTTACAGTGACTTGGTATGCCCAGTATGCCTTATAAGCTTGACAACCACTCTCTGCCTCAAAGACAGGGAATATTCTTATCACTTTCTTTATTCTTATCACTGGACAAAGTACTAAGATTTGGGGAACCCAGTGGGTGCAGAGAATGGCTAGTAAGAAGTTAGGGAGCTACATCAGCAGCTCCCAATTGAACATCCCAAGGATAGCATGCATTCCCCCTACAGAATAACTCAGACCAGCCCTTATTCTGCCCCTAGTCTATCTCTTCAATTCCCATTGAAAGTGGGACTGCATCTGGAAGGATAGCCGCCCCCTGTAATAGAATATATAAAGTTTTGAGTGACACCAAAAACATCGGCTTGGTTTCATTTTTTCCTTCTTTTAAAATCCCCCCAATGGGAGGCATTCTTCTCGACCCCTCTGTGGTGTGAGATCCAGCTCAAGGTCTGTGCTCATCAGCCTTGGAAGCCTGTGCATCTCTGCAGAAAGAATTCTAAACTTAGGAAGGAGATCTCAGACTTGATCTCAGAGCCGTGACTAGTGATATGACCTGGAACAAGTCTCTTCCTCTTCAAATCAGACACATGAGTATGAGTTATAAGGACATGTCTATGTCTGGCCTCCTCCCACAATTCCAGTGCCCCTTCTGTGTTCTCAGCCCTTGGCTAGACTCTGGGATCCAAGACTTCAATCTCACTTCACTCACAAGTCTATCCTACTCTGAAGTTTGAGACCAGGAGGAGAAAATGGTTGAGTGGCTCTCTTGAGCAAGGTTCTGTGTACACATTACTTCATCTGCTCCTGTGACTCACAGGCTGATATTTCCTCTTTATCCAAGAAAAGACTGAGGTTTAAGGAAGATACGGACTTTCCTAATGTCAGTCAAGACATTATAAATTCAGATCACATAGCCCAGGGCTCTGTCTTCAAAGCTCTGCCCACTTTGCTGCCTCCTGTTCCTGGGTTAGGGCTCAGATATCCATCCAGTCTTCTGCCTACCACATTCAGCCCTGGGTTTCTCACACTGGAGTCCCAGGTGCCCTGGTGCTTTCATCCCAGTGGCACGTAGAGAGTGGTTCCCTTTAGCCTTCTGACCAACGTAGTCTACAGTCCAACCTGACAGAAAACTAGGCTATTTCAGCAGCCCATGGGGATGGAGTCAAGGAGTTAAGAACTGAACTGACTCTGGAGTCTTGAGGTTCAAGGGTTGGTGTTCAAGGCTATGGGCATGTTACAGATGCAAGTCTGGCCCCAAGAGAGGGGATCCCACATGTATGGGCTATACCAGCAAGACATAAGTGGTGCCTGAGTGCAGCCCCTACCACTTACTCAGCTCTTGTCCAGGACTCAGTTTCCACATCAGTGAGGTGGACTTAATAAGTACTCTCTGCCTGCCTCGGTATCTCTAGGGTTATGATGAGTAAGACAAAGATGTGGATTTGCTCTAAAGTATGCAAGGTATGACCGGTCTTGGTACCTTTTCAGTGACCAGAGATTGGCATTGTCTCAGAATTATTTTTCCCCACCAGAAAAGCAAGGGGGCACTGTGTCCTTGGAGCTCAAGCTGGAGTACAGAGGACCCCTAAGGATGCCGCAGTTGCATTGGCAGTCCCACCGCACAGCAGAGATCTGGATTTAGAGTGCAGTTCTGAGCATTCTGGGTCAAGTCCTGCAGCGTGTATGTGCCTTGCTATTTTGGGGATCCTCCCCATGGAGCACGCAGCTGTTCACTCCCTTTGCACCTCCTCCTCCTCCTCCTCCTCCTGCTCCTCCTCCTCCTCCTCCACTTCTTCCTCCTCCTCCTCTTGATGCAGCAAGATCCCTTTCCTGCTACAGACACCCCAACCCCAGAAAGGGAAGCCAGGCAGAGCTTTGTCTGCACACTGCTCTCTTCTGAAAGGGCCTTGTAACTCTGAACGTACAGGGCACCACTGGGCCTGGCATTTGGGTCCTGGCTTGGTAGCTCAGATGAGTACATGGGTGACCTGCAAATCAGCCTGTTAAAAAGGGAAGGTGATGGGAGGGGAGCACCATTTGGCAGCTAGCGTCCATCAGTGTGTGGAAGCTCGATGCTGCCTACCTCTGAACCTCTGGAGTACACACTGGTCTTTGCATTCCTGCCCTGCAGATCTGCTCCCTGCAGACCTGCTCCCTGCACATTCTGTGATTTTAGAAGAGCTGCCCTGGGCGAGAGAGGCAACATTGTTCAACTCCCCTAGGGCAGAGGAGGCAGGAGAGGCCAGCAAAGCTGAGACCCAAATTCCTCCCTTTTCTATAGAATGTGCAATCAAGGGGGGCTTACCATGGGGATATGGACCTATGACACCCCAAATGCCAGGCTGGCCTGTGCAGACTGAGGCCTCTTGTGTTCATTGAACACCCTCAGGTAGAGAACTAGATGTCTGCCTTTTTAGGGTTCTGGGGGCAGGGAGAACATGTGCTACGTGAGCCTAGGCTACAGATTTTGATTTCTGTAGTGACTATGGAATAATATTTCACAACAAGCCCCCCATCCTGCTTTTCCTTCCTGACTGCCTCTCCCTTCTCTACCATCCCCCTCTCCTTCTCATAGATGGCCATCCCTAAGATTCTAGTGTTAGAAAGGCAGGCACATCTCACTCTACTAACCCTGCAACTGCTGATCAGTAACTGGTTCTTCGTAGTAGGTGTTCACCAACATCATTTGGCCAATTAGTGCATGTATCAGTTTCTAGGAAGTAGTTGTCTAGAGGCCGTACACTGGGAATGGGAAGACAACAAGATAATTTCCAGAATACCATCTCCCACAGAGGGCAATTCCAACCTTCAGAGGCCAGCTGAGTCATGTCACAGAAGCCAGGTGCATCAACGGTACAGAGATGAAGAAGAAACAGCCCTGGCATTCAGAGACATAGGCAGCATGGTTGCTCAGAGCCACTGGGATTAGGTAAAGGGATAGACAGTGGGACCATAGTATTATAGAAACCCTGGAAGCCTGAAAAAGGAGATGTTCTGAGCAAAATGCAAATTGCCCAACAGTCCAAAGGCTGAGAGAACAAGGCCCCAGGGACTCTAGCAGGGGATGTGTTTCCTCCTTTCCCTGGAGCCATGGGACCACAGAGTTCTGACCAACAATTATGCAATAAATGTCATTAGTGTTGGTGAGACACAGCTTTTGGGACTGCTACATAATTTCCACAGTTCAGAAGTGGTCACTCAACTTTTGACTGTGATTTAAATCCTCTGGCTTCTCAGCTCCCAAAAGGTCGCATGCATACTCCCCTGTGAGCAGAAGGTCTGCATTGCATGGTGCCCAGCTGCATGAGGAGGACGCTTTAGAAATACCATATTTCCTAAGGGCTAGAAGAGTTCAACTCATGCTCTAGGTCAGAGGTTGGTAAACTGTGAACTGGGATCTGCATGCAGCCTCCAGGCTGGTTTGGTAAATAGTGACGCTGACCTCTGACCTTGCATAACCATTGACATACAGTTTACTACATGGTTGCAGAGCAGCAACAAGGGCTAAGCAGCCTGCGAAGTTTCAGGTAGTCACAACAGGAGCCTTTCCAGAAGTTTCCAAAGCGTGATTCATTCATTTTTTCTGGGGGCTATTGTTTTTCCTAATAAATGAGTGCTCCCCTCAGGACCCACCTGGGATCAAAACATGAGGCCTCGTGCCTCCTGCCCATGTGTTCATTTTCCCTTCCAGTGTCCTAATTAGCCCCAGCCCTGTGCTTGTCTCTACTTCTGTTCCTTTCCCTTCCTATGACGTTCATCTCCCAGAGAGTTTTCACGAACCCCGAGCAGATTTTTCCTCTGCTTAAGCTTTCCTGACCATGGCTTCTTACTGTAAACAAAACCCAGCCCACCCCCTTCCCATGGCCTGCAAGACCCCAGGTGAGCTCATGGCTATTTCCCTGCTCACTGTGCGTCAGGTCAGGCCTACTACCTGCCTACTGGCTCTGAAAGCAGCCCTTTTCCCAGGGCCTGCTTCCCTCCTGTCTGGAGGCCTGGGTCCCAGTGCTTCTCCAGCCTGTGGCTTCCTGTATGTGACCTTCACTGAAATGTCTCCTTCTCAAAGCAGTTAACTTCCCTACCCCCACCACCCTAATTAAATCACCATTTTCTCACTCTTTGGTAGAACACTGCTCACTCTAATCCTATTCTTTTTGCTGAGGCAGGGGTGGCTTATGACCAGCCCACTAGAAGTCCAGCTATTTTTCTCTGGTTCATCTGGGTACTCATTCAGATGGTAGTGTCTGTTCTGAGTCCCTAATCAGCCCTACCCCACACTGTCGGAAGCCTTTATCTCTATAGTGGAGGGGAACCCAGTGTGCTCCCCTTAGCTGCCTCTCTTTCTGGAATAAGGTTTAGGTGCCGAAGTTCTCTAGTCTTAGGGCTGCCCGTGTGACTCTCAGAAAAACTAAACATGTTCTTGCCTCTCCTCTTCCCTTGTCAAGCCTTTGGGGTTGAGAACAATGGACTTGGCCTATGTAAAATTCCTCCAGGAAGCCATTCCCTAAACACCAACACCCAACCCTTGCTTTATGAATAGACGGCTTCACACAGCGAAGTGTACAGTAGCTAACTAGTCTCTATCCTTTTCTTCAAAACCCACATGGCATCTAAGGAACTTAAATTGCCTTGCCCTTTCCTGTAGTTACATCTGACATAAAACTACTTTATTGGCAGCATACTAACAAACACAAATCTCCTGTGTTTTTCCCAGCAATTCACCTTTAGTTTGCAAGACAAGAATAAAAAGAAGTATGCAAAGAGACAGTGTTGGGAGACTTTAAAGACTTTCAAGAACTAGGTGTGGTGGTTCAGGGGCCTAATCTCAGCACATGCCGGAGCCTGAAGCAGAAGGATCCTCATAAATTCAGTGCTAACATAGGCTGCAGAGTGAATTTCATTCCATTCATGTCTACAGAGTAAGACCCTGTCTAAACACACACACACACACACACACACACACACACGCACACGCGTGCGCATGCACACACGCACACACACACACACACCATGGCTACATGACAATTTCAAAAATAATTATGCACATTTCACTTGAAGCGAAATAAATAAATCTTTTAAATGTATTGTTTTCATATAATTTACTCTTATTTACTGTTGTCCTTGGAGCTATGGATCATCAGCATATATTTGTAGTCAAAATTGAATTGGGCTTCATTATAAGAGTGGGCACTATCCCAAATGCATACTCTTTTAAAAAGATAAATTTACATGAAGAATCTTTCACTTCATAAAAGGATATCATTCAGTTGCAAATTCTTA
The DNA here is from genome assembly GCA_009823505.1 of Rhizomys pruinosus. NCBI lineage: Eukaryota > Metazoa > Chordata > Mammalia > Rodentia > Spalacidae > Rhizomys > Rhizomys pruinosus. The sequence continues at coordinate 6,297,939 of VZQC01001442.1, forward strand.
TTGCATTTTATTATGATTTGGTTTACAAAAGTTAGCCTTGCACACAGCTGTTCAGGAGCATAGCCAAGGACTACATGAAGATCTGCCTTGAAGGACAAATGTTGCTGAGTAAATCATGTTAACAGCTATTTTAAGGCCACCAAGAATGTGTTGGAATTTGCAGGAGTGGAGAGATAATATTTATTTGGTGACTACATGATGCCATGCACTTCGCTAACTTTACATTTCTAAGCTCATATAATCCTTACAAGAAATTTGGGGAGAAGCTTAACTCTCCCCTTTTGTAAGTAAGAAAGTAGACTGGGGGTTCCTGGCCTTCCTCCAGCCTTCCCCTCCCTTCCATGTTGCTAAATTCTACAACTGGAATTTAATATCTAGAAGTTTCTTTATTTGATACCATCACCATTTTCCTATAAAGTCTTTAACATGCAAGGCATATCTGAGCATCACAGGCCCCTGGGAACACATTATGGTGTTTGGAATCAAGTGGTTAAGCCCAAGAGGTTCAGGAAATTCTCCTCAACTAACCTTTGTATAAACTCCAAAGAAGGAGATTCTTCTGAAGTCATGGCTATCTCTCTCTACCCTGTGATATGTGATTTGCAAAGCCCTGGGCAAGTTTAACAGCTCTACAGGCAAATCAAAATGCTGTAACTGACACTGAACAGCGAAGTTTTATTCTCTAGGGGAATAAAATTGAAATGATCTGCCATTCCCCGAGTGCTCCAGAATAAACTCTGAGTCCAATCAAGGAAGGCTGAATTACTGCTGAGGTGTCTACACATAACCACTATGGGTGCCTGAGCCCTTGACACTCTGTTACTAAGTCAAATTCCAGAGTCTTGAGTGTTAGGTTCTGATCTTCAGTAACTAACTGTATGACTTGAAATAGTCACCCGACCCCTCTGAGACACTATTAACCCACATGCAGAGCCCTCTCTCCATCCTAGAATTGTCTTTGGAATCAATGGACCATGAACCAAAAAGCACACTGTCCACTAACAAAAGATGTGCTCTTAGAAAGACCTGTCATTGTTAACACCAAGACTTGGTTATGAGGGCCTAGAAAACTCTAGCATCTTAAGAGTCTATATGGATCCCTTCTTACTACCGCTTTCAGAGCTTATGTAATTTGCATGAATACCCTGGATTCCACAAATCTTTTGAATAAGCTTTGCTACCGGGAGTTGGGTATACATAAAAAATGCAGGCAGGCATAGACCCCTTACATAGGCAGGATCAGTGCATTCCTGACTCTTTCAGATCTCACTCTGCCTCTGTTTCTCTCTGTCTCTCTCTTTCTCTCTCTCTCTCATTATATATTATAGTTTTGCTTGTGTGTTTTATTGAGACAGAGTCTCACTATGTTCTGACCTTGAACTTTCTATGTAGCCCAAGCTAATCTCCAGTTTGAGATTTCCCCAGCCTCTGTAGCACCACACCAAGTTCAGACACTCCCATTGCTGCCTATGGCTATGCTGTCCCCAGAGATGGCTCTGGTAGGGTTTCCCACTTGATTGACTGGATGAGAGCACATGACAAGTTTGTGCCAGAGTACAGACACAGCACTGGGCCAGAGGATTGCAAGGTGGAGATGTGGTTGCAGTCCAGCTGGCGTCTGGAGAACCAGGTCTTCACGGGGGGGCCTCTTTTCAGGGTAAATACAATCCAGGCTAGATGGCTCATTCCATTAGGAGTGAGAATGCCATGTCCTGTCCAACTCAAATGACAGTGAGCCGTGAGTTCCCTCAAACCCTGCCATAGGATTCTATCTAGGCTTTTCTCAAACTTTTCCCAAGTTGCACTTTTATATCAGAAATGACCCTTGGCTTTGAGAAACCACAGAGGTAGTCTTCTGGTATCTTCTTTTCCCTTGGGCTTCTGCCTCTGCTAGGTGTTAGCACAGACAGCAGGAAGCTCTGGGTGGCTTCCTTTGGCCCCAAGATGGGAAAGGCACTGCCTATATTTGCCTCTTGTCCTGATAGAGGCTATCCACAGTGCTGGGGACAGGCAGCCAAAATGGATATGTGTCTCTTTATTGAAGTTCCAGAAAACAACCAATGTAGTTCAGTGTCTCAGTGTTTGCCTAGAATGTGCAAGGACCATCATAAATGAAAGGAAGTTGAGGAGATTAGCTTTTGCACAGTCTGGAAATTTGCTGAGCCCTTCCTACAACCTTTCCATATATCCGCAATGGTAGATGTCCAAAAATGACTTAGATTGTGGAAGAGCAGTTTGAGGCTTCCTTCGAAAGTTAAGTATAGAATGTTCCTATGACCCAGACATTCCACTTTCCAAAAAACCAAAGCAGGTGTTCCATAAAACTGGTACACAAGTGTTCACAGCAGCACTATTAAAAATACTTACTGAGTGGCTATTTGTAATAGATAGTTTCTGGAGGAAGGAGAATCATCCTTTTTGTGGATGTGACCACTGATGGGAATCCCATGCTCCACATTCATGCATTTATGGACAGCATTGACTGAATTTAGTGGATTATTTTCTAAAGACATGTAGTTGAGAGGATATGTGGGGAGTTGGAGGGGAGAATGAGTAGATATGATATTTCATTGTATACATGTGTGAGGTTATTTTTCATTTTATAATTTTTATTTTATATGTATGAGTATATTGCCTGCATGTATGAAAGTGTACTGTGTCTTGCAGTGCCTGCAGAGTCAGAAGAAGGTATCAGATTCCCCTGGAACTAGAGTTATGAATGATTGTTAGCTGCCATGTGGGTTCTGGGAATTGAACCCAGGTCCTCTGCAAGAGCAGCTGGTATTCTTAACTGCTGAGTCATTTTTGCAGCCCCCTTTCTAAATTTTTTAAATTTTTTTATTTATTATTTTTAGAAATTCTTAAAAATAAAGAAAAAAGTAAAATATACCAAGATAGAAAAACCCAAATATCTCTTTTCTGATAGACAAAATGGGAAGGGATATTATTCATCTATGAATGAAGTATTGATGCATGCCACAACATGGATGGACCTAGAAAACATGTTCAGGGAAAGAAGCCATACCCCAAAGACTACATTTTATATAGTTCGATTCCTATGAAATATTCAAAATGGATAAACCCAGAAACAGGAAGTCAGTTTAATGAAGTCAGCTTAATGGTAAAGTGGTTTCCATCTGGGGTGATAGAAGAGTTATGGAACTAGATGATGGTAATATTTGAACAGCATGAATGGACTAAATACCACCAACAGACATAGTTTAGTAGAAGTTAGTTTCAGCCAGGTATGGTGACTCAGCCTTATAAACTTGCAAGGCTGAGGCAGGAGGATTCTCATGAGTTCATTCTAGTTAGTTTCATGTCACCCTGGGCTAATTAGTGAGACCTGGTCTCAAGAAAGAGTTAATTTCATGCCACATCAATTTTACCCAAATTTACAAGAAAAAAAGAAAATCCCTGTGGACTGACCCGTTGCTCTTTATCTCATGCCCCTTCCAAGCCTCAGCTTTGATGTCATTAGAGCTTGAAACCTGACTTTAAATTTCCTAAGTGGGGCCAGTATCTCTACAGACCATTAGAGGCTAAAATAGGTTTATTCAGTAAGCATGTGATGCCTCTCCCCAGCTGAGGAAGTTTGTTCTGCAACAGAGTTAGCTCAAGTCAGATAAATATTCTGAACAAGAGCCCGTGGTGTTTGGATCATCCTTTGGGGCCTGAGGGACAGTTGGAGAGATAAGACCCAGAAGTTCTAGTGCAGAGCCATATAATTTGGTGACCTAGTCACCAAGGGAGCCAGCACACACAGGAAGAACTATCAGGTACATTGCCACATTGTGTAAGAAAATTTGGTGCATTCCTGCTCACCTAATCACAACAGAGACTTAGAGATACCCCACATAATCCATGACTTCTGCATAGCTACCCTAACTAAGAGTAACCTGAGCCTTGATAGTTCTATAATAACAGCTCTCAGATTGGTAATAGATCCATATTGCTTCAGCCTAGCTCTGACAGGTATCCAGTCTCTGAAAATACAATAGCAGTGGTCCCCTAAAAACCTATTCAGACCACCAAAGCTCAGGCCAGGGAGCTCCCCCACGTATCCCATTGCTACTCACATTACCAGCATCAGTAAGAAGTCTGTTATTTCCTGAGGGACCCCGCATCTGGAGATCCAGCCAGGAAGATGACACATGGGAAGGCCTAAGCAGACTAGAAGCAAGCAAAAAGGGAAGACCTGATAGTACAGGTCCTGTATGCACTCACTCATTAGTCAAATCTGAAGCCTCAGACAAGGCTCTGTGCTATAAAGTTGGGGCCAGTCTAGCTGCCTGCTATATCCATGCATGATATCCATGCAGGGGACATGTGGAACTCAGGACAGTCTGTCACACCCCAGGGGAGCCTAGAGACATTTAGAGTAGGATGATAGAATTATATAGCCCACCAACCTACCAGTCATATGAACTCTACTGGCTTGCTAAATGTTCAGGAATTACTGCTTTAGGGTGTCTTCCACTAAACCATTCATTGTCTAGTTGAAGGGTTTCTGTCATTTGTAATAACTTCCTGGGAACCTGGTGGAGAACCCCCCCTTTTCCCCGTCACCTCTTGATGTCTTTCACCTCTTAGAAGTATCACAGAGAAAGGCTATATTCTTGGTTCCTTGGCCAAGCAGATGGCTGAGAACTGCAGTCAGAAAGCTCCACACCATCCATAGCCTTCACCTGGGTCCCTTGATAAACCACTGCATGGGATAGAGGGCCTCCCAGCAACTAGAGAAAGCCTTGTTGGAAGCTACACATGAAGTCAATATATACTGGCATCTCCCTGGTGCCTTGGCCTGAACAATGTATGGAATGCCAGCCCCTGCTACCCTGAGACCATGTGCCTGGTCATCTGGTCCTCATCACCAAAAAGGAAAATGTCCTATCCTCAAGTTTGGCAGTCAGAACCTGCATCTACATCTAGTGCTGAGCATGCAGTCTCTGATGGTGCAGGGCAAGGCAAGAGCAATAACACACCCTTCCCCATAGGTCAAGATTCTTATTCCAAACTACCTAGCAACAGAGACTGGGATCCTGTCTGGTAGTTCAAACATCACTGACTCTTCTTGAAGTCAATTAACATCCAGAGTTTCCTGTCAATCGTAGCAACCTGATGTTCTCCAGAGCCTAGTGTCTCATAATTCTGGAAATGCTCACAATCCTGTTTGTCCTATAGAAACTTCAGTTTCAGTTTATTGAGACATTTTGCTCAAAACCAATAGGTGAATGATACATGCTCAGATACAGACATGGATTCTATCCTATAGATACTTACCTGGGCCTCTAACATATATGCAGATCGCCTCTCTTCTCTCATCCTCCCTTCCTGTAACCCCAGTGCTCATACTCCCATAGTACCTATTCTGAGGCTTCTCCCAACATGCCTTCCAGGATCTTTGTTACTTTCTTCTGAGCAGGTCTACTGGAGAATCTCTTAGTATTATCACCCACTGGCCCAGGTGACTCAAAAAGAGACCAGTGTGTAAGTGGGCAGTGGGAAAACCCAGTCAGCCTCTCCAATTGAAATGAGCAGCAAAATCATTTGACTACCAAAGAAGAGGCTGTGAAGTAAGCCTTATCTGGGGGTAATAGATAAAAAATAAGGGGGCAAAGAGCTAGATCAGCCAGCAAAGAACTAGCCAGACAAGCATGAGGACCTCAGCTCCATCCCAGTACCCACATAAAAATGCAAGTGTGGGGGCTCCCAGTTTGTAATCCTAGCACTGAAAAGGCAGGGATAGATGGACTCTTGGGAATCACTGACTAGCCAGCCTAGCCTAATCACCAAACTGCAAGTCCCAGTGAGAGACTCTGTCTCAAATGTTAAAACAAAAACTAGGCAGATAGCTCCTAAAGAAAAACATCTGATGCTGACCTCTGGTACACGTGTGCATCTACAAACCCATACACAAATATACAGAGCATAATAGATTTCCATGCCTCAACTTACCCAATGCCCAGTGAAAGCTATAGTTATGAGATTTGGACTGAGTCTTTCCCAGGAAACACAAACACTTTCCTTATCCTTGGTGTTCTTTGGCTGGCTTAATCACTGTTCAGCCAAAGGCACCGCAGCCTAACTGTTGAAAGCTCCTACCACTGAATTGCAAACATGGAGCTGCACTGTCTCTAACAAAGTGAGATCTCATTGAAGTTCGTTGAAAAACAAAAGCTCAGAAAAACCTAAGGCTACCCCTGTACCAAAACACCGGCCTAGTCTGGAGCCTGCCTCCTCATTAGCTCTCGCCTCAGTGTGTGTTGTGATGAGCACCACAAACTGCCAGGCTGCAGACTTGACATAACAAATCTGATCCACGCAGCAGAAGATGTTCTCTGATACCCCAAGGAGATGTCCTATGATCTGCTTTGTTACTGAAGAGTCAGCCAGAATTAAGTAGGGACTTCTCACATGAATAAGATTAACGGATATGCACAGACTCTTGTTTACATTCCCTTTGGAGTACTGTGGTAATGCCTTGCCTTGCCTTCCCTAATTCCTGCCACCTTACTCCCAACAGGTTCATGGCAGACTAATAATTAAATGTAAATTCTAGGAGCTCTGGCAGTGAATTTCAGAAACCTACCTGGCCAGAATTCTAGGCTCACAGTTTCACCCCACAACCACCTCCACCTGGACCTTATCCCTTTATTTTCCTGTCCGGTTATGCATAGATTTCACTATTATTAAAAATGTTACCATTAAATAGCATGCTACCATTAAATAGCATGTTGGAACCAACTATTGCTGGCCTGGGTCCCCTGCAAGACCATTGTGACTATCCACACTCGATGGGTACCTATTGATCCATTCCTGACATTTCAATTTTTAGGCTGGCTATCAGGTTTCCTCAGATTCTTTGGCAGAATGTGGAATGGACCAAAAATCAGTTTGGAACTTGAGAGACTTGTTTGTGGATAGCTACATAATTGAATGAACAGCCAAGTTCACTGTGTGCCAAGTCCTTTGGAATCGTTTGTCCATTGGTTCATTCAGCTGCTATTTACCAAACACCTGCTATGGGCCAAATACTTAGTGAGCTGCTTCCTGAACAGCTCGAGAACACTATGGCTGCTGAACCAGACTCCTCTGTGGGAAACTGGGCCCAGAGGACTGGCTGGGCCTCTTCTTGTGCTCAGCCTTCCTGCTGTATTGGGCTCAGATAAATTTAGCAGGGGAGCTACTGCCCAACTTTGACTCATAAACATCTCAAAAAGTCAAGGATGTATGCAAGTCCTCTCACTCAGGGTGGTTGGGCCCTTTTGTTAAGAAGACGCAGTGTCCTACTGTTATGGTAGATGAAGATGATAGGCTGGGACGCAGATGTGTGGTTATGTAAGAACCCTATCTCTGGCTTTGGCCCCTGGGTGAGCATTTCAAGGCCTCTTTGTATTGCAGGGTAGACATTATTATAGGAGAATATTGAATTTCCAGGGCCTTTCCAGATGTGCCTTAGAAATGTCACATGCCCTTGGGTGAGGTCCTACATGTTCCATCCAGTCTGCCCCATTACATTCAAAAAAGCAGCAGCAGGATATAAGAACTCTTTCTAATTTTTTCATATGTGATCAAACAAGTTCAGATAGGCAACATGGCAAGGCCAAGACCTGGTTCTATTTATCTAAAGACTAGGGTCCTATGCTGCCTCTGTCTACAGTGGGCTAGTAGTTTTCAACCTTGATGTCCATGGGGCTATGTACAAAACACCAATGCCTCTACTCTACCCTGATGGAACTAACATTATTCAGTTTTTCATGAGAAGGCCTAACAACCTAGATATTTCTAGGCGATTCGCTGGTGCAGCAAGGCCTGAAGCACACAGTTCTCAGAGGTCTACTTTGATGTTCAGTTGGCCAGGAGAGCCCTAACTTTAGCCTGTTGACAAGTGAGGGGCTGTGAGAATATTAGCATCCTTTCTCTATTCTCACCTACACTCCTCCATCTCCTCTCCCTTTACCTGCTGACAGACAAGTCCTGGTCACTAAACAAGATCAAACCATGGATGAGACTATGAAACGGAGGAAGCAGAGTGTTCCTTTGTTCCTGGAGATACTTCTTTTAGATATAATGGACAGCTCTCCCAAGGTGCGGATCCCGCAGTGGGGTCTCTTCCTGTCGTTTGATATCTCCCCAATGTGAGGATGCAGCTGCAAAGAAGAATTCCATACTTAAATAACTTTATACTTGGGCTTTTCTTTTATTGCATAATTTTTCTCATTAAAAACAAACAAGACAGAAATGTGAATAGAAAGGGAATTAGCTGCCATGCCTAACAGATGACCACTCCAAAAACTGAATGCTGTTTCATCCGAGTTATTTTGGTATATTCGCAAGCAACACATGTGGAGGTGGGGACGGGGCGGGGGGGTTTGGGGGGAGAAACAATGATTACAGTTACTGTTCAGAAACTTGTACTTTTCTCTTAACAATATATCTTGGGCTGCTGCATTTCAGTCCCTTGACTCTGTTGAGTTCTATTTTATCAATGTGTCCTGATGCATTTAAGCAAGACAGTGAGCCAACCTAAAAGGTCAATGCCTGTTTTCTACTCTGCCTTTTTTCAAAACTGGGTTATCTTGTTGATAGGTGAGAATGGAAATGATTCAGCTGGCTGGAGCTTGCTTTCAAGCACCTGCCTTTGGCAGCAGGATCATTTAGTGATTTCAGCATAGTCACTTTAAGTGCACAAAGAATACCCTTTGTGTGACTTTCCATCCTGTTTAGTATACAGACAGCATATTGCCTTATTTGAAATGTAATAGGACTGTTTAAATGAGACACAGCAACAAAGAAATGAGCATCATCGTTCTAAAAATAGTCTATATTTTGTGATTTTTGACAACTATAAGTCTAAACTGAGAGGAAGCCTGTTTTATCTTATGGACTTCCAATCGGTAGCTTTAATATGCCAAACCTTTTTGTTAAAAATTCTCTCTCTCTCTCTCTCTCTCTCTCTCTCTCTCTCTCTCTCTCTTATCCCCACGTCCCTCCACCCCTTCCTCTCCCTCCCTCCCTTCCTACCTTCTATCCTTCCCCACTCCCCTACAGGGAACCAGTAAGAGAAGACAGGAAGCAGACAACTACCAGTTTACAGGCATGGGTGATGGGGGTTACTCTAATAAAATCAAGAGGCCCTGTCTTGAAGACGTCACACTGTCTATGGGCCCAGGTTCCCATTCCACGACTCTCTCTACAGAGCTGCAAATGCCCACATTAACCATGAATCCTAGCTCTCCAGATCTGGGAGTAGCCGGCCAGCCACTCCTTGAGAATAATCCTCTGGAAAATCATCCTGTGAACAGCACTGCTATGGGATCACCATTCGGGGTGTCATCAACTGCAGACACAACGCTGAAAGGGAGCAATGTTCCTTACTATGAGAAAAGCAACAGCATGCCGGCTGTAGACCAGGAGCTTCAAGACCTCCTGGAGGAGCTAACCAAAATTCAAGAGCCTTCTTCAAATGACCTTGACCTTGAAAAGATCCTTGGGAGCAAACCAGAAGAGCCTCTGGTCTTACATCATTCCCAGGCACCCCTCAGTACCCCTGCCAAGCATCCGGTTCAGATGTCACATATGAATAGCCTTAGTTCCGGCAAAGATTTTGCTTCTAGCTGCAGTCAAGTCACTGGCACCTCACTTTCAATCATGCCTGCCTCCACTGGCATTAGCTATTCCATCCCTCCTACCAGTAAGCAGATGGTCTCACCCAGTTCTTCGACAGCACAGGCCCAAGTCAAGAACCAGGCCCAGGCCATGCTCCCTGTTAATTTGCCTCCATTGTCTGTGCCTCAGTGGCATCATGCCCACCAGCTGAAAGCTCTTGCAGCCAGCAAGCAGGGATCTGGCACAAAGCAGCAAGGATCCAACCGTAATTGGCCCAGTCTGCCTCCTCCAGGCATCTCCCCCTCTTACCTCCCGGTGCCATCGCCTCACCCACCACCACCACAGCCACCACCTCCAGCATTCAGCCCTCAAACCTTCACAGCGTCTTGCATGTCATCCAATAGCTTGTCATGCAGCAGTGTGCAAAGCTCGCCCAATGCCTTACTCGCCAGCATGGCGCCCAGCAACAACGCCACCCTTGCGCCCAACTTGCCCTATGCTCCGGTGAAGATCCCAGGTGTGGCTCTCAATCAGCAGCCACAGTACAGCCCCCAGAGCTCCATTCTTGCCAATCTGGTGTCTTCTACAGTCAAAAGCCCTCAAGGACACCTGATATCTGCTCTGCCCACCAGCACCCCAGGGCCATCCCCACCCTATCGCCCGGAGAATCTCTCTAGCCCAGGCTTGCCACAGCAATCCTTCACTCCACAGTACTCTCTCATCCGGAGCCTCACTCCCACCAGCAATCTGATAAGCCAGCAGCAGCAGCAGCATCAACAGCATCACCAACAGCACCAACAGCATCACCAACAGCATCACCAACAACACCAACAGCATCACCAACAGCACCAACAGCACCACCAACAGCATCACCAACAGCACCAACAGCATCACCAACAGCACCAACAGCATCACCAACAGCATCACCAACAGCACCAACAGCATCACCAACAGCATCACCAACAGCACCAACAGCACCAACATCAGCAGCAGCAGCAGCAGCAGCAACAGCAGCAGCAGCAGCAGCCGCCGCAGCCACAGCAGCAGCAAGCAAATGCCATCTTCAAGCCAATGAGCAGCAACCAGCAACCCAAGACCCTGAGCATGATCATGCAGCAGGGCCTGCCGAGCTCCACTCTGGAAACATCTGAGCCATTTACCTTTGGCAACACCAAGCCCTTGTCTCACTTCATTTCTGAGCCAGGCCCTCAGAAGATGGCCTCCATGCCTGCCACTTCCAGGCAGCAATCACTGTTCCACTACCTGCCTCAGGCAGTACCAGCACACGCTCCTCCCACCGTCTCGTCCACTGCCACTGCCACCTTGCAGCTCCAGCAGCAGCCGCAGCAGCCTCAGCAGCCACCGCTGCAGACACCGCTGCAGCCACCACTGCAGACACTGCTGCAGACACCGCTGCAGACACAGCAGCCACTGCAGACACAGCAACCGCTGCAGACACAGCAGCCACAGCAGCCTGATCAGTCTTCACTCCTCTTGCAGCAGATAATGCAGCAACCCCAGCGCTTTCAGCGCTTGGCGGCCTCCGAATCCATGCCTGCTCTGCCCGGACAGGTAAGACCACCTCCTATCTGGTGGTGCTCCTCTGAGAAATAAGAACTATGTGACATGATATCCAGACTTGATTTTGGCAGGTAAATCCAGGCTATTACCCTCACTGCAGCCAAATTTGACTCAGGAAAAGCCTATGTAATCAGCTAATTTTATGTGGTTAAATGCAGTGTTGTTCATGAGGCCAAAGTTATGGTTCCAGTGACTGATCAGGTCACCTAACGCCCTTGGGAGGAAAACTGCACACATAACCAGAGCCTAGCGAAACAACCAGTCAAGACAAGTTAGAATTCTACAGATGTGCTATTTCCCCTGGACTGGGCCACACACCAGGATTTACAAATGCTTCTTGGGATGTAAGGAAATTACACTGAAGCATTTGGATCTTGAGCCTGCAGGTGTAAGACTGAACCCTGAGCCTTCTAGAAATGCCTCACCAACCTTTGGCTGAGCATTCTCAGTGTGTCTTTCATCACTATGCTGGGTACTGAAGGCATCCCTGAAGGGAAAAAAGACAGACACCTGTAAAGGAGTTACTACTGTCATCTCCATTTTACAAAGAAAGAAACTGAGCCCCAGCGAGTTGCCAGGACTTGCCCAGAGTCACACAGGTAGCAAGGTCCAGAGCAGGTTCTTAAAGTCAGGAAGTTTTGCTCCAAAATCTGTTCTCTTCTTGGAATTACTTTGATTTCTTCTCGCAATCCCTCATTGCCCAGAGTCTTTTGAATCATTAAACACAACAGGTTCTCTGAGGTGGTGTCTATCAGAGTTCCCACTTTTCTTTGCTCTGAGCCTTTCCTGTATGACTTATATATCACTTTAACAAATTACTCCAAAGTGTCAACTCCAAAGCACATGCATACAATTGGCTCTCAGTCTGTGTGGGTCAGGAACCGTGGCCCAGCTGGGTCTCCTGGCTCAGCATCACACAGAACACTGCTATCATCTCTAAGTTCCACAGGAAAGGATCTTTTTCCAAACTCACTCATGGGATTGTTAGTAGGCAACAGTTCCTTGCAGGTACCTCATGAACTATTGGACAGAATCTTCTTCATCAAGCATCATATACAACATGGAAGCTGGCTACATTTAAGTAGGTGAGAAATGTGCCAGCAGGGTACAAAGGAAGAGGCAGGGATCAGGGAGTCCCAGCAAGTTAGAAGCCACAGTCTTTAAAATTCTACTTTATGTTCTCATCATCAAATGTCAGCCACAAGGGACTGCATGAAGGAGTGTCTACCACGAGCCATAGCTCGATGTCTGAATAATGTCAGTGAGGATGCTTCTTTCCATTGTTTTGATCCTTGCCCAAGTTTGGAACTTTCTGGTTCTTCACATCAACCCATATAGTTGTCCCTAACAAGCTTCCCAATAAAGCATCTATTACTCTTAAAAGGATTCCTTGCTAGAATGGAGTCCCGATGGTGTTATCCAGTTGTTCAGAAGTACCCACAGGGCCATATCCTGACTGCACGAACTTCCTCAGACTCAGATCCTGTGAGGCCTGGTCCTTCAGTTTCTAACCCTGAGGTGCTGGTGCTCATGGTTCTTGACCCATTCTTGCAAATCTTAGCCTTTGCCCTGTTAGTTCCTATGCCTGGTTTTCTTCTCCCTATGTTCTCCTAACTTTTGCGGCTTCTAAAAGCTCAAGTACCATCCCCTCAAGGAGCATTTTCCTGACTGCCCCCAGTGCTTTGACTACCGCTGGGCCTCTCCGTTCTGGAAAGAAGTCAAAGAGATGTCTGTGAAGTGCTTGGGCAGAGGAGCACATTTCAGGAACTGACCTTTTATTCAAGGCTGTACATGACAGCTTCCCAGAGTTACTCATGTCACCTGGGTCTCATGGAGCCTAACCAAGCAGACTGCTTGACACCAGGGGATTGTTGGTTTTATGGGTGCATACAGCAGAAAGAACTCCTGCAGGGGTGGCTGCTAGCTAGGGCGACTGGCATGTAGACATCACCAGCAGGCAGGACAGGACAGCAACCTGGGGCTTGAGCCCTTGTCTGCAGTTCAGGAGCACTGTGGTTTGATGTCATTATAGGGCTGTTGCCATCGCTGTGCGTGGACTACCGCGGCTCTCTGGGTGGAGCACCAGCATCAACAGTGGAATTCTCTCCCTAGCAGTCATGGAGATGTGCCACCATCTAACATTGTGAGCCACTTTGCTTTGTTTTTTACCTGCAAATGGGGTGTGTTTATAGTTTGTGTTGCCACAGAGCCAGATCCGCTGGCTCAGAGGGGAAATGCTTAATGATTGAGGTCATGAGAATTATACGTAACCTATACAATCACCAAGGTGGGAATGGAGAGAGCACTTAGGAGAAAGACCAAGCAAAACATGTTCTTCCGGGATAGGAGTATGAAAAGGGCACCAGAGATCCCTGACAGTACAGGTAAGAGGCTGGGCTCTCTGGAAGGCACATAGCATCCTACCAGATGCTATATTTCCAGCCAGGTCTAGGCCCAGGGGCCCTACATTTAATCCTCCATGCATTTAATCCTCAGCTTTAGGGACTTTTATCATTGTCTTCAGTGCTGAGAAAAAAAAAAGCACAGAGAACTCACCAGAGTAGCCCACAGTCACATAGACAGCAAAGAAGCTGGCTACAGAGCCTGCACTCAAACTTCCATGAATGACGCACTGCTTCTAGAATATTCTGTGCCCATCCTCCCATCCAACCCATTTCCTCATCCATAAAACGAGGGAGATGAGTATGGCTGAGGATGAAATGTGATAACACATCTAAAGGACCTTGAGTAGAGCTAGGTCAAACTATTGGCCCTGAGCTTTCAAGGCCCTGAGCCTTCAAATCTGCAAACTGTCACTTGGGGTTTTAAGATATGGTTCTCCAAAGCAGGAGCTAGATCAGGAAAGAATGTGAGTCACCTTGGAAGTAGCCCTTCTTCATTCTTGAGTAGTGTCGCATCCCTGCTGCAGCTCTTTCCCAAGCACTCTGTTCACACAGTATTCTTTCAGCCAAAATGCATCAGCAATCCCCTATCCCTTTTCATAGTCCCTCTCCAGAAACTCTAAGGCTTAGAAATTGAGCTTAGTCACTCTTCCAGGCGAAACAAGGGAGAAAGAGGTCAGTGTTTGAAGCAAAATTTGGTTTCCTTGTGGAGGAGCCGATGGCAGCACCAGAGCTGGGGAGTGCATAAATCTCACCTCATCAACAGACAAACAAACTACCCAGGGTTTACTGAAGGCCAGGCTGAGCCTGCCAGAGCACTGGTCACCTAATGACACAGCATTCATCTGCTGGTGGCACTTCCCCTTGATGACAGTGGTTATTGTGGGAAGACTGGAGATTCATGTGAATCTGGACCTCAGTTTTTGAAAGTAACAGTTTTATTTTTAATGTGAGATGAGAAACTGTTAAATAAGCGGAAGTGGCTACTCTCACTGTTGATAGGGGCTCATTATTCTGAGCAGGCTAGTATTTGGCAACTTGGGAGATTTTTCTCTTTATCAGTAGAATCAACAATTCCATCTCCACAGACCATTCTTATGTGGAAACCTAAGCTAAAAAGCACATGTCATGTGGCTTCAGGGAAGCAGTACAGTGTGGCAGGACGAGTAACGGCACTGGATGTAGACAGAGCTAAGGTTCTACTCAAGATTTGTTGTTGACACTGTGACACTGGGTAAGCCAGGGCTGGAAGCAATGTTCCCTTACTCAGCCAGAAATAGGGAAAGGAGCAGCCTCCATCACACAGAACACCAGGGAAACGAGAGGAATGGGCCCACTCACAACCATGCTTGGTGTATACCCAGCCAGGCCCAGCACAGACTGCAGCCTGAGACCTGAAACCTCCAGGGCCAAGCAAAACTCCAACAGACCAGACCTGAGACTGGCAATATGCAACATGGCACAAGCACCAAATACCCAAGGGTCCAGTACAACCTAAAGCAGTATTTTATTATATTGTGAAAGAAATGTGCAAATTTAACTGAGTCTAGGTCAAAGTTTTGCCCCCAAATAAATCTGCCACCAAATTTATCATATGAAGTTGTCTTTCAGAGCTGCTTGGACTTCAAATTACAATAAAAGATGGACATTCAGAAGTGCTACAGGAGGAATGCCTCTGACAGACTATCCAAATACATTCCATCTTTTATTTGGCATGTACAAAACAATGGACTTCATTGTGACATCTTCATACTTACATATAACATATTTTGATCATATTCACCTCTACTGTCTTCACTTAGCATCCCACCAATGTTACCGATCCCTTCCTTTTCCCTAATAATCCTGTGTTTTTTTGCTAGATTCTACATATGAGAAAAATATGTAATATTTGTATTTCTAAGTCTTTAATAGCTCACCTAACATGAGGATCAGCAGTTCTGTCTGTTTTCTTGCTAATGGTGTAATTTCATTCTTCACTGTGTATGTATGCCACCTTTTCTTAGTCCAATCATAAGGTTTTAGGCACCTAGGCTGACCCGATACCCTGGTTATTATGAAAAGCACAGTGAGAAACATGGCTATACAGATATCTCTGTTGTCTGCTGACTTCGATTCTTTTGGGTGGAAGCTCAGAAATGGTATCACTAAATTGTACAGAAGTTCTGTTTGACCAATTTTTGGTAGTACTAGGTATTGAAAGCAGGGCCTCACACATGCCAAGGGCTTTACTGCTGACTATAATCTCAGCCTGGAAAAGCTATTTTTAATTTCTTGAGGAATCTCCAAAATGATTTCCACAGTGACTCCACTAATTGATAGTCCGAGCAACCAAGTATGTATAAGGTTTGATTCTCCCTCCCATCCATGCTAGAATTTACTTCTCTTTGTCTGTGTGTGTGTGAGGGGGGGTGTTATTATTATTACTGACACTCTGACTGAGGATAAAATTATATCTCAATGTAGTTTTGACTTGCATTTCCCTGATGGTTAAACAAGCTGAGCATCTTTTCATGTATTCATTGGATATTTGTATTTCATTTGAAAATTGTTTAGGTTATTTACCTATTGATTAGATTATTAGGTCTTTTGTCGTTTAGTTTTTTCCACTATTTACATATTTGAGATGTTAATCCCCTATCAGATGTATACTTGGAACAATTTTTTCCCATTCTTTGGTTTGTCTTTCTCTGCTAATTATTTCCTGTGTTGTGCAGAAGTGTCTTAATTTGGTGAGACACAAATTGCCAATCCGGGTTAGGACTTAGTTCACTTTTATCATCAGCCACTGGAGAATGGAACTTACATTGACTCCAAAAGAAGAAGACAGTCTGTTCAGGAGCTGGGAGTGAAGCTGCTCAAGAGTGTGGCTAGCAAAAGGCTGCCTCCAGCCACAGTGCCATCCACACCTGTGTGCTTGCTAGAGACTCCTCAGATCTACAAATCTGAGAGTGTGATTTCCTGGGGAGGAGGGATGTGGATGGTGGCCAGTTGGATTTAGAACAGAAAAACTCAGAATCTGATCCTTGAGTCAGACTGTGAAGCACAGGGGGAAGAGAACAGCTGCAGTGAAATAGACCAAGAAGCTCATGATGTTGTTTGGACAAATTTTGAGCAAAGAGAGAAGGTGGAATCTAGTCTGCCTTGAAGAAGACTGGATTGACCCCTTGCTAGTGGTAAAACTGCTCTCCTTTATAGGGTCAACAAAACATCACACGTCTCTTTAACTTGGAAAGCAGAGAGTCCTCAGCAACTATGAGGGCACAACAGGGTAATCTTCCCTCCCTAAGGCACTGGGCCTAAAATTGTAAGGGCAGCCCTGTCCACCCTACCCAGGGGTCAGGACCTAAGGGGGATGGCACAGGACAAAGTTCTTCGCCCTGCAGGGCCTTAGGGTTGGACTCAAGGCCAAGTTCCCTTTCTTCCAGGTGCAGACAGCTGAGGTACTGGAAGATATATAGATTATATATATATTATACTATATATAGGAGTTGCAAACCTGTGACTCCAGTTTGACTTTGGATGAGGAGGAGGAGGGGCTAAGGATGCAATGACAGCAGCTTCCTGGAGCTACATGCCACTTGGAAGGACAGGCCCTCAGCCTAGTGAATAGATCTGAGATTGTACACGCAAACAGAACAGGAAAGGCCAACACTTCTCTCCCCCAGCTGGGCCCGAACCTGAAGGGATGCCTTGGTTATGTACAACATGCCCGTCTTCCCTCCTTGGCCACCTTCCTTCTTCATCTCTTGACCATACCCCCTAGAACCTCAAAGAAGAATGCTTGTGGAGCTCCTAGATTACTTTTGGTTTGGACTTCCTGCTCAGTCATATGTATGTTTTAATTACTGCCATCCCAATACTACAAATTAAATTCTCTACATTCAAACCATAGCCTCCCGTTGTAAATAAAAAATAAGCAGACCAGTTTAGTAAGGTCAAGAGAATTCCTTATTTGTTGACCATTTTCAAATATGGTCAGGACAGATGGAAACTGAACATTGTCCTATTCTCAGAATCACACATTAACAATTTTACAGTGATCTTTAACTTACTGAAAGATGTGACCCTTCCTATCAAATCAGATGCATGACTTATACTTGTTGCAGAAGAAGAGCCTGTCACCTTGAATGTGCAAGTCTTTCCATTTGCTTCACTACATTTTTCTCTCATTTGGTTACGAGGACAGCATTTCTAGTCTTGAACACAGAGAAGTTTCTTCACACTTTCTCTTTCACTAATTCTGGTGGGAGGTAATTCCAAACGTTATCTCTGGTGAAGTGCAAGAACATAGGCCTTTGGGGACAAGCTTTGGGCTGCCTACTAGTCAACTGACAACTAAAGAAGGGCCTTGACTGTCCATATGAAGAATTGGAGGAGGACACATGTCAGGTTTGAAGAAGCTAATGAGAAGCCAGATTTTAAAAAGCTAATGAGAAGCCGGGCGTGGTGGCATGGTGGCATGGTGCACACCTTTAATCCTAGCACTCGGGGGGGAGAGGCAGGCAGATCTCTATGAGTTCAAGGCCAGCCTGGTCTACATAGGGAACTCCAGGACAGCTGGGGCTAAAGGGAGACCCTGTCTCAAAAACACAAAAAGAAAAAAGAAAGCTAATGAATTGGAGCCCAGCCTCGCCCTGTATGCATCTTCTTACCAGACATGACATATGTTCCTGAGTGAGTGTTATTATTTGCTACCTAAGCATGACCATACTCTGGAGCTTAGCTTTCCCTTTCCTGTCTTAACTTAGTCACAAATGTAGTTAGTTTGGAGGAAAACATTTGTGAGAGGTACTCTAAGAGGAAATATGTAAGGCACATTGTAAAATACATATCTAAAAGTTGACCACTGCCACCTCAGTGTTGAGAAGTTGTGTTTTAACCACTCTGGATAGCCAGAAAATGAAACAACAAAGGCAAAAACTTAGCACTGTTACCAAGAATTGGTTCTTTTCCAGTTTCCTTTTGGCTATAAGAATATTGATAATGATCCTCTACCTTGAAACCTCCCTCTTTCAGAACTATTCATGATTTCAAATTGCAGGCATAAGGGCACCTTGCCTGAGTCTACTGTACCTTTAGCCTATGTCCCTCAGATGTTGGAAGATCCCGTAACTTCAATCTGCTTTTTAAAAACTGTATTCTGACCTCGATGCTTTTGAGCTTGAAGGGAATAGCACAGTAGACTCCAGTGAACCCTACATACCTACCGACTCCAAAACCTTGGGTTAAGTCATTGATAGATCAAAGACATTTGGGGAAAATTGTTGTGTGTTTACTGAACACACAGACGCTCTTTCTGTTATTGCCTCCCTAAACAATACAGCATTAATTTTCATAAACAATCTAGATAGGGCTTAAAGTGTAAGAGGCTGTGCACATGTTCTATGTAAACACTATACCATTTTGTACAAGGAATTTGAGCCTCCACACACTGTGGGACCTGAGGGAATTCCTCACAGCAATCCTATCCTGAGACATTGCTCACTCCTGATTCCCGTGTGAAAAATAGCTGCTATGATAACAAGTAGATGATGAGCCTCTCTTAATGATCTGTTGAAAGGGGACATTAAATGTTGGACACATGGCACATGTGCATCTTGGATTCACAAAAAGGAAAGGCACTTCAGTTGTGCAAGATGAAAAGTTCTGCACATGGATAATGATGACAGTTACAACACAGTGTGAAAGAACCCCATGCCACTGGGCGGCACACTTTAAAATGTCGATGTAGTGATTCAATGCTGCATATAGCCATGCAGCACAAAGCAATGTTTCCACAGTAGACTGAAGATACAAGCATGTTTTTAGAAGATTACAAAAGAGCTGAGAAACCCCTATTATCTGGTGACGTCATAGCCAGTTTTTCACAGCGTATCACATCAGTGCAGTGATACTAGTGTAATAAAATTGACTTGACTACTGGTCCTTAGAAAGAAGAACATGTGTAATCACCTACTTGGCACTTCATGCTTGAGGGAGAATAAATGATTATGCTAATAGTTTATGTATTTCCTATAACTTTATCTTTATTTTGAGTCTAGTCTTTTCACTTATATGCAAAAATTTACTGTAGAATAATTATGCTGGCAGTTGTTCATCTCTTTCTTACCCAGGTTCTTGATTGCATCAGGATGCCAAAGTAGAGTGATTGACCTGTAGCATGTATGTTTGTGTATTAATACTCTCTAGTGTTTCCAAAACTTTGAAATCCCCTAGCTGCACATTCCTCAGGATATGTCCCCATCATTAAGTGGCACATGACAACAAAAGAAAAACGGAAATCTGCAGTTTTAAAACACTTTTTAATCCTCCCTTAATCAAAAGCATCCTTCTTCCAATTTGATTAATATGCATTATCAACACAGCAGCAGGCTAAGGTTCCCATTTCCTCCTTAGAATTGATTGGGTGTCCACTAATCACTTAGTGCAGGTGTCTCTTAGTGAGCCCATATGGGTTAACTGTGTAACCAGTGTTTAGAAATACTCTTCCTGGTAAATTAAACAATATGACTGGCATTTTCTGAGAATTTTAAAAAGATGACAGCATGGAGGTACAAATAAATGACTTAAATAGGGATGGACATTATCTCTGCTTTTGAATATGATGAGAAACACAGGTCAGGAAACATTGTGGTGACTGACAGTTGCAGGGTAATACAGAAGCTAACAGAGTGATGCTGCTGACTAACCAGCTGTGTGCTAGCCATCTAAAGTAAGTGCAGGGCCTTGGGGTTTTTGTTCAGTTATCGTCTCTGAAATCCAATCTTGACTTTCTGTTTGTTGAACTGTGCTGGACAGTTCAGGTGTGTTACACATCTCTTTAAGGGATCTGGTCTATGAAGAAACATGACTCAAGGCTGAGGAGGATTACACAAGCCTGGAGTTACATCCTAAGAGATATGGTGTTCTTTAAACTGAGGCTGGAGGCATAGCACAGGCCTCATGAACTCAGAGGTCTGAGGAGCCCGGGTAGACTCCTTATCAAAATATATTCAATTGCCAACAGCACACAACCCACTACTGTTTTTTGTTTTTTTGTTTTGTTTTGTTTTGTTTTGTTTTTAAGCAGGACTTACTGACTCTTGCAAGTGAAAGTTCAACAGTTGGGCAGCTTCAGAGTTGATTTATATCAAGACTTAACCCTGTCACCAAAGATGATTTGTTGGACTGTCTACTAGGCCTTCCCAGCAAAGTCCTCATGCTGCAGCTAGCTCCCTCTTGTGGACACACTATAGCTGTCAGAATTCAAGAGGCTACCAGCTTCCTTCCTCCTGTCCCCATGGAAAAACTTTCTAGTTTGATGCTTCTTTCCCAGAAGTCTATTTGTTAGAATGGATTATATGTGCACTGTACTTTCTGTCCGAAGAACAACCCTCCTCTAAAATCTTGAGTGGGACGAGTTTTCCCCAAAACATTTAGATGGCATGAGGCTAGTGGCTGAGTTACCGGAATGAAAATTGAGAATGGGGAAAGAGCTAAAGTAAGAGTCCTTTTTGATGTTTATTAGCACACCAACCCCTTGTGCTACTGCAGTCAAGCTCCATAGCCCTCCAAATGCACATACTCCTTCCTTGATGTGCTCTCCCTTCCCCAATGCTCACTCTTATGGAAACCCCATTTACCCTTTGGGTTTGGTTTCTAATTGAAAAACCCTTGGAAAATGTGCCGTCCTCAGAACTGATTCAGTATGTGTCTATGGGCACATGTTCCAAGGACTGCTGGTTTCCAAGCTCATTTGAGAATAGAAAGAGTAGAACAGGTACAAAAGAAAACCTTTATTTGAAAATGTAGAAGTAGAAAGCAACATCGAGCAGTCGCTGAGTCCATAATCTAAGTCATGCTCTGCTTCTCTTAGACTGATTCTTCTATCCTATATGATGGTTGGATGAAACCAGTAGTTAGTTTGATTGTACTCTAGAAAACTTTTTAAAATGCAGGTGACTGGGTCCAAAACCTAGAGTTTCTGATAATGTATGACCAAGAAATTTGCATTTCCAAGGGATGATGCTTCCTCCGCTCCAAGACTCCCCTCTGGTGCACACAATCCCAGTTTTAATTTTTAGAACTCTACAGTTTTGTGCTGACTTTAAACACATGGTTTTAGTACTGCAATATAAACTCTACCATGTGAACAGGTTGAAATATCCTGAAGGACATCTTTAAGGCTCCTATATAAATATAAATTACACCCACCAATCAACCTTTCCTAATCCCACCCCAGCCGTGCTCTCCCCAACATCTAATAAACACTATTTTACTCTTTTACTGATTTAGGGTCCATATAACTTTCTTTCTGTGCAAGTCTTATTGCCCTTAGGATAATCTCCAGTTCCACCCAGGTTGGCACAAATGATAATGTATCATTCTTTATATGGCTGAATGGTATTCTATGTGGATATGTACCATATTTTCTTTACCTGTTCATCTCATCCCATTCTTTGCTATTGTGAATAATGCTACAATAACCTGGGAGCACAGGTGTTTCTTCAACATAACTGATTTCGTTTCCTTCAGTTACACCCAGTGGTAGGATAGCTAATAATACAGTGATTCTGCTCTTAATTTTTGGAGAAACACCAGTATTTTTCCATAATGTTGATATTGATTCACTGCCAGCAACAATGTGGAAGGATCCCTTTTAGCCACATCCTCATAGACCTTCTGATCTTTAGTAATTTTAATGATAGCCATTCTGACTAAGGTGAGGTGATATTTCATTGTCATTTTGATTTGCATTTCCACATGATGGAACCAAGTACTCCCTGGCCATTGGTATGTCCTCCTCAGAAAATAGTCTTTTATATAAATTTCTCATTTTCTAAACAATTGTTTGTTCGTTTCAACTGAGCTCCTCAACACCATATCAGATGAATACATTGCAAATGTTTTCTCCCGTTTGAAGGATTTTATCTGGCCTCGAACTCACAGAGATCTGCCTGTGTCTGCCTCCCAAATGCTGGGATTACAGGCATGTGCCACCATGCCCAGCAATTGATTACTATAACTTTTTAGCATGTTAATACCTCACGTTTTGTTCTCTGCTGATCAAGTTAGCTTTAGCTATTTTTAGGCTCAGGTGATCTCACACAAATCTTAGAATTATTTTTGCTAATTCTGTTGATCACTTCCTTTGCTGCGTAGGAATTACTTTGTCTGCTATAATACCATTTTTCTATTTTTGTTTTTTTGATATCATGCAAAATCATTGCCCATTTCAATTTTCTAAAAATTTCCCCATTTCTTGTAGTTATTCTGGAATTTCAGGTCTTCATGCTCTTTTTTAAAATTTTTTAAGAAAGGGTCTCTAAGTCACTGTACAGCTAAGAATAATATTGGATTTCTGATCTTCCTCTCTCTACCTCTCAAGGACCAAGATTCTAGTCATATGACACCATGCCTGGTTTCTATGGTGCTTGTGATGGAACCCTGGGGTTCCCGAATGCTAGCCCAACACTCTTATGAACCAAGTTACCTCCCCAGATCCCACTTAAGTCTTTAAGATATTTGAATTTATTGTGACTCTGGAAGCTTAGAGGTCTACCTACATTTTTCTGTAGGTGGATACTGAATTTTCCCTACATGAAAAAGCCTATCCTTTCCCCAATGCATTTTCTTATCACATTCATTGAAAATTGGTGTTTTATATATATATATATATATATATATATATATAGAGAGAGAGAGAGAGAGAGAGAGAGAGAGACAGACAGACAGACAGAGACAGAGAGACAGAGACAGAGAGACAGAGAGAGACAGAGAGATGGATAAATAGACACAAGTTTACATTGAGGATTTATGTTCTGTTCCCTTGGTTTATATGTTTGTTTTTATGCCAATAACATGCTGCTTTGATTACTATAACTTTTTTTGTCTTTTTGAGACAGTCTTCCTGTAGTCCCAGCTGTCCTGGAACTTGCTATGTAAACCAAGCTGGCCTTGAACTCACAGATATCTGCCTGCGTCTGCCTCCCAAATGCTGGGATTACAGGAGTGCACCACCATGCCTGGCAATTGATTACTACAACTTTTTAGCATGTTAACACCTCATGCTTTGTTCTTTTCTGATCAAGTTAGCTTTAGCTATTTGTAGGTTCAGGTGATCTCACACAAATCTTAGAATTATTTTTGCTAATTCTGTTGAGAATATTACTTGCCCTTTTTTTGATAACCACTGCATTGAATTTGTAAAGCACTTTGGGTAGTATGGGCATTTTTGCGATATTGACTCTTCTAATTCATGAACGAAGAATGTCTTTTCAATTTTGACCTCTTCAATGTCTCTCATCAATGTTTAAAAGTTTTCATTATAGAGATCTTTCACAACTTTAGTAAGTTTATGCTTAGATACCTTTTTAACTATTAAAAATTAGATTTATTTCTTGATTTCTATTTCAAATTTCACCATTGTATAGCCATGCTACTTTTTTTTCTGTGTGTTGCTTTTACATGCTGAAATGTGGATGAATTCATTTAATATATGAACAGTTTGGGATAGAGTTTGGGGGATCTTTTGGAGGGATCTTTATATAAGATCACATCATTTGCAAACATTGACATTTGATTTATTTTCCAGTTTAGGTGCATCCTGGACAGGACACATTTTGCATAAAGGTGGTAAAAATGGCCAAGAATAATGATGAGAGACTATAATTCCCGCACTCAAGAAGCAGATGTATCAAAGTGGGCTAGCAAGTCCCTGTTGGGATTTGTTTTTGTTTTTGTTTTTGTTTTGTTTTGTTGTTGTTGTTGTTGTTGTTTTGGCCTTTTTGAGACAGGGTCTCTCTTTAGCCCTAGCTGACCTGGAATTTACTCTGTAGACCAGGCTGGCCTTGAACTCACAGAGATCTGCCTGCCTCTGCCTCCCAAGTGCTAGGATTAAAGGTGTGCGCCACCATACCTGGCAAGTCCCTGTTTTGTTTTGTTTTTTAAAAAAACATTTTTTCTTGTTAATTACTGTCTGTTGCATAAGGAAACTTCTCTGATGAGAGCTGAGAGACACATTCATCACATAAGGAGAGGTGCGTTGAGTATGTGTCACTTAGGGCTGAGTGTCTCACTGACACTTATTCTTTGTATCTGACCATTTCTGAAGCCCTGTAATAGTCTCCATCTGTTGTGAAAAGAAGCTTCTTTGATGATTGATGAGAAGTACACTTGTCTGTAAATATCATGCATATTTAGAATAAAGTAATAAATTGTAAAAAAAAAAACATTTTTTCTTTGATTTATTTATTTATTTTTTTTTTTGGTCTTTTTGAGACAGGGTCTCCCTGTAGCCCCAACTGTCCTGGAACTCGCTCTGTAGACCAGGCTGGCCTTGAACTCACAAAGATCCGCCTGCCTCTGACTCCCAAGTGCTAGGATTGATTTATTTTTATTTCATGTGTATCGTGCAATGCCTGAGGAGGACAGAAGAGGGTGTTTGATCCCCTGGAAATTGAGTTACAGACAGTTGTTAGCTGCCATGAGGGTGCTGGGATTTGAACCCGGGTCTTTTGTAAGAACAACCAGTGGTCTTAACCACTGAGCCATCTCTCCAGCCCGGCAAGTCCCTGTTTTTTTAAAAACCAAAAGAATAAATGATAAAAGTGGGTCACTTTAACCTTACCTTGTTCCATATTTTAGAGAGACTGCTTTCACCTTCCCCCCACTTCATGTAAGTTAGTGTTAGTTTATTACAAATGGCCTTAATGATGTTAAGATTTGTTCCTTTTCTGATCAGTTTGTTCAGTGCTTTTGTCATGAAATAATGTTGAATTTTATCAAATGCCTTTTCTGCATCAAATGAGAGGACCACATGGCTTTTGAACTTCGTTCTGCTGCGATGGTATATCATGTTTAATTTGCTTATGTTGAATCATCCTTGTATCCCTGGCATAACTTCCACATCCTGTGGCAAATAATCTGCTGAATATGCTGTTGACCTGAACTTGCTGATGGTTTGTTGAGGATTTTTGTATTTGTCTTTATGAAAGATGTTGGTTTATTGGTATTTTGGCTTGGGTGCTTATCTGGTTTGGAGATCTGGGTAATGCCAGCCTCATATGAAGTACTTGAAAGAATTCCTTTCTCTATTTTTTGGAATAACTTAAGAAAAATTGTTAATGATTAAATCATGAAACTGTATGATCCTTGGCTTTTCTTTGATAAGACACTTTTCTGTTACTAGTTCAGTCTTATTATATGTTATTGGTCTGTTCAAGTTCTCTACTTATTCACAATTCTATGATGTTAATATAAATGTGCCCAGGAATTTGTTTTCTAAATTACCAAATTTCTCAGCACTTGGTTATTCACAATAATCTTTAATGATATGCTGTGTGTCTGTGCTGTTGGTTGTGGCATTTTGCATTTCATTTGTGATATTTATTTGTATATCCTTAGCCTACCCAAAGATTTGTATATTTTATCTTTGATTTCTAAATTTTGTTTTCTAGAAAAACTTTTCTAAATGTTTTTCTAATATTATTATTGTGTTATGAATTTGCACCCAGGCATGCCACAACATGTATATGGAAATCAGAGGACAACTTTTATGTGGGTTCCAGGGATTGAGCTCAGGTCACCATCTCCTGAGCAATCCACTAAGCCATCTTCCCCACCCTCTTTTATCTTTTCAAAAAACAGCTCTTTGTTTCATCTATCATTGTATTTTTTTAGTGTCCATTTCTTTGTTGCGTTTTGTTTTGTTTCTTTCCTGCTTGGAGTTTTCATTCTTTCTGTCTAATTGGGGGTTTAATTTCTTCTAGCTTTATAGTTCCTTGAGATGTAGTCATTGATTTTTGAGATCTATCTCTTATTTGATGTAGGTGTTGATTGCTTGTGATATATCACATACATATGTTTCATCTTCATTTTCATGTGTTTCAAGAATTTTAATTACCTTCTTGATTGCTTCCCTTCCTTAATTCATTAGATATTCAAAAGTAAGTTATTTAATTTCCATGTATTCTTACAGTTCTTAGTTTTTCTTGTTCTTGGTTTCTAGCTTTAGTGTCTTGTGGTTAGAAAAAAAAATGATACTCAATATCTTTTCAGTTCTTTTGAGACTTGTTTTGTAGCCCTATTATATGATCTATCCTGAATAATGCTCGGCACATGGAGAAAAACGTGTATTATGTAGCTGCTGAAATGGAATGTTCTGTATTTATCTGTTAGGTCCATTTGGTCTAAGTGAAATTTAACTCTGCTGTTTTGCTATTGACTCTCTATTTGGATGGTCTGTCTGTTGCTAAAAGTGGAATGCTGAATCTCCAACTATTAGATATTGTATTAGAGACTCTCTCTCCTTCCAGCTCTATAAATATTTGAGTCTTACATTTGCACTATTAGATATTCAGTGCATCTGTTAATCAGATTTCAATTACTGTGTCAAAGTACTAGACACAAACAACTTGAGAGAGAGAGAGAGAGAGAGAGAGAGAGAGAGATTTAGCCTGGCATGATGCCACACGACTTTAATTCCAGCAAGTGCGCAGGAGGCAGAGGCAGGTGGATCTCTATGAGTTCAAGGCCAGCCTGATTTACAGAGTGAGTTCCAGGCCACCTGGGGCTACAGGGAGACCCTGTCTCAAAAAGGCCAAAGAGAAAGAGAGAGAGAGAGAGAGAGAGAGAGAGAGAGAGAGAGAGATTAATTTTCTGTCCATAGCAGCTTAGCCCCATTGCTTTTGACCTATGACGAGCCCAACATCATATTGGGAGAGT
This sequence comes from Rhizomys pruinosus, assembly GCA_009823505.1. Taxonomy (NCBI): domain Eukaryota; kingdom Metazoa; phylum Chordata; class Mammalia; order Rodentia; family Spalacidae; genus Rhizomys; species Rhizomys pruinosus. The sequence continues at coordinate 6,325,241 of VZQC01001442.1, forward strand.
GAATGGTGAAGCAAATTTCCCAATGTGGAGGCTAGAAAGCTAAAGAGAAAGGAAAATGAGACAAGGGTCCCAAATACTCCTCAAAGGCATACCCCCCAATGACCTAAGTTCTTCTAACCAGGCCCCACTGCTTAAAATTTGCACCTCCACCTCCCCAAAACATCATGAGCTCAAGATAATGTTTTCAATAAAGAGTTTGGGGAGAACTGTTAAACAGTGTGTGTGTGTGTGTGTGTGTGTGTGTGTGTGTGTGTATTATATATATAATATATATACTTAGAATTACTTCCTCTTGCTGAAATAATCTTAATGACTTTCCTTATCTCTTTTTTACTGCTTTGGATTTGCTTAAAATCTATTTTATTTGACATAGTATAGATGCTTCTGATTCCTTTTGGATCTCTTTTACATGAAATTATCTTATCTCATCCTTTCACCTTCAATCTATGTGTGTTCTCAAAGATAAACTAGTTTCTTCTAAGCAACACATAATTGGATCTTTTATTTGTATCCGTTTCACCACTCTGTGCCTTTTAATTACAGAATTTAATTCATTTACATTCAAAGTAATTATTGATAGTAAAGTCTTAAAATCACCATTATGTAACTTGTTTTCTAATTATATTGTGTTTCATTTCTTTCTCTCTCACCCACAATCTTCCTCTGTGGTTAAGTGAATTTCTCCAGCCCTATGTTTGTTTTCTTGCTTATCATATTTGTGTTGTGTATTACAGATTCCATTTCTCTTCATGTTTTCAGTCTTTTATTTACTATTTTTACTTTATGAGTTTAAGTGTTTTGCTTGCATCTATGTAAGTACACCTGTGTCATGAAATGCTCACAGAGGGCAAAGAGGTCATTGGATCCCCTGGAACTGGAGTTATACACAGTTATTAGCTGCCATGTGGGTGCTAAGAACTGAACCTGGGTCTCCCGCAAGATCAATCAGTGCTCTTAACTAGTGAGCCTCCTCTTCAGTCCATGTTTTCAATGTTTTGATACTCTGCATCTTTGATACTCTGCTTTATGATTTTCTGCACTGCCCAGATTATACTATTGTAGTGATGTTTTTTGTTTTTGCTTTAGTCTTCATCCTAAAGCTGTAAATAATTCATGTATCATGACTAAAACAATAGAATATTCTAAATCTACATAATTATTCTTCCTTGTGAGTTTGATAGCTTCCCATTTTTTGCTGTTTGTTGCTTTATTAGTGTCTTTTGCTTTCCATTGAAAGACAATCCTTTAGTGTTTGTTTGAGAAATATGTCTCATAGAGATCTGTTCTCTCAGCTTCTGTTTGAGAATGTCTTTATCTATCCTTCCTTCCTTCCCTCCTTCCTTCCTTATGAAAGATAGCTTTGTATGAAATGCACAAAGCATCAATAAAAATTAATTTAAAAAAAAAAAAAAGAAAGATAGCTTTACTGGGTACTCTCATCTAACAGGTTTTTTTCCTTCAGTACAGTGAAAGTATCACATACTATGCACTGACTTTTAAAGGCTCTACTAAGAAGTCAGATATCCAGTAAGTTGGGACATTCCTATGTGTTAATTATTTCTCTTTTTTTCTTATAACCTTGACAATCTTCTCTTTGTTTTTCACACATGAGAGCTTAATTATAAGATAAGGACAAACTAAATTTGACTGATGACATTTGGCCTTTCTTTACCTGGATATTTAAATCCTTTTCTTGGTTTGGAAAGTTTTCTAGTATTATTATTTCTTTTGATAATATTTCTACTCCTTTGGAATTATTCAGTCTTTCTTGAATCCCCAAATATTTGCTCTTTTCATACTGCCCCAAAATCAAGAAGATTTCTTGAATTTCCTTAAACAGCTGTTGTAAATTCTGTATTTGAGCCTTAGCCCATGCTGATTAGGATCTGGTAACTGTATTGTACTTTATTATCAATTGAAAGTGACTTGTGTTTTCCTACAAGTTCTTTGTTTAATATTTATTTATTTTTATTTTAGGTGTATGAGTGTTTGCCTGTGTGTAGGTGCATCCATGCATGCAATGCTTTCGGAAGCCAGAAGAGGGTGTTGGATCCCCTGGAACTGTAGTCATAGATAGTTGTTAACCACCACCTGGGTGTTGGGAACTGAACCTGGGTCCTCTGAAAGAGCAGACATTGCTTGTTACCACTGAGCCATCTTTCCAGCCTTTCCTACAAGCTCTTGCTGCTTCTTGGCGTGTGACATCATGTCAGCATTGAAGGATTAGTTATTTATTCCAACTTTAGTTGTGCCTGTCTTAGGAGAAATTCAAAGCAAGCTGCTTATTTTGTTGGTGTTTGTCACGTCACTTGCACTATTTCAGCACTGGATAATATCCAGGCCCAGATTTGTGAAGTGTCTGCTGGTGGTGCCTTGTCACTTTTTTAGTACTAGAGGGCAATCCACAGCCATGTTTGTCCCAAATACCCTGCTAACATTTCTTTAGACAGAAAATGCAAGAGCCAGCAAGATGGCTCACTGCATAAAGGTACCTTCCACTAAGCTGATGATCTGAGTTCAACATGGTGGGAGAAAGGATGGGACTGATTCACACAGATTGTCCTCTGACTCACTATGCATGAACACACCCCCACATGTGCACATGAAATAAAAATTTAAATGTAATAAAAACAGAATCATGAAAGAACAGCAGAGAACTTAATAAAAGTAGTCTGTCTCAGCAAGTCTTGCTCTGGAGTCAGGAGAGACCCAAATGCTTCTCCTATATTTGCTGGCCACATCACCACACACTACAGAATTCTATCTCAGTCTAGGCAGAGTCTCATGGATGGACCAGCCTTAGGACTCTAGGTCATACCTGGGGCCACATTAATGCCATCATGTTGTGCTATACTCTGAACCCACAACCTGCCAAGACCATCATAAATCCAGGGTACAACCAAAGGCCACATTTCTTTGATCTTTGATCTGTATATTGCTGAGGCAGACACATGTTGCAAGATGGCTGCAACCAGCCATAGGTGATGCTAGCTGGAATAAACATCTGTCACAGTGGCACCATGTATCTTTACCCAACACTGGAGCTATTTCAAAGGCTCTGCACACAGGTCCTTAGAACTACCCACTGTTAGGTTTCACCAGCCTAACACAAAGTTTCAGGGAGAAGTTTTCTGCTTTCTGCCTGACCTACCTCTAGTGAACTAGGCCTTGTCCTGTGCTCAGCTACCTAACGTTGCAGTGGTATAAAGGTAGACCCCTTTATCCATCTAGGCTGATGGCAAGCTAGATCATATCTGAGTCTCAAAAGAATTTATATAGACCCAGGGCGGGGGTGGGGGGGGTGGTAGTGGTTCAGGCCCATACTTCACTCAGCTGGTGGCGCTTGACTCTAAAACATAAATCTGTCCCACTGGGATGCATGTCTATGCCTGGTGTCATAGAGGTTCTAAAGATCCATCTGGAAACACTCGGCTGGAGATAGCCAGGCTGTCCAAGGTTGGAGGATGGGTATGGGCCATTTTTCAATGCCTTTCACTCTTCCCTTTCTTGGCTGCCACGACAGGATTAATTTGCTTTTAATAGTTCTTGGGTCAGTAGATCGGCATTTTATTGTAAGCATACAGAAGCGTCCTCCAAGTTTTTCAGGAGCCCATAAGGAAGCAGGCACAGATGAAACCAGAGGCTAGATGGCACAGAGGTGGAAGGAGGGGAGGAGAGTGAGCACAGAACTTATAGGTCATTAAAAGGAATAGAGCTCTGAGAATGAAGGTGGGGGTACAGCGGCTCCCCTACCCCAGGCCTATGAAGGTGGGAGTACGGCGGCTCCCCTACCCCAGGCCTACGAAGGTGGGGGTACGGCGGCTCCCCTACCCCAGGCCTACGAAGGTGGGGGTACGGCGGCTCCCCTACCCCAGGCCTGCGAAGGTGGGGGTACGGCGGCTCCCCTACCCCAGGCCTGCGAAGGTGGGGGTACGGCGGCTCCCCTACCCCAGGCCTACGAAGGTGGGGGTACAGCGGCTCCCCTACCCCAGGCCTATGTGATGAACTCAAAAGGGCCATATTCGATAACTCTCAGAGGGATACCGATATGAGCGAGGCTAGCTCAGTGTTGGAGACTTTCTGCTCCTCCTGCTCATGTTCTTTATTTACCCTGTGGATCTGCTCTCACTGAACTGGGTATGGCACAAGCATACCCTAGATACACAAGCCCTGCTTCCTTTCCTGGCTTTCAAACAAGGAAAGTGGCTGTGTTAGAGACAAATGAGTCACAACAAGGTGCCACAGTCTGGAAAGGAGGAGTGCTGAGTTCTTGTCTCCTGTGATAGAAATCCTTTCCCTACTTTAAGCCTCAGTATCCCAAGTGAGTTAGTCATTTATCTATTACAGAAAGAGTCCTGAAATCATCAAGATAGAAAAGAGAAAATTATTTCAGCTCTTTGTTTTGGAGGTTGTGGTCCATGACTATCTAAGTCCATTGTTTGGGTTATAGAAGCAGGAACAGGGAAGGCCTTTGAACTTGTACCCCATAGCCAGCTGTGAAAAGGAAAGGGAACAAAGTGGTGTCCCACAGTTCCCTTTGACAGGATGTTTCCAATGACCTAAAATCTGTCATTACATCCAGCTCTGAAAGGTCTACCACCTCCCAACAGTAACAAGATGATGACTAAGCTTTTAACCAAAAAGAGATAGTGTCAATGGAGTGGCCACCTTCCGGGGGCATTCCCGATCAAACCATACCAATGCTTCCCAAGTGGAGACCAGGCAGCAGCCAATACTGCACAGTAAGAGGCATTCTAGAGCTCTAAGCCCAAATGGTGCTAATAGGCATTCTCTGGGGTCTTGTTGAATTTCCAACTCTGGCTTCAGCTTGCTTGCCTGTCTGGAGCAAACCACGGGGCCTCTCTTTTGTCTAGAGAGAATGCTGCTTGAATAGGTGACCTTGCACTGCCATTCACAGTAGAAAAGTGTTAGGGAGGGTCTGAAGAAGGAGTCAGGAGGCAGTCTTTACTGGCAGCAGGAAGAAAGGAGACGCTGTAGGCAGCCATGACAGAAGACTCACAGCAAAAACAGCTACTTGATTGTCTGAGGACACACTGCAGGAGAAGGCAGACACCACATCTTAAGCATCAGATGGCTTGGCATTTGTGACTCCAACTGAAAGAGCCAACACTGGGCACATTTCCAACCAGGATTAGCCTCGAATGGCATCCCGAGCCTTCTGCACCTGAGGTACGCACTCTCTTCTGATTTTCCAGATGCTGCAACTCCAAAAGTAACCCTAGTCTCTGGGGTGGGGGTGGGGGGGTTCAAATGCAGTGTGGTCAGTCCATGCACATCCCCAGTCATCTGGATAGACTTCATACGGTCCTCTAGTAGGCTTTGTGTTGATCCTTATTGGTTTCATTTTGATGTGGAGACATTGTCTTTCTTAATGTACTTACTACTTTCTGATTAAGACTAAAATATATCCTTTTGTAATTCAAGTTGGAAATACAGAATAGTATAAAGAAAATACAAACTTCAAGGGATAATAAGATTTGTAAATATGTAAATATGAACATATAATAATCCAAAGAAAACCCCGTAAACATACTGGAATACAGGATTTTTCTAGATGGAAATATAGATTTCACATTACCATATTATTGGTATCATAAACCTATGTAAAGAACTTTTCTGTCTTCATTTTGAAACACAATTTAGCTACATAAATCTGTCAGATCTATATCTATATCTATATCCATATATATATGTATATATATACATATATATATATATTAAGAAAGTAAGAGGAAAACCTGTGTCCTCTATCAGTGTTGAATACCATGATAGACAAGCAAAACCAATGTGTTTCTCCTACACATCCCACCTCCTCATGGGGAATCTTCGATATCTAAACTCAAACAATCATTCTTCTTCTAGACTAGCTCACCACTAGTAAGGCTCTTCTTGCTTTTTTTTAATTCCTTTTTTTTTTTTTTTTTGGTATTTTTGAGGCAGGGTCTCCCTTTTAGTACCAGCTGTCCTGGAGCTAGCTCTGTAGACCAGGCTGGCCTTGAACTCACAGAGATCAGCCTACCTCTACCGCCCTAGTGCTGGGATTAAAGGAGCGTGGCACCACGCCTGGCTGGTTTTGTTTTTGAGGTAGGATCTCACTCTAGAACTCTGACTGGCCTCAAACTGGTGGCAACCCTCCTACCTCAGCTTCCCAAAGGCTGGAATTATAGGTGTGTGCCACCACACTCAGCTGATGGACTCTAGAATGCGTCACAACTTCATTTTGAAAACTAAATAGCAAGCACACCCCAGATCTGGAAGGAAAGAGTAGCAGGCCACTGCTAGCTGAGTGCATCCAGATGAAAGAAAGCTGAGCTGTCCCAGTCTTCATTTGCCCCCAGCTTCCCTCCCACAGGAAGTGATAGCTAAAGGCAAAAGGAACCTAGGAACATATAGAGGCCGGCTGTGCCGGGTTAAGGGGCAAAGTGTTGTGGGGACATAACGCTAGGCTTGCAGAAGAGATAGCCCCAGTAGGTGTGGCCACCCTCTGAGTTTACTTTCATGTTCCCCACAGTCCGCATCTAGGATCCCCTGTGTCCAGGTGCAGGTCACAATGAGTATCTCCAGGGGAAGAAGTAAGAGTCCCCAACTGGTCCAGAGAGAAAGATGTGGAAGACAGTGTGGGAACTCTGCCAGCAAAGGAGAAAGAGATCAACCCATGTCTTCCAGGATTGGGACTAGGCAGACACCCATAGATGCAGACTCTGGGAGGGGATCCACAGACCTGCTTACTTCTTCAGCACCCTCTGCTGCCTTGTGATTCTCCTTCCTTGTGGCTGAGTAGCCAGCGTACTCTCGTCTATCTGGGTGTTTTTGTTGGAAGGGAGATTGTTTGTTGGTGGTGTCAGTGGTGGTGGTGCTGCTGCTGCTGTTATTGTTTCCAGATGTGGTCTGTTTCCAAAACTGGCCTCCAGCTGAGAGTTCAAGTAGAACTCTTGCCTCTGTCTCTTGGGTAGCTGCAGGGATGCCTGTGGAAGTCGACTTTTTAGCCTCAGAAATTATGATGCTTTTATCTCCTAATCCTGTTGGGAATTTGTCTTTAAAACAAAATGAAACATAAGCCTGTACTGTAGTTTTCATGATCTTTGGGAGGGAAGGAATTTAGGCGCATGCATTAAATCAGCTGTCTAAATCCGGAAGTCTCCAAAGGAAATCCTGACACTCCCTTCCTTAGTGGTCAGAACCTGACTGTCATTTGGATGGCTCATTTGGAAGCTCAGGACCTAGGAGCAGTGCTTACTCTACCCAGCAAAGAGACAGATGCTGAGGGTATTTGAGGCTGGGAGAAAGACAATGCTTCATCTTGAAGCACTGTGATTAGAAGCCTAGATTTCTTGTGAGTCTGAGCCTTTAACAGCTGCACCAGCTCTCCAACACCAGAATCCTAGATTTCTTTAGGAGTCAGACCCTGCTTCAACCTCCAGTTCTACCAGCTCCTTGCCATGTGCTTTTGAGCTAGTTGCAATCAGAAAGAGGCGGCATTCAATTTTGACCCTGGCTGACTGGGAGATTTCTGTGTAGCAGGGGTGTGTCCCCCACTCCTCAATTTCTTGGCATCTTCTTTGATTATTATTGTTCTATATACATGAATACATATATATATATATATATGTGTGTGTGTGTGTATAATATTTTATATATATATATATATATATATATATATATAATGAACTGAGTTCATTTGGTGGTACTCTTGTGTACCTGGGCATCCATTGATTAAGATGGGACTCTGTGACATTTCCCCCACCCACCTTGACACATCAACTGCTTTTGTCATTATGCAGATCTTGTTAGACTCCCACACTGTGGAGATTTCATTCATGCAGCTTCCCTATCATGTCTAGAATGTACTACCTAGCAGCAGATGCCTTGTCCTTCTGGCTCTCACATTCACTCTGCTTCCTCTTTTGCAGTGTTCCATAAAACCTTAGGTATAGAGGTTACATTATAGATGTGTCATTTAGGGTTAGGTCACACTCACTTATTCTCTCTCTGTGTTTGACCAGTTGTGGAACTTTGTAATGGTCTCTATCACAAAAAGAAGTTTGTTTGCTGAATGGTGAGAGGTACATTTGCCTGTACATATAAGGAAATGTATGTATTTAGTATACAGAAAGAAATTATATTGGTCTAGGAAAGTGACAGAAGTATGTCTTTCTTCAGGGTCTATGACCTCTTCAGCCACATTCTGTACAGGACCAAACATGATTTCTCTCCCGCCGAACAGGCCTTACATCTATGTACCAGGTCACTGTTGATTATGCTTCTAAAATAGGCCTGCCCACCGCTGCTGTTGGTGCATCTGCCATGGTTGGTTTCAAGTGCCATCTGGAGGCTTTTCTGCCTTATGGACAATCATATGCTAATGCTCATGGAGATCCATTTCTTTTTTTCCTTTATTGTTTGAGAGATTCATACATGTCTATAATGTATTTTGATCAGCTCCCCCTCCCATTTCCTGCTTTCGAATTCCTCCCCTATGCCTGCTCCCAGCTACTATCAATTGCCAGTAACTCTTCAGGTGGAATAGGATTTCATCCCTCCTTATTCATCCATGCTAGTATTTTGTCTGTCATGATCTTGTACAGATTGTGTACATACAGTCCCAGCTGCTGTAACTTCATGGGTGTAATAGCCTTGTTGCATTTGAACAGCATTATTTCACTGTAGTAAAATATGTCCACCTCCCTCTTCTGTGCTGATCCGTGAACCTTGGGGAGCAGAGGTTGTGGGTGTCTGTCTTAATCACCATGTATTACAAAAAGAAGCTTCTTTGATGATCATTGATGGTTGCATTAACCAATGGATCAAAAGGTAAGTACTTAGGAGGCAATTTAATACTACATCTATTTAGCAGCCTAATAATAGGTTCTCTCCTAGTGCTTAAGACTTAGCTAGCCAGGGGCTGTTGGCCCAACTCGGGGTACCAAACATGAGTTCTGTCTTATGGAATGGGCCTTAAATCCATTCAGAAAGTGTGTGGTTACTCCCATAACATTCATGCCACTATTTCTCCAGTGGGCATATCTTGCCAAGCCAGTCATTGTGGTAGCTCTCATGGTTCACAGTTAGGTATGACTTATGATTAATTTTCTTTCAAGGTAGCTAGTATCCATAATACCATATACCTTCTGATACTATGAAAATGAACCAGTACGGGTGGAGCTTCTAAGTAGGTAGCAACATGATTTCTCCATGTCGTCTGACTCAGCTATTTGATGTCTTCAGGAGTAGACTCTTACCATCAAGTTCTGTAGGGTGCCTAAGAGCAATAGTAATAGTCTGTAGTGTTTAGAGGGTTTATGGGACCACACTAATCTACAAATTGAAAAGAAGTAACCCATGCCTGACACTAAGCTATTTATTTAACAGGATATGGTTTCTGGGAGTAGCGTTATCCCCCATTATACACTAACTCCATTTTAACTCCTTTTATATCTGTATATGTAAAAATTTTAGGAAGCTTCTATAGTAGTCAGCTTCTTTAAGGTTAGTTATCCTTCCCTCTACTCCTCCCTCTACCTCACCCTCCCAACTCTACCCCACTGAATTCATTTTTCCCTATTCCCCCTTCCTATCACCTATATTCTATCATCCCTCCCTTGAAAGCCCTCCATGTCCCTTTCCTGACTTTCATGGATACACATAGATCCATTTCAAGTCATATGAAGCTACAGGGGATTACTAAGAAACTGGGGGGAGGGAAAGCTTTCTGCAAATAAGGTCAATTAATGGATTTTTACAGTCTCATCATAGAGTTGGGCAAGTTTTCAAAACCTGAGTAATATTTGCATATCAAGACTTTCCAAATGCTGATGTTTAATGGCAGGTTTGGTGCCACACACCCATAATCCTAACAGTAGGTTTGTGGTGACAGGAAGATCATGAGTTCAGGGTCATCCTTATCTACCTAGTCTAGTAGGTTCAGTGAGTTTAATCAAAGACAGCCTAGGATCCATGAGATCCTCTCTCTCTCTCTCTCTCTCTCTCTCTCTCTCTCTCTCTCTCTCTCTCTCTCTCTTTCTCTCTCTCTCTCTCTCAAAAAAAATGTGGTAGAATAGTGCTCCAAATTATAAAGGAGCTAAAGTATGGAGATGTGAAGAAATATGTTGTAGACAATTACATTTCTCTTCCTGTTCCACCCTAATGACCTTGCTCCAAGGACAGATGGGAGTGTGAGGAAGTGAAGCTACAGATGGCCAACGAGCTTAGCTCTGTGCTAATGAGCTGCACAACGAGAGAGGAATGGAACCTGCTGCTTTGGAAAAATACCATCAAAATGGCAGAGAAGTTTTGGCACCTGTGAGGGATTGTTAATCTGTTTACTTTGGATACACATGTGCTACGTCCAAAATATTCCACATAGTCATCTTCTTATTCCCATATTTAAATATTTATGATTTGTTCTGATAATGTCTCTGGAGCATCCCCTGGAACATGTGGCCTGTACTTTTCTTAATGACACCTTATAAGTTTCTCCACTTCAAGGCTCACTCTCCATATCACAGTTTACTAACTCAGCATATGCTACATGTGGATTTGGGAATCAGGCAAGCCCATGTCCATATCCTGCTTTGGTACTGAATAGCTGTGTGACTCTGGGCAACTTAGTTGACCTCTCTGGGCCTCTGTATCCTCATCTGAAAAATACTGTAAATAGCCTCTACCTCATAGACAGTTATTTTAAGGACACAGTGAGACAAGATGTTTAAAGTCCATGAGTTCATCATGGTAGCATACTAAATGCTCAATTAATTAAGTGCTCTTAGTTTTTTGTAGTGATTTCAAATAATGTATGCAAATATTGACTGGACTATCATCCATTGGAAAGACGTCCCAATGACAGTGTTTACTAAGTGTTTTCTTTAGTTAATTGACTACATCCAACTGTTTTGTTTAAATTGGGGAGTGAGCATTCCCCTTTCCCCTGGATTGTTGGATGGGCTCGGTGAACGACTCACAGCTCAGAGATTAAAAAGCAGGAGATACCATTTAATACAGAAAGCAAGGACAACTCCTCATCATGCAAGCCGCCCCCTATCTTTTGGGACAGAACTGCCACTAGGCACTTGGATACCCATCAGGGTATCAAGGTTCTACTGGCCTCCTATTTAAATTTCAAAGCTTTTACTGGCATGGGTTATCAAGGATGAGGTTATTTTAATTGCCTGAGCTAAAGGAACTAGGTCATGCATTCTACACACTTAGAGCTGGTGACATCCTTGTCTTGTTAAAACACAGTGGCAAGGGAGCTTACACCCATCCCTACGTCCCTGGCTGGGGTCAGGTGCAGTGAGAGCTGCCACTCAAGGCTTGGCTGTCTGGAAGTACATGCTTCACTGGTTTTGCACAACCCTCAGCACACCCTTACATTAGTGTCTATACATCATGATGGAGTTGTGTGCTGTTGTGACGGTGGGGTGTGGGGAAAGGGATCCGAGTGGGCCAAAGTCACTGTTGATGAACCAACAAGATAGTGACTGCTTAAAGAGGGGCACTGCTCTCACTAAATCCACTTATGGGCATTACGACCTCCCCGTAACCAACCAAAAGTACATTAAAAAGAAAAGTTGGTGCACTAAAAAGGAGGAGCTACCATAAGTTTATTTTCTGTGGAGAGAGAACACAGCTTTCAGATGATCTTCAAAGGAGTCTGTGATCTACAACGAGCTAAGAGCACAAAGCTATGTGGTTTTTCTTCCCCAACTAGTTGGTGTGTATAACCACAATACCCAAAGAACCCGGTTACTTGGTCAGGGCAGTGACAAAATCAGTCAGAAGCCTTTCGTGGCCAAACAGCTGATGGATTGTTCAATCGGTTGTTGTAGACTCATATAGACAAAGCCTGCAAGCTTGGGGAAGCCAGGCCTCCCCAGGTCAGCCTCGGGCGACAGCCCACATCCCGCCAGGCCCTGGGGAGTGAGTCCTTCCTGCCCGGCAGCTCCTTTGCTCATGAGCTGGCCAGAGTCACCTCGTACAGCACCTCAGAGGCAGCCCCCTGGGGCGGCTGGGATCCGAAGGCCTGGAGGCCGGTACCCGCTCCACCACTGCCTAGCTGCGATGCTGCAGGTAAGTCACTTACCCCCCTATGCCTCGCTTTCCTCATCTGTCAACTGGAGCACAGTCTTCTGCTCAGCCTTGCCCGCCTGCCTCACTGGGTTGTTGGGAGGAACTCAGGAGGTGACAGCTCCAAAAGGCAGGCCCTTTGCAACCCACAGAGCTCTGTACACCTATAGGGGATTTCTAGTGCTTTCTGGACTACATTCTTTACATTCTTAGGGAAAGTGCACAACTTAAGCAAACAGAATCGTCCAGATACCTTGGCCTTAACTCCAGGGCAATCTCTCCCTCTGATATCCACCTTTTAGCACCCCATTTACCTATCCACCTGCCTCTGTGTCTGGGGTGGCAGGCTATACTTCTCGATCCCACAGCTGGTGCCTGACTGTCTGATATCTAGTAGGAATTCAGGAACTGCCTCTCCTGCCAGTGATCTCCCTCGGGTTCCACACCTCACACCATTCTTGGGCTTCATCTAGGACTTCTGGATCACCCTACTAAAGGGTGGGCAGTCTGGGAGGACAGATAGAAGGTATCGAAGCCAAGCCTGCCCAAGGTATCTTTAACTTTGGATCAGCGTTTCAATTCAAGACTCTAAAAGAAACGGCTTGACATGCCCCAGAATCCCATTAGTGAAATTCATGAAAGCAAGGTGAGGGATTCTAGAGGCAGGGATTTCATTTGGCAGAGGATTTCATTTGGACCACAGAGCTGTTGTTCTGGGGCACGACATACCAATGCCCACAGGATGTCTGCCCTGTCTGTGCAGAAACCTGCAGAAGATGGTCATCGAAAGGACCTCCTGGGACCCTGGCCTTTAATGGAAATTCTGCTTTGGTACATGCAGCCTTGTTCTCTTCATCCTACATGCCCTGGCCTGGAAGAACAAGCCACGCTTTCCAGTCAAGGCTATTGATTTTTCTCTCCCTCAGAGTCATAGCACTCCAGAGCTGCATCCCTCTTTAGCTGAAACCAGAAGAATCCTGTCCAGCTCAAAGCTGCTAGGCAAACGGAATTAGCAAAATCCCAGGAGACATGGTTCAGTCCAAATGGCAGTTTCCACCGTGCCTTGCCCAGCTCTTCCTGGGCCTCAGGAGCTGCATGAGAGGATTCTCTCTAGCTTACCTAGAGAATTCCTACTCCCAACCTTGCTACCTCTGTGCCCAAATCAGTGTCTTTCACTCGGGGGCCAAAGGCCAGGTAGGATCACCATAAACTTGAGAAGTTGGCTCTACCTGGGGGTGCTTTAAGGAATAGTCACTGCAGCCTATGAGTTGGAGTGAGTCAGAGGTTTTGGGCACTGAACAGGCAGGAGAAAATTCTGTTTCTTTTTCATTGGTGGGATTAGGTAACCCTGAAACAACCAAGAGCTGGGAAGAGACACAGTGAAGCTTAAACAGGCCTAGGTCATGTGCGAAGACAACTCACAGAGGGAGCAAGGATGACCTACACAAAGCTCTGCCGTCCACTTTTGATGAAAATTATTTTGTGACACCCCCCCCCCACACACACACACACACCAGCGATGGCTTCAGAGCAGTCAGAACAAAGGGCAGCTCTACTCCTGTGGGTGATATTTGCAGACCCGCCCCATTTGTGCAGAGAGTTAAGGAAAGACCTGAACAGCCTAACAACACCCCTGGTGTCACCTGACACAGACATGGTGTGGCACATCTGGTTATAATATGACCTGAGGGCTCTGCCCATGCCTCCTGCTCTTCATCCCTTCACCTTGTCCCACTGTCCATAGGAAATGATCTACCTTCACTGATTGACTTGTGTCTTGCCAATTCACCTGTCTAGTACAAGCTCCATGCTGGGGACAGAGCCTAGCCCATAGCAGATCAACTATATGTGTCAACTGACTGCTAGAGGGACTAGTTGTATTGTACTGTGAGCCTTCTCTTCCCTATGGGTCCTCAGGCAGGTAGATTCTGGGGAGTACAAGGGGATGGGTTCAGAGTCCTAAGCATGAATGAATTGTTTCTCACTTCCAAAGTCTACATAACAATATGCTTTTCCTTGGAGAGTAATAAAACTAAAAGCTATGCCAGAGTTCTTTAATCTTTGAGATGTACAGCTGAGTGCCTTAGTGGCCTGGCTTCTGTGCGTCCAGTCAAAGGGGAGTGCCTGCTAGAAGAGCAGGTGGGAGGTTCTTGTTTGGAAAAGGATCCCCTTCTCTCATTTCTCTTCTCCTTTTCGCCTCCTCTCTGTCTCTCTCTGTCTCTCGCTGTCTCTGTCTCTCTCTCACCTCCTTTTCTCCCCTTTGTCCCCCCTCCCTGCTTCTCCTTCTTTCCCCTCTTCCCTCACTCCTTCCCCTCCATTTCCCTTTCTCCCACCCCCATCCTCCAGCTCCGTTCTTAGCCGTCTGTTTCTCCCTCTCCCTATGGTTCCTCCTTCCAGTGCTCAATTTCTCTAACTCCCCTCGGGGATTCATGGGGCAAGTAACTTTTGTCCAAATTGGGCCCAAAGCAGGGACCTTTTGTGGGACATGTCCAATTCCTCTTCGGCTCCATTACTCCACCCCCCAAGTTGACAGTCCCTTTGTGTGACTGACTGTGGAATTGGTAGCACCTGATTTTCCCTCTTCAAGGGTGAAAGGGAAGAATCACACGTGAAAAGGGGACAGGGGAGGCATTAGCATGTGGTAGGTACTGTTTAAAGCTGATACAGTACAAGCTTAGTTCTGGCAAGCCCTGTGCCTGAGATCTGTGGTGCCGGTAGGCAGTGGTGGGGTTTGGGCAGCTCAGGCCTTTGTCCTCCCTCCTACTTGGCACACAAGTCAAGGTACTAGCTGTTCCATGAACCCTCAGAGACAAGTGGGGGCTTTATTGCTTCCTGGGTATTAGCATGAAGCTTCCAGAAAAGCAGCCCAGGTCCTGTCTGAATAAGGCTGAATGCGGCTGGGTTCTTAGTTACCTGATACTTCCTGCTGAGCCCTGCCCTAGGCTTATCAGCTTGGCCTCAGGGGGAGAAGCAGTCTTGGGCTCCCACAAGGCCTGCCGTCAGTCTCCCTGCACAAAAAGATCAGTGATAAAGCAGTCACAGCCCTAAAAATTGGAGCTGTTGGATGAACCCTCTATATGTGCTTATAAAAGCCACCCAACCGGGGCTATCCTTCGCAAGAGGGGCAGCAAGAGTATACTGTCACCAGGCAGCAATTCTCAGCCATCATTTCCTCCTGCTCACTGAAACCATTTGTCATTTCCTGTTTTCTCCATTTTCCAAGCATTCTAATTGTCAGTGTCAAAAGGCAACAACTGTTTTCTTGGGGCTTATCTTTGAAGCACATTGATTCAGAACAAAGGATGGGGGACTTGTCTGCAAAACAAAGGAAGCAGCCTCCTCTGGAGGCCTGGAGAGAATGCCCTGGCTCCCTCTACCAGAGACAGCAGGAGCATGGTGTGGGCAGTGGGCTTCAAGTAGAGAGCCCATGAATGACACTCACACATAGGGCTCCTACGGAGCTGGCCACCAGAACCCCAGACAGAGTGTGCAGTCCTTGTGAGGGACACTGCTGGCCACATTTGTCCCTCACCCCCCCCACACCCAGGATGCTCTGGAATATGTGCTTCCCTGGATGAAGACTACCCAGAACCCTACCTGTCCTTGCGAGCCTGACCCAGCTGTGCAGTGCTTTCATCCGGCAGGCCAGGTGGCACAGAGATGCCACCCTCTGACTGCTGCCCCAGGCCAGCCTTTCTTTCTTTTGCCATACCCATAGACACACTTTTCTGTCCATCTACCCCTTTGCATTTTTGTGTTTTCTCCATCTGTCCCCTGTCCCTACCCCCAGACTGCTGATATTTGAAACTAGTGAGGCAACAAGTTAGGAATGGAGTCCCCGTGCACACGGACATGCAGATGTAAGTGGTGGTACACGGAATCTCCACAGCTAAGAAGCACTGCACTTGGTAACCATGTTGCTGTGAGTAAGTCATTTAACCTCTTGGAGCCTCACATGTCCATCAGTAATCCAGGGACTATAGCTCTGTCCTAGTAACCTAGGGAGGAAAAACTGAAGTGAATGAGTCTTCAGAAATGGCGCCCAATCAGAACATCTTCAGCCAGATCCACATGCAGTAGCCTAGGCCAATCATATGACTCCACCCCCCCACCCCCCACCCCCCCACCTCCCACCCCCCACCTCCACATACACACGGCTCCTTTGTGTTGTGGCCAGAAGACAGGAAACATGGGTGTGAAGTGCTCAGGACAGTAAGACAGATCCACCCCATGCCAGCTCCGTTCAGGCCAGTGCTTTAGCAGGAAAAGGGCAGCACACTCCCTCCAACCAGCCCAGCAGCCCCAGTGGATGAGGATGCAAGAGCTCTATAGGAAGCAGGCTAAGGGCAGGATGGAAAAGCAAAGCCCAGTCTGGGGACATCTTGCTGGTAGCATATGTTTGTCCTCTCTGCCTTGGCAGAAACTGAGGCCAAAAGCAGCTGCCAAGCTTGTGAGCCCGGCACACTCCCAAGCATCGGCCTTCTGCCCCACCCGCTGCCATAGCAGCACGACTCAGTGGGCAGAAGGGCCACTGAAAGCTCTTCACTGGAGAACCTGAAACTACACAGGCAGCCCGTATCCTAAGATCCAGTCTTCTGACAGCTGCCTTGGTGTCTGGCACTCTAGTAGCAGGTTACTTAAGAAGGGAAGAGAGGCGGCAGCAGGTGATAGAGGGTGAGCCCTGTGCTGAGGGGAGTCAGTGCTGCATTTCAGTCTGAGCCTGGCCCTGCTGGCCTGTGGAGCTCAAAGCCAGCTACTGCATTTGTGTCAGGCCTTTGAGCCTTCACCGTAGCTTGACTGTCTTCTTGCCCTTGGTCCCATGAGCTGATCCAAACTGAGGCCTGAAAGCAGAGCTCCTCCCCTTGGCCAACTAGCCCTCGAAGAGATGAGGACAGAAAGTTCCTCCACTCTCCACAATGCATCTCGTCAGGAGGAAGAAGGGAAGTGGCCAGTGAGCCATTCTTGGTATAGGATGCTATGTCCATGTGACCGTGTGACTACCCAGCTGTTCACACCAGGAGTATCTGGAGCAACGCTTCGTCCTTACCCCCTGAAGACCTGCAGAGGCTGGATAGCCACCATCAAATAGCCCAGAATATTCTCTGTGCAAGCCCCAGCACCCCTATCCTGCCAGCCATTCCGTATTTGGGTAATTGGAAATCATATCCCTATCTATCCCCCATTGCTCACCATCCTATGGATGCACCCAGTTCATTTGAGACCAGAATGCCCAGATACCTATTAGCAGTGTGGGTGCACTCTGGGCAAAGCAGAGTAGCATAGGACTGTCACCTCCCGTCTTCTACATACTCTGCTTCTAATAATGCAACCTAATGTTACATTTGCTCTTTTGGCGACCATATTCTCACTGCTGCTCTTGCTGTTAAGCTGTCTCTCTTACCCCATCCTATGCTGTTGCAGTTGGTTTCCTTAACCCAGATGCAGACTCTTCATTTCTACTGGTATAATCTTGCTCGGGAGGTTGGGACATGCATGCAAGTGTGTGTTGATGTGCTCACTCATGCTTTTGCTGCACCAAAGGTTCCCACATATGAATCCAAGGCTGATATTTCCTGCTGTGTGTAACCTAACATGGTTTTTCCATCTTCCGTTTAGCAAGAGAAGCAGAGATCAGGTCCTTCGGCAATGACCCCTAAGCAGTGGAGTGCGTATATTGCCCGGCAGATGACTCAATTTCAAGGTGAGCAGCCAAGATCAATGTTCCCAAAGGAGCCTGTGAGTGAGAGGGTGTGGTGATTTATTTCCAAGGGGTCTATATGTCTTCTTGCCCTGTGTGTGGGAGAGGGAAAGTCTGAAAACCACTTAAATAGTACCTAGGATAAGACTCTAAAGTGTGAGCAGTTCACCTGCCTTGAAGAAAACATGACTCCATTTGATCATGATGATTGCAGTATCATTTTAATTGAAGAGATGTATTAAACTGAGTCAGGTCCCTGAAAGCCCCTTTTCTGTTGTTGATGTTGTTGTTGTTGGCAGTAGAGTCTCACTCTGTGGCCTAGGCTGGTCCTGAACTCACTATGTACCTCACACTGTCTTGATCTGCCTCTGCCTCCCAAGTTATTGTGGTTACAAAAGTACAGCACCATCACTCTGCTCTCAGTGAGAAAGAAAGCAGTGTCTGAGGCCCTGCTCTTCCCTTTCTCTCCATCATACACACTCTAATTTATTTCTAATGGCTTTCAGGGCCACCTGGCAGGTGGAGCAATGGAAAGGGGGTTGGGAGGCTGGAAGGGGGCTCAGTGGTTAAGAGCACTAACTCTCCTGACTTGAAATTTCAGCACCCCCGCTTGGCAGCTAACAGCCATGTGTAACTCCAGTTCCAGGGGATCCGATGCCCTCTTCTGACCTCTGTGGGCACTGCACGACACCGCTGAACTTTCATACATACAAGCAATACATTTACACTCATAAAATGTAAAGAATAAAAAGAAGGGGGGGGGATTGGAAACACTTGACTTTAGAGATTGTTCAGGGGGTTCCCAGAGCCTCCAGAGACACCAAAGTCCCCATCCTACATCACACCTATGAATGCCATCCATAGTTATTGCCTGGAACAGTGGCCTGCCAAACCCAGGCATGCTCCTTACTTCCTAAAGCTCCCAGATGCAGCAGGGCAAGCTGACGTAAATGCCCCTTCTCAGCCAGTGCTTGGCACTTGCAGGCTGGCTCTCAGGCAGGCCCTTGGGCAGGTGTTCCACATCTTTATTTCAGCCCACACTCAGTCCACATCATTGTTCCTGAATTCTCATAAAAATAGCCTTCCCCCTTCAGCCTGATAGCAGCCAAGCCTGTGTTCCCCTGGCTAGGCTGGAGTGGCCAGTGAGGGAGGCTCCCACCAGGAGAAGTGGGACTGCATGCAACCTGGGTGAAACTTTTGTGCCATGCTGTGGAAAGATCCTAGGCAGCTTATTAGTAAAGAGAAAAAAAATCTATTCATGGTGCCAAGAATAGGCCGTAGAGTAGGTCACACCGACCACGGCTGACATTTCCTACTTGACCTCAAGGAAAACATATCACCACCACCTGCTTCAGTTCCCATAACGTGAAAGTACCAGTAAATATAGGTCACCGTGGGCTTTCAGAATGATAACAGGCAACTCATTTCTACCTGGAAGCACCGTCCCACCCTCCATTTGCTCCTGTCTCTATTTATAGGCACTCTTGTAGTCAGGACCTCCCAGATTTCAGTCTTTAGAAAGGACCCCATCAGGTCACAAACATGAGGCCTGAGTGTACAGGTTGTGTAGGTGGTGGGACCACAGAGGGAAATAGAGTGCTGTCATCATGCCTGCTTAACACATTTGTTAAGTGGAAAAGCTGAGGCACGTCCTGCCTTCTGTAGTCTAAAAGGCTGTGCTATCACCCGTTCCTCATTTCTACAAAAATATCAGCCATCTTTCAAGGAATGGGCTTTACCAAGATACTGAGGGTAAAAGTAGGCACAACCCTTGGGCTCATGGATCTTCCAATGTACTTGAGGTGGGCAAATCAGCCGCCCTTTCAAATCCAGCCTGGTCTGCTTTGGGTAGGGGATGCTGTGGGCATAGGGCCTGCATTCCAGACTGTAGACAGAGGAATGAGGGAAGTTAGAAGATACTGAGAGTGAGAGAGAAGGTTCAGTAGAGAGGCAAAGGTGGGAAGTAAGGATGACACTGTACTTATAGCTCCTGCCCAGCGAGCACAGCCCAAGTGGAAGATGCCTTTAGCACCAATCCCTCTGTCTCTTTCTCAGCAGCTGTCCCAGAACAAGTCATCTCCAAGTGTAGCCCGACCAAGGTGAATCCCCCGTCCAGCCAGCATATAAAGCCACCCAAAACTGAGGTCCTTCAGGACAATATGAATCCAGGAATGAGGCCACCCATGCGTCACATGGGTGTTTTCACATCAACTCTGAAGAGTCAGCAAAGAACACTCAGCACCTGCCTCCCACTTCTGGTATCTTCAGGCTCGGGTCAGGATCCCACGAGCTGTCTTGGCTCTGTCTGTCCCAAGGCCAAGGCTACCCCTTTGGAAGTGCCCCTGCCCAAGCTCTGCCTCAGGCCCCTGGGCAACCAACCCTTGACTCCTCACCAACCCAACCTCCCCAGTGTGCCAACGATGTCCCCTGTGTTCAGTAATGCTATCTGGATAGTAGCAGCTGCGGCTGGAGCCACACCAGTTTCGAAGGAGTCACCCCTGAGCCAAGTAGATAATAGCATGCTACAGCATTTTGATAGCAACTCCACCTTTGCCAAGGCACCCAAGCGTGCACCCCCAGCAGCCCTGGCATTTCCATCTCATCAGGCTGTGGTCCAGGCCAATAAGATGGCCCCAGGAGCCAAGCCTGGCCAGAACGTTCAGGCTCCTCTGGCCAGCCCCACATTCAGCGTAGTAGGCAATCAGAACCGCGTGCAGAGCCCATCCCAGGGCCTGGTGCCTGTACTGAGCACCAGGTCACTCCAGCAGAGCACGGCCAGCTACTCTCCCATGAGTCCCATTCAGGGACTAGAGCCACTGAGCTATGTGGCTACTAGTGCCACTGCCAGGCACTCCGCAGGTCCATTGACCAGAATGGACACATCCCCTGAACTGCCACAGGACAGTGTCTTGTCCCAGACTCCAACAGATGGTCTGATTTCACCATCATCTGCGGGCAGTGAGGTGTATTTCATTGAAGAGCTTTTGAAAGGCTCCAGTGTGGCCCCAGGTGAAGGCTGGGTATGCAACTTGAGGCTGATCCATGACAGTTTAGAACAGCATGCTGCTGCGCACAGCGCCACAATCCAGAATGCTGATCAAGTCACCAAGAGTGCTGAAGACCTTTAAGTCGGAAGTGGATGCCCTAGAAAGCCCCTGGTTGTCACTCAAAGAGGTGGCCTGAATCTGCAGCAAACCCCAAAGTGGTCCCAGACAGCCACACTAGGCTCCTAGTTACAGTTTGAATCTTGTCAGCCCTGCCGGTCCCTCTATCTACCTGATGAATGAAAAGCTGGTGATTTTTCAAGCTATTTGTACATATTTGAAAATTTTGTAAATGGTTTTCCTAATCATAAATGACAGAAGTATTTATACTTGGTTTTGTGGCTTTGTAAATAAAGTGGCAGCTTTGGTTTCAATAGAGTTGTGTTTATTATACATTGTTCTAAATATGCAGAGTGTGTTGTTCGCTCCAGTGATAACTTGTTAAACCAGGTGGCTGAGTTACTGAGGTTTTCATGCCACCAGAGATGTGGATATGATCAAGGGGTGTTGTGCAAACTGACAATTGCCAAATAGAAAGCCACTTGGTCATTAATTTCCACTTCATTATGAATTGTACTACCTGGTGTGAGTCTTAATCCCTTGCAAGCCTTTAAGTCTCAGCCAGCACTTTCCTAATGAGCATTTCCAGCAGAAGGCATTGGATTGTTAAGTGTTCCCCCAGAGACCCTACTAGAGGGCCCTGAGCTGAGTACTGTGTGCGTTGGCCACCTGGAGGAACTAGAGCATTCCCTTCCCTTTGTCACCTATGGTGACCTTCAGACACAGAGAAAGCCCCAGCTTTATACAGCTTTGGTGCACCTTCACAGAGTGAAGGTGCGCCGGTCTGCTTTAAAGTCTGCTTCAAATCCTTCAGCACTCATTTCAATGTAAAGCTCTGTGGTTTGGAGGGGGGGGAGTCTGTATACATTAATAGTTGATTTGGGGTTTGTCTTTAATGGTTTCTATCTGCAATTCTTGTCATGTATATTTAAGTGTGTGTTAGAGAAAATCCACACCCACTGTCCTGTAAACTTTTCTGCCTGTCCAGATTTTGTGTAATCACATTTTAATTGCCACCTTGTATTTTGATTCTACATTTGAAATCTGGCATCTGTTTTGGGCCAGTACATTTTTTTTCTTCGTTCTGTAATAAACAGCCAGGAGAAAAGTGTCTTTGTGTTTTCATTTTCTTCAGAGAACATTCAGACCCTACAAACCCAAGTCAGCCATGCCTGCCAGGGTCTTGGGTTCCCTCTGAGGTTGCTTCTGGTATTGTGCATCCCAAAACTGCTACAGCAGAGTTGGTGTGTCGGGGGGGGGATGTGTGGTGTGTGTGTGTGTGTGTGTGTGTGTGTGGTGTGTGGGGTGTGTATGTGTGTGGTGTGTGTGGTGTGTGTGTGGTGTGTGTGTGTGTGGTGTGTGGTGTGTGTGTGTGTGGGGGGTGGTGTGTGGTGTGTGGGGGGTGTGTGTGTGGTGTGTGTGTGGTGTGTGTGGTGTGTGTGTGTGTGGTGTGTGTGTGGTGTGTGTGTGTGGTGTGGTGTGTGGTGTGTGTGTGTGACAAGTTTAGGTAGCATGTGTTCTAGGAGTTTGCCATTAAAGCCGAGAGCCAGTGACTTTGATCCCATTGTACAGAGGCAGAAACAGAAAACAAGTAGCCAAGTGGGTAATTCCACACTGAGGACAAAGTGGGGAGACGACAGGCTTTGAAGCTAGGGAGACAGGCTCAGAGATCTAGAGTCTCCCCACCACCATCCTACTTTTGTCCAAGTTCACACTTGCTCTCCCTGGTCAGGCCCTGCCCCAGCCCAACATTATGCACTAAGTATGGTCCCAGATAGAATTGAGCTTCTTGCTTTCACAATCTTGTTTTAATGTATGTGTTACGATTGTAGACACTGATGTGTACCACATGGATGCACTGCCTGCAGAGGCCAAAAATGATGTCACATTCCATAGAGCTAGAGTAACAGGTGTTTGTAAACGGTGTTGTGTGTACTGGGAGCCGCACCCGGGTCCTCTGCAAGAGTAGCAAGCACTTTTCACCACTGAACCATCTCTCCAGCCCACAGATACTTGGATTGCTCTTTGTTTTCTACTTTGATTTTAGGTTTTTTGTTTGCTTTTTTTTTTTTTTTTTTTTTGAAACAGGGCCTCATGATGTTGGTGTGACTTACCTGGAAATCGCTATGTAGGCCAGGCTTGTCTTATACTGAGATCTGCTTGCCTCTGCCTGCAGAACGCTGGCATCAAAGGTGTGTACTACTATGCCTGGATTTGTCAATGAACCATGAGAAGCAGATCCAGTTCTTTTCACAGAAAGGGCACCCATTCAGAGGGGTTGGATGGGGGGAGGCGGGTGATCCTGAGATGGAGGACATGCTTGCTGCACAAAGAAGTGGACCTGCACTTCACAAGCAACCTTAAGACCCTAGTGGTGCATCCAGGTAGCTGTGTACCCTTGCACTGTGCCTAAAGGTCTCAAGTCCCTTCCCCCTGCCTTGAATTACGGCCTGCACTACACCCAACCTTGTTCATTCTGAGTGGTGGAATCAGTTCAGCAGCACATGCAGAGCAAGGTCAACCCTGCCTGTCCTTCTGGTCCAGGAGACTAGTGGAAAGAGAGGCATTGCAGGGACCTGTGTCATCTCCTCAGGAGGAGGAATTCTGCCCCCTGTAGTCTCAGTCCCTTTTAATCCTGCTGCCCGATCCTAGCAGTATCCGAGGCATGATCCCCTCTTCTCTCCCTCCCCTCCCTGACCAGTATTTGCAGCATAGAGACTTTGTCCAGAGTGATCAGTTCTAGTTTAAACAGCTGCGAAAACAAGAGACTCCTGAGTGACTTGTCCTTGGGCCACTTCCACCTTGCCAAGAAACCGTCTTCCACAGAACTTCACCTGATTTTTGAACAGGGCCCTAATAAGACCTTGGCTTCTCCCACCAGGTTGACAGGACCTAGCCAGCAGGTAGCAGGAGTTCATAAATGGAACTACATCTTCCCAACAGTACAGGGGAGATCATTGAGACCACCCATATACAAATAACACAGCTGAAGCAGCAAGCTGAAATCTGATGAAAAATGCTCTTGGAAGATGCCCACACTCAACACCATCAAGGCTGTGACCTAGGGGCAAAGATCCCCAGGGATGGAGCAGTTATGTGGCCAAAGGACTGAACAGTCATTATCTAAAAGCCCTTGCTTTGTCGCCACCTACTCAAACAGTCGCCTACTGCTGAGTATTCCCCTTAGGTTCAGGTAATGGATGTGTGTCCTATAGTCAGCCACCACTCCCTTAAGACTGTTTTTCCTCTGCCTCAAGTGTCCCATTGTTACAGGGATGTATCAGAGTCTAGAGGGCACCCGCGGAGATTTCTAGGTCCGGTAACAAAGAATTGGACCATGGTACATGGACTGTCATAGATATACAATTTCTTAAGAAAAGGGAAGGCACACTCAAGAATGACAGTGAGCTGAAAAGCTCTGTCAAAGGCCTGATTACAAGGCGTCAAGACCCTTTTGAGGTCATTTCCACAGCACCCGTCTTCTCGCACATCTATCACGTGCTTTTCTCATACAATGCTGTCCCTGTGGTCAAGGACGTTCCAATCTTCCTCTGCCATTGCTTTCTTTCATTAGTTAATCTTGATACCTACAGCTGATGGAATAGGTGAGAGGGATCAGAGAGCTGAGGGCTCCTCCCGGAAGTACCCTCGCAGAGTCAACTTCAGCTCTCTGCTTCCCTTTCCAACAAGTGCCAGCATTTGTCTCTCTTTCCCGAAGGAAGACCCCTCCAAGCCAGAAAAATCCAGCTCTTTCTCTGTTCCCGTTTCCCAAATCTTCTGGTCAAAGCACCAACTTCCTTGTACCCATAAAGTCACAGCACGCTGCATGTCCCCAGTAGACCTGCTTCTTTCATAGAGTTGTGATGCCCTGAAGCTTCTTGGAGCTCTTTTCCTTGGTCTTGACCCTGGATCACTCCTGCTTAGAGGTCCATTCTTTCCTGTCACTCCCAAGGACCTATTGCTCCTGTCACTGCTTCCTCTCACATTACTGGGGTTCCCTCATCTTCTCCTGTCTTCTGGCTCTATATTCCAGCACCACAGCACTCCCCCAGCTGAGTATCTCGGCTAAGAAGAGCATGGTACATCTGTTCAGGGTTCTAATCCGCACTCCCCTGCTAGACTGAGAACCTAGTGACTGTAAGGGTTGCACTGTTGATGCATCAACTGTAGCTGAGCACCCTGCAGTCACTTATATTTGGAATTTTGACCAGGCTTGCAGTCACTTATATTCAGAATTTCGACCAGGCTTGGGGGGGGGGTCTCCCTTCGGGAAAGAGACAAATGCTGGCACTTGTTGGAAAGGGAAGCAGAGAGCTGAAGTTGATTCTGCAAGGGTACTTCCGGGAGGAGCCCAACAGCTGATCAAATAGGTGAGAGGGATCACAGAGCACGGCTTTCTGGGAGGGAGTGTACGTCTCCAAAAGTAACCCTGGACTTACCACTTTTACAGATAAAACCACAGCCACTGATGTAGGAGGAGTTCAGTGAGGATAAGCAGGGATCAGGTGGCAGGAAGTGATCAGTGAGCTGTTCTTCTCACTGATCCTGTAAATGCCTATGTGGGTGATTTGGGAACTTTGGCCCTCTGGAAATGGAAGATGATGGAATCAGCCCACTGGATCCAGCTCCACTTTTATTTTGTTTCTCAGAGAACGGGCAGAACCAAAAGAGGGCTAACTATGACCCATGAGGCTCCTAGATAGCCAATGAAGACATCTTGGGAGGGCTGGCTCTTACTGGCAGCAAAATGGATTCAATATCCATGCCAGTACCAAAACTTTCCACTAGTAACTCAAGGGTCACCGCAGGGCAAGCTGGGAAGTGTTCAAGCTGGGAAGTCTTCAGGAAGGAGGTTGTCTCTGGGATGGAAGTTTCTCTTCAAATCTGACATGCTTCCTTCCCTGTTCCTTTTTTTAAATTTTATTTATTTATTTACTTATTTATTTTTGTGTATGAATGTACTGTCTGCATGCAACTCTGTGCACCCCTGTCGTGCAATGCCATGGAAGTCAGAAGAGGGTCTCGGATTTCCCTGGAGCTGGAGTTCTCCTGGAATTGGAGTTACAGATGGTTCTCAGCCACCATGTGGGTGCTGGGGATCGAACCCGGGTCCTCTGCAAGAGCAGTCAGCACTCCCAACCACTAAGCCATCTCTCCAGCTTGCTTCCTTCCCTGTTCTTTACAATTTAATGTGGTTGATTTAGTTTACATGCCTTTGGATTTTAATATGCTCCATTCATTCTTACAGATTTGCCATTTTTTGGCACATTATGTGTGTCTTCAGATTTTAAAGTCAATAATAAGAATATTAACCAAAAGAATATTCAGACAAAGGATTGTGGAAATGACTATTGGGGATTTTATGTTGTATTTTTAGGTAAAACGCAAGTTCAAAACAAGTGAGAAATTTGAATGCCATAAAAATGATTTCCATGCTAGGTGTGGTGGCTCACACCTTAATCCCACCACTCTGGCAGAGGCAGGCAGATCTCTGTGAGTTTGATCAGCCTGGTCTACATAGAAAGTTTCAGGCCAGCTGGGGCTATAGGGAGATATTGTTTCAAAAGCCCCCCCCCCCAAAAAAAAAAGAAAAAGAAAATCCTTTCATACCGAGTACCAAATAAAGGGGTTTAAAGAAGATTACAAAATGTACATCAGAAACACACACACGTACACACACACACACACACACACACACACACACATATACACCACCTACATACACCTGATATCTACCCACCAAAGTGAAGCCTCCTCTTCATTGCTTCTCCTGGCCTAGGATGCCAGCTCCACCCACCTCGCACCCTTTACCTCTCTTATCTGTTCTTCCACTTGGAGGAAGGAAAGTGTACTACCACACCCTTCCCTGAGGTAGACTTGCCTGAAGAAGCTAGGCCAGGCTCTGTGCTTGACAATGAAGGTGAAAGCCATTTCCAGGAGCATACAGGGAGTCAGCTCATTAGAACAGGAGCCTTGACTCTGAGTTGGGAGATCCTGCTACTGCTGTTTTTCTAAATGGGCATTGTCAAACTGCCTTCTCAATATTTATGTTTAAATTCATGGACTAGTAGGCTCTCACCCTTGGTCAGAAGAGCTTCTTTAATGATGATTAATGCAGACAACTCGTAACTGGTCAAAATACTGAGAATAAGTGACTAGTGAGTGTTCAACACTACATGAGCCATCTCTATCTTCCTCTTCAAGGTTTAAAGAATGCTGTGGAAGAGGGGGCAAAAAGAACGCAAGATCCAGAGAATGGGGAAGACTGTTGTGAGATGTTGTCTTTTACACACGACATAGCTATTTGCACCCATGAACTCACGGCAGCAGTGGCTACCTGAACAAGATGTGCAGATGATTGGGCCCATCCACATTCCAGGGACAAGCACATGAGGTTCTATCTCTAGTTGAAGAGTGATTGGCAGTAGTTAATGGCTGCTGGAAAGAGGCATCATCCTTCTGTGGTATACCCCCTGGTAAGCTGCCCACGGTTCAGTAAATAACCCCACATTCAGGCACATGGAAGTAAGCCTCATAAAAAAGACATCAAAGTAGAAGGGGGACTTACTGATGCAAAGAAATTGTTGAAGAGGAGAAGATAGGGTAGTCAAGGTGAATATCTCCAAATATGTTCTATATGTGCATGAAATTGTCAAAGAATACATTTTTAAATAAGAGAGGCCCTAGGGCTGGAGAGATGGCTTGGAGGTTAAGAGCACTGGCTGCTCTTGCAGAGGACCTGGGTTCGGTTCCCAGCACCCACATAGCAGTTAACAACTGTCTGTAACTCCAGTTCCAGGGGAACCTGATGTCTTCTTCTGACCTCCATGGGCATTGCACAACATGGGTGCACTTAACAGACATGCAGGCAATATACTCATACACATAAAATAAAAAGTAATAAAATATTTCTTTTAAAAAAGAAGAGGGGCCTTAGGGCTGTTACTCCAGTTTGTGGCTTGGATGGGGTACAGCACAGTTCTTCTGCTGCTGTGCATTTCCTCAGCAGCTTTCATTTAGCCCTGAGTTACCTAGCCTATGTCTAAAAGGAACTCAAGCTGAGTCTTTGTGAGGCTGTGGAGTTAGGCAGTCTTTCCAATTCCCAGATTGTGCAAGGATTTTACCAGAGCCCCTGGACCTGACTGAAGCCTCTGCCCCCAAGGCTACTTCCATAGATGCCACCTCCACAGATGCCATCTTCAAAGGCATAGGCCAGCTCTTCCAGTGGATTTTTTTCCTTCTTTCCTTCTCAAGTGGATTTCTCTCCCTGTCTTTCCAACTCCTTCCCCATGTATACCCACAGAGGGAGACTTCCCCCCTTGAACTATTTGAGATTCTGGCCACTACCACATCATCTCCAGTTTGTAAAAAATTGAAATCCTCTGGTCATGAGGAGGAGACTTGGGGCCTTCATAGAAATACAATGCTCATTTCTGTTCTCTGGTGGCTTGACTTTGCAGTTGATAAATCATCTCCTCACACTCAATAATATGGCCCATACTCAGCACAAGAAATGTGTGGCTCCTTCAAGATGTCCTCCAGAACTCTGCCCTGCAGGCTGCTTGCCCAGAGTCCTGCCTCCTTCTGAGTGCTTGTGGCTGCAAAGCTCCTCTGGGGACAAAGTGAGCTGACTTGGCCCAGTGACTGCCCTGGCCTGTAAGCAGCAATGGAAGGACATAGCAAGCATGGATTCAGGCCATAGGCAAAAAGACCCAGCTACCCCAGAACCTCATGGGACCTGGAGACAAACTGTGAGCCAAGGAACAGCACAGAGCAGCTATTAAACACTAGAACTCTGGCGCCACAGCCCCTCAGCTCAATCCCCCACTCTACTGCTTGTTAGCTATGGGGTCTTATACAGGTCAATGAACCATTTAAGCTCTCAATAATGCTCTGTCCCCATCTGCCAAATGGAAAACATGAAAGTATCATCTTTTTTTCTTTTGAGACAGGGTCTCCCTATAGCCCCAGCTGTCCTAGAACTCACTCTGTAGACAAGGCTGGCCATGAACTTCACAGATATCCACCTGCCTCTGCCTCCTGACTGCTAGTATTAAAGGTGTGCACCACCACGCCCAACTTAAAGATGGTTCTTAGCCACCATGTGGGTGCTGGGAATCGAACCCGGGTCATCTACAAGAGCAGTCAGTGCTCTCGACCACTTGAGTCATCTCTCCAGCCCCGAAAGTATCATCTTATAGAGTGCTTATGACAAGTAAATGAACAAATACATTCTTCAAAATTAGATGTAGCTAGGGAGCCAGGATGGAGAGAATGTCTCAGCAGGTAAGAGAGCTTGATATTCCTCTAGATGGCTGGGGTTTCCAGCACCTATATCAGGAAGCTCGCAGCTGCCTGTAACTACAGCTCTAGAGGATACAGTGCCTTCTTCTGGCCTCTGAAAACACCTGTACACATGTGGCACATACACATGTATACTACACATAAACATTTTTTTTGGTCTTTTCGAGACAGGGTCTCCCTGTAGCCTCAGCTGTCCTGGAACTCTCTGTAAACCAGGCTGGCCTTGAACTCACAAAGATCCGCCTGCCTCTGCCTCCCAAGTGCTAGGATTAAAGGCACGCGCCACCATGCCTGGCTTTTTTTTTTAATATATCTCTAAAGAGAATTGGTGTCTTGGTTTGCTTTCTATTGCTGTAGTAAAAACACTGACCAAAACCAACTTGGGGAGGAAAAGGTTTATTTTCTCTTCTACCTCCCAGGTCATAGTTCATCACAGAGGGAAGCCAGGGCAGGAATTCAGGGTAGGAACCTTGAGCACAGAGCATGGAGGAATGCTGCTTACTGAGTTGAGCCTCTGGCCTGTGCTTAGCGTGGTTTCTTACACAGCACAGGGGCACCTGCCCAAGGATGGTACTGTCCACAGTGGGTTGGGCCCTCCAATATCACTCACCAATCAAGAAAATGCCCCATAGATATGGCCACACGCCAGTCTAATAGAGGAAATTCCTCGATTGAGGTTCCCTCTACCCAGATGTGTCTTCAGGGGCCAATCCAATGGAGACAGTTCTTCGATTGAGATTCCCTCTTCCCAGGTGTGTCAAGTAGACAACTAAAGCTATCTAGCACAGCTGGAATGTAGCTCAGTTGGTAGATTGCCTTCCCAGCATGCATTAAGTCCTGAGTTCCATCCCCAGCACAGCATAAATTGGGTATAGTGGCTGTTGTGTGAGATTTCTTCTAGGGAGACAGGTTGTATTAGTCAGCGTTCTCTAAAGAAACAGAATCAACAAGACGAATATATAGCTTCTATATACAAATTTATTGATTTGCTCACGTGACAGAGCTCAAGGAGTCCAACAATAGCCACGCTGCACTGGAGAGGCTGAGAATCCAGGGAACTGCTCAGTCCGCAAGGCTGATGTCTCAGTAGTCCCAATCTGGTGCTAAAGGCCCGATGGATTCCAGGAGATCTGCCGGTCTCAGTACACGCTGGGATCCAAAGGGTTGATCACAGCAGCAAGACAAACTCACCAATGAGAGAGAGGCAAGCCGCAGGAAAAAGGGACCAGCTCCCTCTGCCATGGCCTTTTATACTGCCTGCCAGCAGAAGGTAATGCCCACATTTGGGGTGGGCCATCCGGGTTGAGGTAGTCCAATCCGAAGATTCTTTTTCTCTTATTTGTTCCTTAGTCCAGTCAAGTTGACACCCAGGATTAACCATCACACAGGTCATAAATCCCTACACCAGATAGGAAACCAACAACAGACTAAAGGAACAATTCTACCTATGTTTGAATTAGCAAACCATTTGAGTGTATTGGGAGCATTGATGACTTAACAGCAACTCCTTCTCTATAAAGCCCACTCCAGCCTGGGTGCCAGCTTACAAAAATCTATAGCTCTGGAGCTCTCTGCACAAGTTGTGGGCACCTCGTTTGGGGAGCCTTCTCTCTCAGCAACTGTTTACCACTTCTACAATCTTGGGGAGGGGCCTTGTGACCCTTGTCAGTTTGAGCTCTCTGGGACTGGTAAGGGTCTCTGCTTCCTGAGTCTTATGAATCTGCTTCCTTTGTCTACAGTGAGTAACTGTTGGCAGGACAATCAGCAATTCAAGGTCAGCTTCAGCTACATCACAAGTTTGAGGCCAGACAGGGATACATGAAACCCTCTTTCGAAAAAGCAAAAGTGAAACAATATAAGTTAAAGTAAATTCTGAGCACAATAAATGGAAGCCAAATATGTAAAAGAGCCCTCTTATGTCTATAAGCTTCACCATCACCTCAGGAGTTTGGCACACAGGACAAGTCTACTTACAATGAATTTTCAATGCCGAGTCTAAGTGCCTGATTCCTCACCATTGGGCAAGGCTTGTCAGTGTCTAGGCTGTAGGAATCCTAGGCATAAGCCTGGATCCTTGGTCAGGAGGGGACAATGGGTTTAGGCTGAGGCCTACAAGAGAAGAGAGAGAATTGTGGGCTAAAAGAGGCTTCACTGAGCATGTAGTTTTGAAAGCCTTCTGCACCCTTGCTGGAATGGAGAGCCCATGTTCTATGCATAAATGATGTCATGGACCTCTTTCCTACTTGCTTCTTCTTCTGATCCTGAAGGAGCTCAAGGAATCTTGGGGTTCTAAGCATCCTTTTTCCTACACTTTCTTCCTCAGATGGCTGTGCTCCAACTGAGGTTGCTAGCTGGATCCTTTGTAGTGTGAGATCAGATTTGGATGGGAAGCAAAGGAAGAAGTGAGTAGTCATCTTACCTCTATCATCTGGCTGAAAGCTGGTTCCTTAAGCCATCTGTCCGTCCCTACAAGGATCACCTAGTACTAAGCAGGACTGACAGCATGACCCTTGCTCTATCCTCTCATCACTTTCTCAGTTTTGGCCTTCTAGGCTTGGCGTCCCCTGTGCCTTCCAACAATCTGTGCCTGCCATGTTGGGGGACAAAGCCCCACATATCACCCTTTGTGTATGCTCATTCCAAGGGGCACTTTCAGTTGTTGCCAGTAGCTTCTTCCTTCTTCACTGAGATGCTCTGTAATTGTGACGGCACTATGTCTTCCCTTGAGCAGAATGTCTCAGTAAACATTTATTAATGTGTTTTTCTCATTTGCATTTCCTTGTCAGTGATATTCTGTCCACAATATTCCCAAGGCACTATTACCTGCAAACGTCCACAGACAAATGGAAGATTAAAATGGCCACAGGAAGAATTGGAAAAAAAAAAAAACAGAGTCAGCTTTTGACACTCAAAATAATTTTTCTCTGTCTCTGACCAGACAAGTTTTGAAAGCCATGCTTTAATTACTGAAAAAGGATTAGCCTCTGGTTACGGTGCTAATCAATTTTATGTGTCATCTGACTCACGGGCTCTCATCACTAGTGATTCCATTCAACACTAGTCTAGGTATTGTGAAAATATTTTGTTGCTATGGATAGCATCTCCAATTGGTTAATTTTAAGTAAAAGAGATTACTAATTCTCAATAATGTGGGCCTCAGCCATTGGTTGAGAAGACTTAAGAGCAGGGCTAAGGATGTAGCTTGGTAGTAGAATGCTTGTCTAGAATGCACAAGGCTCTGGGTTAAATATCCAGCACTGAGAAGAAAAAAGACTTAGGAACATGGATCAAATTTTACCTGAGGACAAAGAAATCTCAACCTCAAGACAGAAGTGTTGGGGCTGGAGAGATGGCTCAGCTGTTAAAAGCACTGACTACTCTCACAGAGGAACTCAATTCAATTCCCAGCACTCACATGGTAGCTAGTCTAGCTACACCCATAACTCCAATTCCAGAGGACCCGACACTCTCTTCTGACTTCTGATGACGTTGTATGACATGGGACACGGGTGTACTTACACACATGCATGTAATACATGCATACACATAAAATAAAAATAATAATTAAAATTTAAAAAAGACAGAAGTGTCCATTGTTGCCTGAGTTTCCTGCCTGGCACCTACCCTGTAAGTACTGAACTTAATGAATGAGTCCTCATGATGATGTAACCAGTTTTTATTATAAATCTACAGTTCATTTATATGTACATATGTATCCATGTGTGGATATGTATGTGTGTACGTCTGTTCTACTGGCTCAGGAAGGTTACACTCTTGATCTCACCATAGCTGTGATTACCCACACAAGATTGAGCCCATCAATATTCAGTTGTGGAATGAGGGAGGAGCTCATGAGGCCCAGCCCCTTGCTAAGGATTTATGGGAAAGTTAATAGTAGCTGGGCGAAGGACTCTTCTACCCCACCTCTACCTAAGGATTTATTAGCACTTAACAGTAGGTAAGGTGAGGGACTAGTGAGACCCCCGCCTCTCCCTAAGAATCTATAGGCTCTTAAAAGACACTAGAAAAGACTAGTGAGACCCCACCCCTCCCTGAAGAGTTGTAGACAGTTAACAGTAGCTAGGAGAAGGGAGTTAGGAAGCGGCAGCCTCCCTCTGGATTATACACAGCTAACAGTAACTAGGGAAGGGACCCATGAAGCCCTGACCCATCCCAAGGTTGTACAGGCACTAGAAAGAAGCCCAAGCTCCTATAAATAATCCCTCTCTTACACCTCTCACGTCACAGTTCATCATTGGGTCACCAAAAAAGAGAGATGTGAATAGAAGGGAGGATAGTTGGGAAGAGGAAGGAGATCAGCGGGAGTGAGAGAGGTTCAAGAGGGAGTAATTTGAGATGAACATGATCAAACTCCATTATATATGTGTGTGAACATATCGTGATGAAACCCATTATTATACATAGTTAATATATGCTAATGTGAGGTCACACAGAGAATGTAGAAATTACTGTCCTCTTTCCATGGTCCACTGTCCCAACTCACAAAGGATAAATGACCACAAAGGGAGTACAACATCTGTGCCTGGATGAACGAGGCACCTGAATGCAATATGGGCAGAGACTCTGACAAACTGTACACCAACTATGCTTTGATGCTGACTGTCTGAGGAAGGGATGTGTTCTGCCTGACTCTACCCTAAGGAGGAGTTACACAAGAAGCCCATAACGGCGGTGGCCAAGGCACCTTCAACATCAGCCCAGAACGATATTTGCAATTACAACAGCACTGTTGGTATTCTTGGCTTGGAGCCACGATCAGCTGGGAGAGAGCTGCACAGGCCTTTCTGTAACTTCTGCCTCCCCTTGAGATGGTTTCAGGCTAAACAGTAGAACACACGACAGTGCATTGGGGCTCCTTACAAAGCTCCTATAGACCTCTGATTCCTGCTGTGAAGCACCCTCGTCCAATGGCATCATGCTAGACTATCGTGAACTAATTGCACTTGGCCCTTTGCCTCCTGCCCCAACCTTAGCGGTGGAGCAGAATTCCAGCACGATGAGAACAGCATGCTGCAATGCCCAAAGCAGTTGGCCTTGGAGCAGCAGAGCAACTCCTCTTGCAGGGCTTCTCCACGAGCAAGGGGATCTCTGCCTCACGTTGAACTCGACTAGACTTCTGCAATCCTTCGGAACCTGCAATCCTGGGAAGATGTGCCAAACGTGCCCCAAGCCATTAAAGAGATTCGCAATGTTCTGGAATTGAAACCCACACTGAGGACATTGCTGAGCTTCTCTTTTGAGTTCACTGTCACTATTTGAAAATATCACCTGAATTGAAAGTGTGGTTGACTTGGTCCTAAAGTGTCTTTTTTCTCCTGAAGTTTCTTTAAATACCAGTCATAGCACATGTTCTGGTTCTTGTGTGCCCATAGTGCCCCAGGATGAGTATTTGAAGTGGGTACCTGGTAAGATGCAATTTTAAAAAAAATATCCCCTGCTAGCCAGTTCAAGATCCTTGGGGCAATTTTGTGGTTTTTTGGAGTGTGGGTTTTGTTTTTTTAAGTTTGTTGTGGGGTGGTATTTGTTGGCCAGTGTTGTTTGATTATAGGAGAGTCTCATGCCTGGCCTCTCTGAGAAAGTGAAGTGAGAATCACATAGAGACTGACAAACTGCCTCTCTTCAAAACACTTGAAGAATACCAATGAGATGGACTGGGCTGGCCTCCAGGCCCCACGAAAGCTGCTGGTAGGTGCTAGGGTCAAGCTACTCAAGGGCTGGGCGAAGGACAGAAGCAGAGCCTGAGAATTCAGGCTGCAGGAGCCAGAAATGAGCAAACAGCAAGGCTACCAAGTCCCATTTTCCCAAACAGTATTTGCATGTTAGGCACGTTATGGCTTCATGCTATTTTACATTTTTCTGTGCTGATTACAAGCCCCCATGGTGCAACAGAAAGGGTGAAGACTGTTGATCTGAGTGGCTTTCTGGTAGTGTGATCCTGGAAAGGCTAAAGGAGTTGATCAAGGTCTCCCAATTTAAGAACCCAAAATTCCAAGCCTATATTTTTAAGTATGACTCTATAATGCCAAGCAGTGACACCATACTGCTGTGCATGTCCAATAGGCAGCTAGAGAGGAAGGAACTCCTTCTTAAAGTAGATGCCAGGCCTAGGCAACTCATTTGGCCAGTATCGTCTCTTCTTTAATCCTTAAACACCTCACTTTACAGAGGAGTCATCAAGATGCAAAGAAGCGGCATCTGAAGGTCTCTAGATAGAAGGGAAAGTGGTAAGAGGGGACTCAAAATATATGCCAGCACAAATGGGGATAAGGTTCACAGAGCTCTCGGAAAGACAAGAGATTGCAGTTCATTCATCTCTGCCAAGGTAAAAACAAGAGCCTAGAGAGAAGCTGGTGATATTGAGACTGTTGCCTTCCTCATCCCATGTCCCCAGAAAAACCGGGGGGCAGCGATAGTGAGGCCTTCCTCAATACCTAAGCAAGAAGAAACCCAATGTCCCTCATAAATCCACCACTGAAAAATAATCTGTGCTACTCGGGTAAAGACCACAGGTAGTACATGTCCCAGCAGTTCTTTAAGCCAAGCTTTGCATGGATGAGAGGGTGAAAGGAGCTTGCTCACCCCCTCATTCTGAGTAAATAGTGGCACATGAAAGGAGAATGTGTCAGACATGCAACTTCAGTCAAAGTAGCAATGGAAATGAAGGGCAAGCAGAAAGCTTCTTCATGGTGAAGAGTGCACCTTAAGATGCCTTCCTCATCCTTCTTTCCTTTCATGTTGGTAGCAATTATTAAGAAGTTTAAATTATGTTCATACATATACATACACACCTGTGTCTGTGTAAATATATTTATGTGTGTATCTCTGGATGATGGTGCATGTGAATGTAAAATTCTGGGACAGGGTGAAATCACACTTGACATCTAGCAAGTGCCTCTTCTGAGCCAGGTGAGGCACTGTGCTCAGTGCTGGAGCACCATTGTAAGTAACCAAGTATGGCTTCCATCATCGGGATGCCAAAACACCCAGAATGAGCGTGATAGTACCGGTTCGATCAGTGCTGCAAGTCTGAAATAGAGGGCACACAACAGGGCTTCCCGATCAAATGTGCAGGAGGGGCAAGAAAACTCCCCGAGGACGTGACTATCTGAGCTGTGATCCGAAGGATGTAGAGAAATTTCCTGAAGGACAAGAGAAGAAAACATTGGAGAACTCTGTCTCCTATGGTAAGAAAGAACACAGACAGCATAGAAGAGTGGGAGCAGATAAGCAAGGTGCATGTGTGGTAGAACATGAGGCAGCTCAGACCACTGGAAGGAGTTTGGCCTTCTCCCTAAGGGCAACTGGAAGCCTAGGAAAAGATTTAAGCAAGAAGGAGTAGCCTAGTCAAATTGCTATGCTAAAGCTGAATTTACTCCAGAGCTGAAGCCGAGATCAATTGAAGGGTTACAGAAGTAATCCTGGATAGAGAGACATTGGTATGTCAAACCAGAAAATTGGAGATGAAGCAGATGGATTTGAGAGATGAACTTGCAAACAGAGCTTGCATGTAAATTGTGAGGAAGAAAAGTACAGAATGGGTGTTTGCAAGAGTGGAAGCAGTCAGGTGCAAGGAAGGTCATGTGATGACTTGAAAAGTTACAGATGAGATCTTGGGCAAAAATACAGATTCATAGGCTTTGTTTTGAGAGGCAAGATCCAGAATATGGGTAAGAATTTGGGAGTTGTTGACACAGAGCCATACATTCAGATCAGGTGAGGAAGACATTGTTTGGAGGAAAAACAGGGTCTAGGAAGGAGCTTTGAGCTATTCACATCTAGTAACACAGTAGAGAAGACACCAGCAAGGGAAACCAGAGTAAGTGTTACGAGACGGAAGCAAAGACATGGAGACTTTTGACGCAAATACTGTTAGAAAGTTAAGCAAAATGCATGTCATGGTAGAAGCTTGTAATTCCAGAATTCCGGGGGCTGAGGCAAGATGGTTGTTACACATTTGAGGCTTGAAGCTCAGCTCCATAGTTAAATCTTATCTTGGAAAGGGAGAGAGAGAGAGAGAGAGAGAGAGAGAGAGAGAGAGAGAGAGAGGAAGAAGAAATGAAGGAAGGGAGGGAGGGAGGGAGAAAGAGAGGGAGGGATGGAGGGAGGAAGGGGATAGATGACTGTTTTAGTCACTTTTCTGTTGCTGTGATAAAACACCATGACCAAAGGAACTTATAAAAGGAAGAGTTTATTTGAGCTTACAATTGACAGTTCCAGGGAATCAGAGTCCATTGTGGTAGGAGGCATGGCGGCTGTGGCTGGAGCAGCAAGCCAAGGGTCACATCTCGCAATGAGCACAGGAAGCAGAGAGAGAGAGCGACTGGAGACCACGAGGCTTGTTAAACTCACTAAGCCTGCCCCCAGTGACATACTTCCTCTAGCACGGCCACACCTTCTAAGACCTCCAAGAACAGTGCCACCAACTGGAGACAAAATGTCTGAATACTTACAGCCTATGGGGGGACACTCATTCAAACCACCACAATGACAAAGTGAAACCTGCAATGCTTGGCTAAAAGACTGAAAACAAGAACTTGGATGAGTACAAGGAAATAGTGTTCTCTAGACACAACAGGGCAGTTACACATATGAAACCCACAGTGCTTCCAACAGCATTCATAAGGTCATCATAAATCCAAATCAACCTTTTAGAAAAGGGAAGTGGCCAAGAAGCTCCAGCCCTAGCTGAGTATGTATTGGCAATTGAAGCTGCTGGAGAGAATCAGTCTGCTTTAAAGGTGTGATGCTAGATAGGTATACCAGGCTCCATGGGGTGGTCCCATACCCAAAAGCATTTGGGGAACACAAAGTGGACTTGACAGGTCTTAAAAAATAATAGAGGACATGAGGTGCGAGAGGGATAGGGAGGTGGAGGTGAGTCTGGGATGAGATGGGGAAAGGAGTCTGAATATGGCAAAAATACATTGTATAAAATTTTCAAAGAATCAATAAAATATTATTTTAAAAAACACTCTGATGAGATAAAGGATGAGGGAGGTGTGCCAAGTGAAGAAAGCCAACTTTTTCTTGAACTATACTAATAGAAAGAAAGAGATGGGATGGTATCTTAAGGAAGGTATGGAATTGAACAAAGGAACACGCTTGAATGATATGGAAAGATCCCAGTGGAAGAGAGCCTGAGAGTACAAGGAAGGGAAAGGTGGCTTGTTCAGTTTTCTGATAGTCTCCCCTTGCAAGCTCTACCATAAGCCCAAAAGGTATACTGGGAACTCTCTCCATTCCCCAAGCAGAAGTATGCTCACACTTCCCTAAATGCCTTCCTTGTTTTCTTCTCCTCCCGCTTGGGCCATTATCATTCCTTGACTTCCTGGACACCATGCTCCCGCTGTCCTGCCAACACCACTGACTCTTCTTGGGGCAGTCTGTCAACTCCTTGTCTCCTCAACTTCTAAATATTGCAATGCACGAGGGATGCAATCCTGTCCATGTCTTGTTTATCTAAACACATACCCTGGATAATGTCTTCCAGTTTTATGATTATCAAAATACCATCTTTACACCTCCATTCAAGTACGTTTTCCTAGTAAGGTCCCTTACTTAACCTGAAGATGTGGCTGCCTCATCAAGCTCACCTGCATATGGAATAAGGAAAGCACGTCAAACCAGTCCTGTCTAAGGCCACTGCTGATTGACTCCTCTCACTCCTTTCCCTCTTAGCCTTCCTAGTCTTGGAGCACAGCACCGCTACTCTTCCAATTGCTCAAAAAAACAAAAATCCCAGCAGCCTACCAGGATTACTAGGTAGTGAAGAGTGCTCATTTGAGATTCTCTCCAACTCATCAAGTTCTATCCATTCTACCTTTCCAAAAAATACTGTAAAGCCTGTCCATATCTTTCCATCTCCCTGCTCCAAACCATTGTCACCTCTACCTGAATTATTACAATTGTAGATTCTTATGACTTCACTAAGAACTGTCAAAAACTGAGTGATTTTAAAATAATAGCAACATTTTCTCTCAGTTTGGAGACCAAAAATCTGAAATCAAGGTATTGTCAGTGCTATGCTCTCTCGAATATCTAGGGATCCTCGGCTTCTTGCAACTTGGGGGGCTACAGGCATTCCTTGACTCGTAGCACCAATCTGTGCCTAGCCCCAGCTTCCTGGGGCCTTTTCATCATCTCTCACACATTGGCACACCTACATTGAATACATAGCTTCACTTTTACTCAGGTCATCCAAAATATTATTTTGAGATCATCAATCCAGTAACATTTGCAAAGACCATTTGTCCAAATAAGGTTCTGGGCAGATCTATTTGGGGGAACAAGATCATCATTCAACCCACTATTGGATCCAAGCTGGTCTCCTGCTTCCAATCCTGTCCCTGCTAAACAATCCCTTCTCTTAAACAATCCAAGTGACTTACCAAGCTCCAGAGGACCAGGCCTTGCTTGCCTTTTTTACTTCATCTGAAGCAGGATGATCATGACTTCAATGCCAGTCCAGGCTACATAGTGAGCTCCAGGCCAACCTTGGTCATGCAAGGTTGTTATGCAACAACCCTGGTTATTTGTCTCAATTAATAATTAATTCATTTTTTTAAAAAACTCAATGAGCATAGAAGTTTGTGTTTTTCTTTTTCCACCAATGTTTCCCTGGCATGCAAGATGGTTCCTGGCATATATTACATGCACAATAATAGCATGAGGGGTGAACAAATGTACAGGCACAAAGATTGGACATAACTTTTGCACTTGAATAATTACAGGATAAATTTTCTGGGGTTTTCCCCTTGTGAGGAAACCAGACTATTTGAGAAATTATTTGAATGATACAGAAATGTTTATACTGGTGACAACTCTGAAAGTTAATAACCTCCCCTTCAACTTTCCTAGTGGCTTTCATATGGCAGGAAATACAGCCTTGTGTGGCTCCAGCATCCAGGATCAGCTGATTAACTTCCTGAAAGAGGCAATCATTACCTCTGCTCTCAGACATAGTTCAAAAGAGAAGGAAGAATGCCATACTAAAATACAAACAACCCAATTAACAAATGGATAAAGGACTTGATTAGACATTGCTCCAAAGTAGATATGTAAATAGTGCTAAGCTCATAAAAAAGATCTTCGACACATTAGAGAAATGAAAATCAAAATCACAATGGACGACCACCTCACACACATTAGTAGCTATTATTGGGAAAAAAGATAAAAGAGAAAATAATAAATGTTGGCAAGGAGGCATAAAAATCAGAAGCCTTGTACTTCACTGGCTGGAATGCAACTTGGTGCAGCCACTATAGTAAACACCATAGCAGCTCCTCAATGAATTAATACAGATTCATTGGGTTGGAGAGACGGCCTGATCTTGCAGAGGACCCGGGTTCGATCCCCAGCACCCACATGGCAGCTGAGAATCGTCTTTAACTCCAGTTCCAGGGGAATCCGACACCCTCTTCTGACCTCCACAGCATTGCACGACATGGGTGCACAAACCTACATGCAGACAGTACATTCATACACATAAAAAATAAATAAAATTAAAAAAATACAGATTCATCATATTATCCAGCAAAAGGAATTGCAAATTATATCTAAACAAATCCTGTGCACAAATGTTTATGGCATCATTTCAATAACCAAAAGGAGGAAACAACCAATAGTTAGATAGATGATAGATAGATAGATAGATAGATAGATAGATAGATAGATAGATATAGATTGAATGGACAAATGTACAAACATGTGATACCATGCACTGAAATATTATTCAGCCATAAAGTGGAATGAAGCAGTCATTCCTGCTACAAATATAGATGAGCCATGAAAACAGTTATACTAAGTAGAAAAGGGCAGACATCACATGATTCCACCTAAGTAAAATGCCCACAACAGGCAAACCATAGAATTCAAAGCAGATTCTCAGTTGCTGGGGCTGGGGAGTCACTGCTGATGATTGTCAGATCTCCTTTTGGATTGATGAAAGTACCCTGGGCTTAGATAGTGGTGATGGTTACACGGTACTGAGAATGTGACTGAACTGTACACCTTTTAATACTTAAAATGATAGACTCAAGTTAACATCATTTACCATGATAAGAAAATGAAAATAAATGAGAGGGGGCACAGGGAAGGGGTCCATGGGATCTCTGACTGTGATGTTTCCTCCTCAGATGCCCAATCCTGGATTCCAGGGTCATACCACACAGTCCAGTCGAAGCCCAGGAGAGTGGAGAGCTCCTGCAGTGCTCATCAAGAACTCAGATTCTGGTTCCAGCAGAGACTCAGGAGAGCTTGGGAAAGACGATGATCCATCCATGGCAACAAGCGGTCTTCTCGTCCTGGTAAAGGCAAAGCATCATCTGTCGTGGCAGAGCAGAAGCTGAGTTTTATCACAAGAAACATTCTTGCTACCACCACTGCCAGATGCCTCTGGCAGCTTTGTCACTGTAGGTGTCCTTGAAGGGGTCAGAAGGACCCATTAGCAGGATGGCTCTCCCACCAAGGAGCCCCCTATCACCCAGGGGCCCTTCGTCAGCCCCTCTCCACTCCTGTAGTAATTATTGGAATTATGCAGCCTATGTCTCCTACTCTGTGAACTTGGACAACTTTTATCCAATCTCCATGCATCGGGAATCTGATTAAATCCTTTTAGTCTAGTGCCAACAATTTGCTCAAAAGACTGCTTCTGTTCCATGGCCCTGGAGCCAGATTGCCTGGGTTCCAGTATCACTGCTGCCACTTACTGACTGGACGATCTCAGAGCTGCTTAATTCCTTAGAATCTAAATCCACAGATGGGAAAACTGGCTAAATAAGATGGACCTCACACCTGCGCTCACGTGCACATACCTCCACACAGACACACATACAGACACTAATTTAAAAAGTAAAGATCTTTCCAAAAAAATTAAATGCGCCCTAGGCAGTGGCTTTAAAGATCAACACCAAGATCCCTTATTGTAGGGAAAACAGCTGTCCCATGTCTGGCATGTGGACAGTACTCAAAGAGTGTTGGCCATTAGCATCTTATCTGCACATGATCCTAATTGTCCTTAGGTGTGCCTAACATCACCAAGATCACTACCACACTGACAAAACTTGTAGAACCCCTCAAGCTGATGTGTCTCCCACCATAAATCCTCAGAAGAATCTAATCAAAATCAGTTTCCATCTTCACCATGGCAAGACTCGGGGATTGGGGCACCCATCCCCCACAGCTCTGCTGTGGCCCAGGATTATGGGGCTGAAATAAGAGGGCTGGCTGTTTTCTTGGCATCTGGGCATTTGGCTGGATTCTGTGTTTCCAGGGAGGCTGTTTCTTGATACTGAATTGATTATTCTAATCAAGGCGCTTCAGTGCTCAAACTGTTAAATATAAATAGGTTAGTGCAGTGTGAACGTGAGACTGAAAGGAATTAAATGGGAGCATGCTTTCCTGAGAGGAGTCTAAAATAAGTGTGTGGTTAGCATGCAGAATTGGCAATAATAGAAACCCTGGGCTCTGACTGACACGACTGCGCCAAATGAGGCTCCACATAGTCCC
Source organism: Rhizomys pruinosus (assembly GCA_009823505.1). NCBI lineage: Eukaryota > Metazoa > Chordata > Mammalia > Rodentia > Spalacidae > Rhizomys > Rhizomys pruinosus. The sequence goes on from VZQC01001442.1 coordinate 6,367,958, forward strand.
CAAAGCGATCTTTCTTCAAGACACAATCTGGAGGCTGCTGACAAACCCAGACACCCGGCCAAAATGAAACCTTTCTCAGTCCAGAGAATACTGCAAATGGGCGGGACAATGCATTGCAGTAAGGGTGCCAATGGAAATGGAACCTGGGTGCAACTAAGGGCACTCTGGGCCTCTTGGGAATAATAACGGGGACCCCTGCATGGGGGCTTTCAGGCTTCCTTCTGGGAGAAAGTCCGGAACAACAAAGTTAGGAGTGTTAGCTCAAAGCTACGTTGGATTTGACCAAGGGTATTTATGGGAAATGAGCAAAGGCGCAGTGGGTAGGTAGGTGGTACAGGAGGGAATTGCTCAAGGTCCGTGTCCCCCCCCCCCCCCTCCGGCCTTGGTGAGAATACAAAGTGACGGGCTGGGGTTGCATCTCACTGTGTTCAATCAGGTAGGTCCAGGGGCAAAATCTGAAAAGCACCAGGATGTTTTAATAAAAAGTAGCCTTCAGCGCCACATGAACTTTAACTTTCCTTCCATTTCTGTTATTGGCTGAATTGTGTCCCCTTACACATATACATTGAAGGTCCACAGCCCTTCACTACCTCAGAACATGGATTTATTTGTAAATAATCTTGAAAAGACCAAATTAGTCAAGTGGGAGGACAAGATCTTAGTAAAGCAGTGTTCATTCAAATACGCTATGACTGGTGTCAGAGACTGGTGTCAAGAAGGGGAACTGTGGATACAGGGTCAGAGACCCTGGGGTACCAAACGCTGCCAGAAAGCTAAGATAGAAACATGGGACAGATTCTCCCACACCATCTCCGAGTGAACCGACCCTGCCATTTGAGACCTCTGGTTTCCAGAACTGGGGGCCAATGCATTTCTGTGGTTAAGCCCCCCATTTATGGTACTTGGTTATAGCAGCCAAGGCAGATGAATAGCACTGGCCGCCAGAACTTGGCCAGTTGAGCAGAACGAGCTGTCCCGCATAGTCAGCCCACCTCGAGGTCATAGAACAGCAGGGCAGGGAAGGCCGACCCAGAAGCTGAAGGGGATAGACAGGGGAGAAGGCAAGAGTGTTAACAGCACATAGGCATACAGTGTTCTCCTGGGACCTCACCCCGGCAGCCTCTCCTTCATAAAAACCCAGAGGCTCCTGGACTTCCGCTATGCCTGACAGGAAGTTGGAGGGAAACTGTAGCTGGCTGGGTACACTCAGTACAGGAGCTGGCCTCCCTTTCCTGTGTGTGGAGGAGGGTGCAGAGGGGAGGCTTCGGAAGATGTGCACCCTATTAAGCAACCAAACAGCTTCTTCTTCCAGGGGCTTCCTGACCCTGCAACTCAGAACAAGATACAGACCTTTTGTGTTTTGTTGTGGTGGTGGTGGTGGTAGTGTTTTGGGGTTGCTTGTTTGTTTTTGTGTGGTGCTTGAATTGAATCCAGGTCCTTGCCCATAAAAGGCAAATATCCTGTCAACTGACATACATCCCCAGCCCCCAAAGTTCCCCTTTGACTCCTTATACTCTAGCTTAAAACCTCGTTTGAACTTTACATTCTAATACACACTAGATCCATGTTTGTTTAAACATAATTAAATAATCTTTATATGGCTGAGCCTTTCCCAGAAATTTAGAATAAAACTGACCCTCCAGGAAGATGAGGCAAAGGCTATAAGGATCCCAGCTGGGAGGGGGAGGCCTGGCTTTCTGCCAGGATGCCAGTCAACACTAACACATGTTCAGCACTTCTCCTGTCCCAGGGAGCAGGAGGTGCCTGGAGCACGCTGCCCTCGGGGCTGAAGGCACTGTTCACCCCATACCCATGCCCACGCCAGAGCTGGCACCTGTTCTTCCAACTGGCCCCATACCAACTCTTGCAGGCCCTACATGTACTGCATGCCCACTAGAGGGATCAGGACCTTGTAAATCTCTGCCAGCTAGCAACCCAGCCTGCTCCAGGCTTCCAATGACTGGCCATGAGCCCTGTGTATTACCACTTGAGACACCAGCTAGACCAGAGGCACTGAGAATTTGGACATGACTCATCTATCCTGACCTTGTTATTCTATTTTTGTTGTTATTGTTGCTGGTGTGTGTGTGTGTGTGTGTGTGTGTGTGTGTGTGTGTGTGTGTTCTACACACCTGTGTATGCAGATACATGTGCTTATTCATGTATATAAGGAACAAGACCATTAACCTTAGTCCTTTAAGACATAGTCTCTCAGGCTGGTGAGATGACTCAGCAAGACAAAGCAGTTGCCATATAAGCCTAACACCCTGAGCTCAATTCTCAGATCCCATGACAGAAGGAGAGAACCAAATCATAAAAATTGTCCTCTGACTTCAACACATGAGGTACTGCAAACACACACAAACACCACCACCGCCACCCCCAACAACAATAACAACAACAACAAAGTTCATTTTTGAAAACAAGAAAGATGTCTGTGAATTAGAAGCCCGATGTTTTATAGGGTGGCTGCCCAGCAAACGCTACAGATTTACCTGAGTCTGACCCCAACAGTAGGGTTTTAGGCACACATAGGCTTGCCCCATTTTTTTGGTTGTTTTGAGACAGGGTCTCCCTGTAGCCCCAGCTGTCCTGGAACTCATTATGTAGACCAGGCTGGCCTTGAACTCACAAAGATCTGCCTGCCTCTGCCTCCCAAGTGCTGGGATTAAAACGTGCGCCACTACACGCGGCAACCCATTTTTTGACATGGTTTCTAGGGATTCAGACTCAGGACCTCATGCTGTACATCAAGCAGTCTTAGGCACTGACTCATGTCCCCAACTTCCCTGACTTTGATACTCTTTTTTTTTGGTCTTTTCGAGACAGGGTCTCCCTGTAGCCTCAGCTGTCCTGGAACTCACTCTGTAGATCAGGCTGGCCTTGAACTCACAAAGATCCTCCTGCCTGTGCCTCCCAAGTGCTAGGATTAAAGGCGTGCGCCACCACGCCCAGCTGACTTTGATACTCTTAATGCAGACTTACTACCTCGTGCTCCATGTGAAGAACAACAGGAAATAGCCACAGGGTTGTTAGGGGAAAGATGTTATATTTCAGGTTGGTAAATGCCGTGCACCAAGGCAAACTCAGCAAACTACGGGACTAAAAGGTTAGGAGAGCAAGCCTGGAAAAGGAGGAGCTTCGGGGGAGCTGTTGCTTCTGGAGGAAACCACGAAGCTTAAGACACTGCGGGAATCAGGGAAAGATGAAGGCGTGCTGGAATTTCTTCCCTTTTTTGCCTTCTTTGTGGTACTGAAGATGGAACTTAGGGCCTTATTCATTAAAGACAAGCACTGTATCACTAAGCTGCCTCCCCAACACTCTTTTTTACTTTTTTCTTTGAAACAGGTCTCAATAAGTTGCCCAGAGTGACCTTAGATTTACTCTGCAGCTCAGGCTTATCTTGAACTTTCAATCTTCCTCCCTCCTCCTCTTGAATAGTTGGGTTTATTGACCTGTACCACAAGGTCTGACTTGTTTTGCTCATTAAAGAATCCACTGTCATTTTCACTGAGAATTGCCAAGTGCCTCCCCAAGGCTGGCATATGGGCCCTGTTTGTCATGGAAGGGCTCCCTTAGCTCAGACTCAATGATCTGTCAGAAGAAAATGAGTATAACTGTCCCTTTGTTGGGATGTGCCCCTCCACCCACACACATGTTCAAGGCGGAGGAGCCTGGTAAACCAGAGGTAACTCGGACAATCAGTCAAAACTACAGGTCACACTCCCAGCAGGTGCTTTTTGTAACTCACATGCTCTCTTCCCATTGACTGCACTTACTGGTATCAGAGATGTTTTACATTTATAGTTGAGGGACGGTTCTCTAGCTGACAGCTTACCTATACTGGCCGTGAGAGGGCTTCCTGGGCTTAGAACTATCCAGAAATATGCCATTCTGTGTCTGGTTTCTTTTGGGATTTTTTGTTGTTGTTGTTTTATTTTGTGTTTTCGTTTTGTTGTTGTTTTGCTTTGCTTTGCTTTGCTTTGTTTTGACAGGGTCTCCCTAGTCCCAGCCTGCCTGGAACTCACTATATGGACCAGGCTGGCCTCAATTTTGCAGAAATCTTCCTGCCTCTGCCTCCCAAGGACTGGGATTAAAGATGTGCATGCCAACATGCCCAGTGTCCATTCCATGTCTGAATGGTTGAGGCATCCAGCAGAAGCCTAGGAAGAGCCTGGCAAGGGGAAGAGAGCAGGAGACTGGTGTCACATCACATGCCTTCTCCCAGATGCATTGGGCATGACCTGGGGCCTCCTCTGTATGAATAAGGGGCACACGGGGCTTGACTGACTTCCTCTTCTCCATTGAGTAGCCCCTAGGGACATGTGAATAGATTTATCTTGTGGCATTTAGTAGAGGTTTGCTTAGCCCAGCCCTTCTAACACTGAATGATCATAACTGACTCATGAGGCAAAGACCTCAACCACAGCTGCTAGTCCCTGATGTAGTGTCTGTCAGATACTAAGTGCCCAATAGATGTTTGTTACATGAATAAATGGATGTGTGGATAGATGGAAAGACACGTGGATGGATGGTTTGTTACATGAATAAATGGATGTGTGGATGGTTGGATGGATGGATGGATGGATGGATGAGAAACTGTGCCAATAAAGGATAGGTTGGCAATGCTAGGGAAAGCAGCAGAAAGTTGGCTCACATTTTGAAGCTATCCTAGACAATAGTGCAGTGCCAGGGCAACGCCTAGATCTTCCTGTGCCTGAGCAACTCATGCATTAGTTCTCACTCATAACTCACTGGAATCCTTTGAGGTTAGGACTCTCAGGTCATCATTCTGCCGTGCTTCTGTTGCAGATGGGAAAAGTGGGACTTCGACAACGAAGGTGACTTGCTCAGGGCCACAGATGCCTAAGTGGCAAAATTCCAACTCAGGCTTGGTCCACTGAACAGGGGATGGGAAAGCAAGGAAGCAGCACTCCTGCCTCCAGATCCCAGCCAGAACAGTTCAATTATGACTCCTTTATCTATGGGGACCTCACTGAAGTTTTCTCTTGAAAGAGGGACCTGCTATTTTGGCACTACACTGCACCCTGCCCTGGGCTTCAGCTAAGGTTCTGCCTCCCTTGGCATACCAAGAGAGGCACAACCTCTCGGGCAGGACCTCATTGCCTTTGGATACCCCCAGCCAACGCCTCTTTGGGCACAGAGATAATTCCTAGGTCACCGTGTGTGAAAGGAGATCCGTGGCCTGGCACAGGGAAAAAGTTCCTGGAGCAAGCACTAATTAGCATGGCCCTTGAGTATTATTAATAACCACACTGAAGGCACCAGTTTGTGTCAAGTCTAGAAGGTGAGACAAGGACAGGCAGGCACAGAAGTGTGAAGTCAGTGGGCAACAAAAGTGGGATGGGGAAGGGAGGATGGCTCAGACTTGTTGATGGCCCAGCCAGGCTGCCTTTCAGATCCCTGTAGCTGCTGGTCATGGCTGCCTACCAGGAGGAAGGTGCCGGAATTTTGGGTTGCATTGGCATTCACATAGAAGCACACTCTGTTTACACTGGGCTTTGACAAGCAACAAAGTCTACTCCTTCTTTCTGAAGCTTTTGCTACTGTCTCCCAACCTGTCGTTTATGTCCCCAATTACCTCTCCATCTATTCATCCACCTACCCGTCCACCCATCCATTTATTCATGTGACAAACAGCTGTTGGACACCTACTTCATGCCAAGCACTATTGGGGACTAAAGGCAATGGCTGAGGTCTCTTTCCTCATGCTGTAGTTATGATCATTCAGTGTCAGGAGAGATGAACTAAACAAACCTCTACCAAATGCCACAAAATAAACAGTTGAATTTTATGGGTAGCAAAGGAAAGGCTTAAAGAAACCCTGGGGCCTTGGCAATACTTGGAGCTACTCTATCATTGGAGATCTTATTATAATATGAGACATCCATACTTTTCCTTCCTAAGTTTAAATTTTTCAAAATATTTTTTTTTTTATTTGGTGTGTATGAGTGTATTGCCTGCATGTAAGTGCCCCTGTGTCCTGCAATGCCCGAAGAGGTCAGAAGATGCGGTCAAATCCCCAGGAACTAGAGTTACAGACAGTTGTTAGCTGCCATGTGGATGCTGGGAACCGAACCCAGGTCCTCTGCAAGAGCAGCCACTGGTCTTAACTGCTGAGCCATCTCTCCAGCCCCAAGTTAAAAATTTTCAAGTACCGAAGCCTTTCTTTTCCCGACCTCCCTCCTATCCCTTTGCCCACACTATTCACGTGTTACACTCACTCATTCACTCATTCTTCACATCACTCAATAAATACTGCATAGCTTCTCCTCTGGTCCAGTCCTGAGGCCTCACAGGACCCAAGGCAGCCCTTGTCACCCCAGTGCTAACAGTCACAAAACCTCAGTGGCCACACAGTGGCAGTGCTGTGACAGAGAAAGCCTGGGGTCTGGGGAAGCCCTGGAAAGGAGTCACCATACTCTGCCTGAGGGTGCAGCCCAGGACTAGACTTGGTGACACATAGCACCTAATAAAATGCAGGAATCTAGGTTTAAGCAGAACAACATATGGCATTTCCTTCTGTCACTGGTCCAGAAGGAACAAGCAAACTAAGTGGTTCTAGCAAAACCCTTCCTGGCTTTCTTTTCTAACAAAATTAAACAAAAACTTGTATAGTCACAGTAGCTTTCTGTAGCCATTAAGTGACACTTGGGACAGCAAGCTTCAGATGAATGCTGTGGGTGATAGTAGTTACAGCTACTCTATCTTTGAACTTTCTGTTATGAGTCTGTAACTTTCCTTATTAAATTTCTTGTTTTAAGTGCACATAAGACCTGGGTGGGCTTTTAAATTCAGTACTCAGTGGACTAAGGCAGGAAGATTGCTGCCAAGTTTGAAGGCAGACTGGGCTACCTACCCTGTCTACAAAAAGAGGTTCAGTGGTGACACAAAGACATTGCAAGCTGCAATGATTGACAAAGGTCAGAAAGGCCTGACAAAGATCAGGAAAGGGGGTGCAGAGAGATGGCTCAGTAGATAAAGATATTTCTTGCCAAGCCTAACTGCCTGAATTCTATCCGTAGAACCTGTGCAGTACAAGGAGTGACTAGACATGAGTGTGCACACCACACACACATACACACACACAAATAAATAAATAAATAAATAAATAAATAAATAAATAGGGGCTGGAGAGATGGCCTAGTGGTTAAGAACACAGACTGTTCTTGCAGAGGACCCAGGTTCGATTCCCAGCACCCACATGGCGGCTGAGAACCGTCTTTAACACCAGTTCCAGGGGAATCTGACACCGTCTTCTGACCTCCCCGGCATTGCACGACACAGGTGCACAAATCTACATGCAGACAGTACATTCACACACATAAAAAAAATAATAAAAAAGAGCAATGGTTTCTCTTGTACCCACAGGATAGCTAGCACCATCCATAACTCCAGTTCCAGGGGATCCAATGCTGTTTTCTGACCTCTGTAGGCATTGCTCAGCTCAAGTGCACTTTACATGCAGGCAATACACTCATACACATAAAATAAAAGTAATAAAAATAAAATATTAAAAAATCAGGAAAGACTTGTCAAACTTGGGTCATCAGCATTGTGACATGGTCTAAGAGACAATTTTAAGATGTTACAACACAAAAGCCACCCCCAGCCTACCCCCAGCCTACACAGGCAGCTCAGGACAGACGCAGGGCATAGCTGCTCTGACTTTGGGACCTGGGCCTGCCTATCCTAAAGCCTGGAATCCTGAACAACTGGTAGCATCTCCTAGCAGCTTTGTGATTCCTTGTCCCCTTGGGTTCCAGGGCCTAGATAAGCAAGGCCAGTCTCTACTCCACACAGGCCCTGATGGGAAAATTGCCAGCCTCATTTGACGAGGTAGTAGAAGGGAACCATGGTGGGAATGAGGGTAGCCTGGGAGCCTCAGGTAGTGATGCCGGAACCGGTAGAGAAACCAGAGACCTGCAAATACTGCTCTCTGTGGTGGCTCAGATGACTGCATTTGATCCAGAAAGCCACGGACATACCTAGGACAGCTTTAAACAGAGGCAGGTATGCTCAGATCTGTGCATTAGAGAGCTCTCTCTAGCATCAAGAAGTAAGACTGAAAGCTCAGTTAATTATGAATTAATCTCGACATCCTTCCAAAATGACTTTTAGACAGAGCTCCAGAATACAAGTGAATCAGGCCGGAAGAGCCCTGTTGCTGTGAGCTATCTGAGGAACTAGCCCAGCCTTGTGAGATTTCAGATTCAAGCCTGTCCTGAAGATAATTTGGGGCTCTGGCTTATAATGAAGGTATATTTGAAGGCCCGTCTGAGACCTTCCTTTGGGACAAGAAGGTAGCCCTCAAAATCCTCATTGCTCAATTTGAAGTCTTCAGCAAATTCCAGAAGCCTTGGAAAAACAGGTACACCAAGCTCAGAAGCAGAGCTCATCTGAATCTACCTAGTAGCCCAGACCAGGCTTAAAGAAAACAAGTATTCTCTTCAGTGAATAACTGCACCTTACAAAAGAACTGTCTATTGCTGTTCTCTCGTGCCAGAATGAGTGGCAGTCCCACCATACTTTGGCTCAGTGTAATCCAAGAGGTATCTCAGGGGGCATCCAGATGCAAAATGAATGTCGGAATCTCTCTGGACCCTGGATCAGGATGGGTACAAAGTGGCTCAGCGGAGGTACAAACAATTGTACTGATTTTGTTATCTATCTCAAGAGAGAAAGTACCAATGGAAGGTACTGGAGCAGAATAGTGGGGTCTTATGTAAACTGAGTGGAGACTTGTGCCAAGGCTTAGTGACATTCCTGACATAAAGCTACCTGCCATTTTCTGGCTTTGCCTAAAACTGATCTTTAATGAGTGCTTGCATTCATGAGGCCAGATGAACATTTGGCACAGAGAGTTGCTTTTTCAAAGAAGCAAATTCACACAGAATAAAATTAACCATTTAAAGTGTACAATTCAGGGCTGGGCGTGGTGACCCATGCCTTTATTCCCAGCACTCAGGAGGAAGAGCTAGGCAGGTGTCTATGACTTCAAAGCCAACCTAGTCAACATAGCAAGTTCTAGGCTTGCTGGGACTACAGGGAGACCCTACCTCAAAAAAGACTTTATTAAAAAGTGTACAGTTCAGGAGCTGGAGAGACAGCCTAGCGGTTAAGAGCACTGTCTGCTCTTACAGAGGACCCAGGTTCGATCCCCAGCACCCACATAGAGGCTAAGAACCATCTGTAACTCCAATTCCAGGAGAACTCCAGTTCCAGGGGAATCTGAGACCCTCTTCTGACCTCCGCGGCATTGCACGACACGGGGGCACAAACCTACATTCTGACAGTACATTCATACACATACAAAAATAAATAAAATTTTAAAAAGTGTACAGTTCAGTTGTATTTAGTACAATCACATCATTGTGGTACTAACATGTCTACCAGGTATTGAAACAGTTCCATCACCCCAAAGACACATTGCACCTCCTGCACAACTATCTCCCATTGGCCTTCTAGCCCTTGGCAACTACTAATCTGTTTTGTCATTCTATGGATTTCTTGTTCTGGACATCTATAAGTGGAATCATAGCATAGCTTTTTGTACTTAGATTATTCTACATAGGGCAGTGTTTTGCATTTCAGCAGTATTGTAGTATATATTACTGCTTCATTCCTTTCTGTAACTGAATCATATTCTGTGGTTTGGCAATACCATAGTTTGTCCATTCACCTTTGGGTCATTTCAGTTATCTCTTCCTCTTGGTGGTTTTGAATATTCTTCTATGGGCACTGATATTTTTAACTGTGGGATTATTGGGCCATTATGAATTTCTATGCTTTTTTGACAATTTTTATTGAGCACATTTCCTACAACATTTCTTAATCAAATTTAGACTCATTCCCCCATCCATGCCCACCCCTCATGCCCCTCCCGCCCCCCGTCAGAGCTCATGGATTCTGTCATACACACGTCCTCTCTTGCATCTTTTTCTCAGTCTTTTATGACCTTTTCAGAGCACAGGTTTACTGTTTTGGTCAGTTCTTACAATAAGTTTTTCTCTTTCTTTTTATTGTTCCCATTTGATTTTATATTATTCCAAAATATGCATACATACACTCCACACATAAATCAAAGTTACAAAATCTGAAAATAAACTATAGGTTAATTCCAAAGCACATTTAGAGATTTACATTTTTTTTTAATTTTAGTTTTTTTTGAATGTGTATGAATGTACTGTCTGCATGTAGGTTTGTGCACCCGTGTCGTGCAATGCCGCAGAGGTCAGAAGAGGGTCTCAGATTCCCCTGGAACTGGAGTTCTCCTGGAATTGGAGTTACAGACGGTTCTTAGCCGCCATGTGGGTGCTGGGCAAGGAACCCGGGTCCTCTGCAAGAGCAGTTGGTGCTCTTAACCGCTAGGCTATCTCTCCAGCCCCAGAGACATTTTAACGTAAAGTTGCATGCATGTAAAAGAAGTATAACTTTACATTCTTTGTTTTTTTCTAGAATATGAATATTAGTTTTCCTCTATGATAGAACACACCATAGGANTTTCCCCTTCCATGCCCACCCCTCATGCCCCCCCTCTCCCATCAGAGCTCATGGATTCTGTCATACACAAGTCCTGTCATGCATCTTTTTCTCAGTCTTTTATAACCTTTTCCGGTGCACAGGTTTACTGTTTTAGTCAGTTCTTTGAATAGGTTTTTCTCTCTTTTTTTGTTCCCATTTGATTTTATATTATTCCAAAATATGCATACATACATTCCACGCATAAATCACAGTTGCAAAATCTGAAAATAAACTACAGGTTAATTCCAAACCACATTTAGAGATTTACATTTTAACAGTAGAGTTGCATGCATGTAAAAAGAAGAAAAAGGAAGTATAACTTTACATCCTCTCTTTTTTTCTAGAATATGAATATTACTATTCCTATATGATAGAACACACCAATGGATTGCATAAGGATAAATTATGAATGGTTGTAACATGTATCAATAAAAGAGAAAATATTATTTTACAAAATATTTTTAACTGTTAAATATAATTTTTTTTTACCAAAAAAATGTCATGTTTTCCCCAAGGAAGTGCTTGAAGGTTCCTCCTTGGCAAGCCCAAACAACCATCAATCCTGCCCTGTGCTCCACACTGGGGTCCCTCCCCCCATGGTCACCCAAATGAGGTCCAGCAAGCATGTGTCCTGTCTTGATGTTCCTGCACTGGCCTGCATGACACAGCCTGGGTAGTCCAACAATGGCAGTCTACACTCTGAAGAGGCTGAAATCCCAGTAGCCATTCAGTCCACATGCTGGATATATCAGTAGTCCCCATCTGGCATTGAAGGTTTGGAAGATTTTCAAGTTTTATATCTGAAATACAATTTCTCAGACCTTATTGATTATTTCTGCTTATACTTTCCTTTTTGGATGCTTAAGGCCACTCATTCAGCCCAGATTAACCAAGGTTTCTGTTTGTCAAGGTCAGTTGAGGATCTGGTCCTCAAGGGTCATCAGGATTTTTTGGGGCGGGTAGCCCCTGGATCCTTTTGGTTTTTCAACCACCAGTTCCATCTACTTGGGGACACAGTTAGGTATTGCTAGACCAGGCTTCTCTCTTTGGTATTTCTATGCTTTTTAAAAAAAACATTCCATTTATGAGTGTTTTACCAGAATGTATATAAATGCACCCAGGCATACAATATCCAAGGTAGTGAGAAGACACAGTTAGATCCCCTGTAACTGGAGTTACAGACGGTTGTTAGCCAGCATGTGAGTGCTGGGAAACAAACCCGGGTTCCCTGAAAGAGCAACAAGTGCTCTAAAGTAGTGAACCATCTCTCCAGTGCCTCTATGGTTAGCTTTTTGAGAAAACATGGAAGAGTTGTCTAAAGGTTGCCTTGGGAAAACCTGTAGAATATGCCATAATACCTGCTACCATGCTCAGTGAGCAGAGACCCAGAGACTCCCGATCTGCAGCCTTCAAGCCCCATCACATCCCATTGTAGAAGAACCATGCAAAATAGGCCAGAAGTCTCAGTACTACGAGTTCTCACCAAGACTTCCCCTTCCTCTACAGGCAGTGGGGGACTTTCTTAGCTCTAAGGATGTAAGCAACTAAGGCCAGTTGCTGGAAGCTGTGTCTTGAGGAGGTTCAGTCTCCAGAGTCTGGTCTCCAAATACAAAGCAGTAATGGGAGAAGCTGGGTGAATTCTCCCAAGGGGCTGCTAAGGGAGAACAAGTAGAGAAAGACGGTCCTAATGAGTGTGCTTTTCTCACCTCCTTCTAAACCCTGCTGAGACTAGATGTCCTTGTCATGGACAGAGGTCCTGTCTAGGTCTCATAGAAGCAGGGCTATTGTGTTGAGCCCTAACCCACATAGCTGGGGTCCTAACCTTTGGGTGGTCTTGATAGCTTCTTACCCTTTGGGGCAAGACTGTGTCTTGAGGTAACTGAGTCAAGACATGTAAATCACCAATATGGGCCTTTGCAGTGGAAAGTCCTGGGCTCACAGCCAAGAATTCAGTGACAACATGTTCATTCACTCAGGCATCCACTTAGTCTCCCTGTGTAGAGGAACTAGATACTGAGGATAGAACTCAGAACAGGCCAGATGCAACTTCTGACCTCATGGAGTCATCATTGAAGAAGCAAGCACAAGAAAAAATAGAAATGGATACTTGAATATATATAATCAGAATGACAGTAATATAAAAAATTGGCAAGGGTACACAGATACTAGAAACCTTATGCGTTTCTGGTAGGAAGTAAAAAGTGTGTAACCATGGCAGAAAATTGCTGGGCAGTTGCTCAAGAAGTTGAGCATTAAATCATTTGATTTGGCCATTCCTCTTATAAGTATGTACCCAAAGTAATTGAAAAACATGTTCGCAGAAGAACTTCTGTACCCATGTTCATAGACGTAGCATTCTCAATAAGTGAAAGAAAAAAAAAAAAAAAAAAGATCCAGATACCCAATAGCTGGTGAATGGGCAAAATACAGTGCAGCTATAATGGAGAATATCATTCATCTGGAAAAAGAAATGAAGCACTGCTACATGATGCAACCTGATTGACCCTTGAAAACATTATCATAAGTGGAAAAAGCCAGACACAGAAGACAGTCTATTATATGATTTCATTTCCGAGTAATTTAAAGTAGGCAACTCCACAGAAGCAGAGGGCAGCTTAGAGGATGCCAGACACTGGAGTAGGAAAGAATACAGTGACCGCTCAGTGGGTACAGGGTCTCATTTGGGCAAGATGAAAACGTTTTGGAACAAAGATTGAAGTGACAGCTGCACTTTATAAGAAGTACCAAATGCTATTGCATTGTGTATTTCTGTGAATTTCATTTCAGTAAAAAGCAAATGCATCACTGAAGGAGTCAGCTTTAACTCGGGGAGGTCAACGAAGGAGTCTCCAAGGAAGCCACATTGCAGCTGAGACTTGGAAGAAATGACTGAAGCGTGCAAAGAGGTAGGAGACCTGGGTGGACAGGATACAAAAGACTGCGATACAATCTTTCCAGCCCAGTGTGGGAGACAGATGTGCTTCTTAGCATCGCTGGAACAGGATAGCTACAGGAGGGGTCCAAACTCTCCCTGTACCCCTCAAGGCAGGAAAGGGATCATGTGATCTCTGAGCTGGGCCTTAAAGAGTGGACCAGCATTAGCCCAAGGAAGAAAGGGAAGGGAGAGGACGAGTTCATGACTTCCCTCAGTCCTCTTCAGTTCAAGAATGGGGAAAACGAGACGTGAAGCAGGGATGCAGCAACCCATCTGGCACAGGACTTGAAGAACAGGATGAGCGGTTTAGACCAGAGCCTCCCTCCCCTCTCAGTTACTACAGGACCCTGCACATGACTTTTCCTTGTCTGGCCCTCAGTTTCTCCTTCTGTAAAATGGAAAGAATAGCATGGCCTGTCAGAGTCACTGTGCAGAATACATAATGTGCTGTATTATGTGGAAAACTGAAATCAGTGGATTGAACTACCCCTTCCATACTCTGCAGCTCAGGCAATGTGGCTAAGTTGCCTTGGTACCCAGAGCAAAGGAGTAGCCTAGCCAAACAGTACCTTCTGGAGAGAAAAATGGGCAGTATACATGTCATTCAAATAGGACAGAGGAGCATGGGTGCTAAGAACTCAAAGGAACACTGCAGAGGAAAATGAAGCAACCACTTGTCTCGCAGTCAACATCCGTTTCAGAACCAAAGCATGTTCAGGGTCAGTATCAATGGAGCAAGGCTGAGAGTTGAAATTCACCTTTCAGTTTTCCTCTGAGTGACATGGAAGGCTCACTTGCTATGCGAAGAAAAACAAGACAACTAATGCTACTGTTCTGAGTTCAATTCAAAATGCTTTTGGTAGAAGCAGTTCCCCGCCCCCCAAGGTTTATTCCCTTTAATCTTCAGAACCTGGACAAGGTCCAGGTAGGCTCACCAGAGAAAAGATAGGGAGTTTCATTAATTTGTTTTTTTAATAAACAATGAATAATTTTGTAGGGTCAGAATTCATAGAAGAGAGATATACTACAAAACTATTTACTAAGTGAAGTAACACAGTCCCAGAAAAACAAGCGGCAAATGGTCTCCCTCATTTGTGGATGCCAACACCAAATTCCCAGATGCAAGGCAAGCTGAACAACATTATTGTTACATTTCTGTTTATCTGAAAGCAACTACGTTGTTATAATGTAAATCTCTTAACGGGCTCTAGAATGGATCCACCACTTACGTTCAGACTCTGTAATTACTGTATATGAGTGGAAAGTATGTATGCATATTTTAGAGTAATATAAAATTAAAGGAGGAAAATGTGAATTCCTAAACATAAAAAAGACAGAGGAAGATGCAGGATAGCTATGGCAGAATGCATGATCTGGGGTGGGGTGAGGGGAAGGGAAAGGGGAATGTGTTTAAACTGAACTGAGAAATGATGTCTGCAATACACAAAAAATCAATAAAAAACATTATAAAAAACAACTATTTGTCTTGTAGCAAATATTCAAATTGAACTGGGTGGGCACCCTGTGTCACTATTTGCTACAATCAAACCCCCAGGGATACTGAGACCATTGTTTGGCCACAAATCTGGGTTACTAGGCAAATCACAGGTTTGGGGGAGGCAAGGAAGGATAGGAGCACAAAAAGCCTGCCTGAGCTCCACCCAGCTCTGTTCAGATGGCTAGAAACTGCCATCTTGTAGATGGACTGAAACCAGGAAGCAGCCACTCACACAGGATCCCTCTTGTTGCTAAGCCAGGAAGCCATCTGAAAGGATGGATCCCTCTACATAGAGTTCAAAATGAGATTCGTGTTGGTGGTGGGTACTTTCTAAAGCACTGCCCAGGCTGCCAGCTTCCAGCTCTGTCCTACTGTTTGGAGAGCATTCCTGGCCAATCTTAGCCCCACAACAAAGTTTCTCATTGTCCACTGTACAGCAGGCTGCCTGTAGGGCACCAGAGAACACAGTAGTGAACCAAAATGATAGAGCCTCTATCCTGGAAAAATCTGCCATTTGCCAGAAATCATGTCTGTGCCATTTACTATGTGTCATTGTGAACATCCCTCAGTCACCTACTTCCTGACCAGGAGAAGCAAAGGGAGTGACCAAAATCTCAGTGAGCATCCAATGACCCTCCTTACCACCCCCCTTTTATGAAGGAATGTCAGTACTCAGCAAACCCAATCTGGGGGCAAGGAGGGGTCTGCTCTGATCATAACGATAGCTGTTCCAGCTGGAAGATAGGATGGCAGGGTTTCAAATCAGGCTTCTCAAGAAATAGAAAGTTCCCAGAGATCAGAATCCCAACAGAAGACACTGGGTACATCTGAGAGAGGGAGGGGTCCACTGTCATTGGTCCAAAGGGATATGAAGTTTCTTAAACATGAAGGCCCAGTTACCTGGCTTCACAGAGCTGAAGGGCTGAGGTTGCGAGGTGAAGAGGAATGAGGTAGAGAGAGGAGGCTTGCTCCTAGTGTGGCCAGCATGGCAGCTGTACCACAGCACCATGGAGGAGGTGGAATCAGTGATTATCTGACCAAGCAGGAGGTTTGTCCTATGACATCGTTTAGACATCCATCTCCTCCAAAGTAGGCCCTCAGTGATTTGGCTTGAGACTGCCTCCCTTTGTCAGCAGAAGACAAAGCTTCTTCTTCTTTTTCTTTCTCTATGACCCTGCACTGAAGAATTGGTGCAATTCCCAGATGGAGACATCTACACTCAAGAGATGGTCCCCAAAGAACCAGACCTCAGCCAGCAGTAACTGCCAGATTTTGTCTGTTCCGGCACTTATTTCTTCAGCAACAAATACTTACTAAGCTCTTTCAAGCAGGGGGGATCATGTGTTGGGTGCAGGGTAAATGTAGGGAGGATACAATTATCCTGTGTGCATCTTTGTTCTGAGTCCCCCTCACTAACTAACCTCTAGGCTTTGGCTATGTCTCCTGACACTCTACGTCCAGGCATGTGGGACAGGGTATTGCTCAGAATCTGGCACCTGTCATAACACCAGGGTGAGCTTTGAGGACGATGGCTGCTCTGCAGCCCTCCAGGAAAGAGACGGAAGGCAAGCCTTGGTTTGTAGCAGCCAGACGGGAGCAAGTTTCCATCCCAGAAGCCCGTTAGCCAGCCGGCTTCTGAGGGAATGTCCTGTCTCCCCTTTACTTGGCTCTAGGGGGAGTCCCCAGCTAGCTTCCTTAGGGAACACCCTCCAGGCTCCCACCCACAAAGTGGTCAATGGAAAACTCCGGTCCACCCAGTCTGGAGTTTGTGACAAGCGAGTTCCAGTTGCAAAGCAGAGTTCCCAGACCATTTTCTCCCACAACCAAGGGGCAGCAGGGAGCCCCCTAAGCCTTTGCTTATTCCACTGCTGTTGCCCACTCCCAGGCCACTCTTTCTCCTTGATTCTACCTCACCACGTGCCCAGCTCATCACAGAGTCCCTGCTGTATTTAAGGTTCTAGGAATTGTCACAGTCTACCACCACCATCTCCAGCTCAACATCCCTCCTGCCCTCTCCTTACCTGGGGTGGGTGCAGCTGGACTCTAGCCACTTCTCTGACCCTGTCTCATCCTACTCAACCCTGCCTCTGCCAACCATGCCACTTGTTCCACTTGGCCAGCCTGGGTCACAGCTTGCTTCCCTTTTAAGTGAGTCCCTTTCTCCTCCCCCACAGCCAATCATGTAGTGAAGCAGTCTCCTACTAGCCGCCATGCCCCTCCTCCCTACTCACTGTCCACTCAGTTTAGGCCTACTGTGGAAGATGAGAGCCAGGGACCTCTGAAATGCTACTGAAAGTAGGAAACGAGATAGTGTTGTTTAACTGAGTACACAAAGGTTGATTCATGTCCCCATGTGTCCCCTGAACACCTGATGGGTGTCTTCACCATGCTGCATGTGGAGGATAGAGCAGGGAACAAACAGGTAAGATCCCTGCCAACAGGGAAGCACCCCTCTAATGGTTAAAGCAAGACCAGCAGGGCTTCTCCTTCCTAAGTGAGCCCCTTTTGTACGTACAGAATCTGAGACATTCTCTTATGTATTTGTGTGTATGTTTGTTCATCAAGACACCTCTGGGCTGGGGGTGTAGCTCAGCTTTATAGAGTGTTTACCTACCATGAACACAGCCCTGGTTTGGACCCCTAGCATGGCATAACATCAGGTTATGGTATGTAGGCCTGCTATGTCAGCACACAGATGGTGCAAACAAGAGAATCAGAAGTTCAAGGTCATTCTCAGCAACAAGGTAAGTTCAAGGGCAGCTTGGGCTACATGAAACCCTGTCTCAGAAAACAAAACAAACAGCCAGGTGTGGTGGTACACGCCCCCTGGCAGAGGCAGGCAGATCTCTGTAAGTTCAAGGCCATAGCGAGTGCCAAGCTAGCTGGGACTACAGGGAGACCCTGTCTCAAAAAGGCCAACCCCTCGCCACAAAAACAAAACAAAAACAAAAACAAACAAAAACACCCTTCCCCCAAAACCCCTCCAAAAAATCCCCAACATTTCTGACCTCTCCCCACCTGGACTCTTGAATTCTACTGGACATGATGAGGAGGGCTGGAGATTCATTAGTTACAGCCCAATCATTCAAGAAGATCAAAGCTTTGTGGGGACTAAAACATGAAAACCCATAACTACAATGGAAGCCAGGAAGGGCTAAGCCCAATGCATGATGGTGAATACAGAGGACTACACAATCTGAGCAGGCCTGTGTTCTGCAGAGTGCAAGTGGAGAGGGGCAGAAAAATCTCACCAATAGCTGCCACCGCCACAGTGGGTGGGTTCATTGGTGAACAGCCCAGCTGGTATCTGACTTGCTGTCTGTCCTAAGAATCACTGGTCTGGGTGTGAGAAGAGAGCTGCCAGATTAAACACGATGCGCAGTTATATCTGAATTATAAACAAGTCAGCCTGAGTGTAAGTACAGCCGAGACATTGCATACGGCATACTGATGCTTAAAAACACATCATTTGCATGATATTTGAATGTAATTTTGTATGCTGTGTTTTTATTTTTCAATTCTGGCAGCTTTATGGGGGTGAATTCTGGGAATAGGCTTAGAAGAACCAGTTTGGGAATAGCAGGCCCCTATTTAGTACATTCCCTCAGATGAAAAACTGCCTTGATTCTCTCAGTTAGCAATTGCTGTCCAACCTTGTCTTTGCTCAAGCATGCTGCAGGAGGAAGCCTGTGTGATAAAGGCAGGGAGCCCAAAGGGTCTCAATGCCAGCTGTAGCTGTGCGGGTCAGTAATCCTAGCCCTCCAGAGGCTGAAGCAGGAGGATAGTTGAGAGTTTGCACCCAGACTATGCTGCAGAGCAAAATCCGTCTCAAAAAAATGGAAAGAAAAGGAAAATAGAAGAGAAAGGAAGGGAAGGGGAGGAGAGGGAAGGAAGAAAGAGAAAAGAGGAAAGAAAAGAAAAAGCCAGGTGCTCAAGACTTATCTTCCAGGAACGGAGACCTGCACATTCTTGGAGGCAGTGGAATGTATTGTTCCTGGGCAGTCATGTCTGAGACTCTCTGGGTGTGCGTCATGAGCATCAGGATGGTAAAGCAGACAGAGGCAGGAACTTGAGCCTGGCTGGCCAGGCATCAGCAGAGAAGGGAAGCCTGGGAGGGTCTGATTATCACAGAAACTCCAGGCCCCTGAGGAGCAAATGTGGCCCTCAGGAAGTACTGTCATGGGCTTTCTCACGGCTCCTCATGTTTGGAGGAACCTCTGTCAACATGTCCGTGGAAACATTACCTGCGTAGATACCAGTGCTGACTGCGAGAGCCCTTCCCACACTGGTGATTCCTTACTGACGGCCAATTCTAGCTTCTGCATCCCATGCATGGAATCACCAAACCAGAACTTATTTTTGGAACTGAATTTTACAGTGGAGATGATTCTGTGGTATTAGGTGGGCGGAGTGTTAAGACAGGGTTTCGTGTAGTCCAGGATGGTCTTGAACTTTCTAGGCAATCAAGGATGACCTTAGAGCTCCTGCCTCCACCCTTAAAGTATTAGAATTACAAGCAGTGTGTACCACCATGCCCCATGTATTGAATGGTGGAAATTGAGCCCAGGATTTCCTGCATTCTAGGCAGGCACTCCACCAACTGAACTACTCTTTAAACCCATGTTTGCTTTATGTGTGTGTATTGGGGTGGGGGGCAGTTTCCCTAACCCCTCAGTAGCTCCCATCACTGAAATGACCAAGTTAATGTTTGACCACAAAAGTTGTGTTGCCCAGCCAGTTTGGTTTGGTTCTGGTAGGCAGAAGGCTGGAGTGACTAGTGCAGCCACCATAGGTGAGCCACGTTTAGCCTGGAGAAAGGAAGAGGAGAAAAAACCAGACAAGGCGCTCTAGTGTCTAGACTCCTCCCAGCAACACCCTCTGAGCCAAACCTTGCTGAGCAAGTGAGAAAGAAGAGAGGAGAGCAGGAAAATGTTGTCACTCCCACAGCTCTAATGCCAGGATACGTTAAGAAGTGTGTGGAATGTGCTGGAGAGATGGCCTAGCGGTTAAGAGCGCCAACCGCTCTTACAGAGGGCCCGGGGTCGATCCCCAGCACCCACATGGCGGCCGGCCGAGAGCCGTCCGAAACTCCAATTCCACGAGAACTCCAGTTCCAGGGGAATCCGACACCCTCTTCTGACCTCTGCGGCATTGCACGACATGGGTGCACAAACCTGCATGCAGACAGTACATTCATACACATACAGAAATAAAAAAAAAAAATTAAAAAAAGAAGTGTGTGGAAACTGATGTGGCCTCGGAGAAAAGCCCAGGGCCTCCAGAAAGGCTTCCTGAGGGGCCTTTCCAGGGTTCCTGAAAGAAAGCATGGAACCTCTGGGATTGCAACAGCAGAAATGTTTTGAGTCATAGCTCCAGAGCCAGGAGTCTGGATCAGACCATGGAAGAGACACTTTCTCTCTCAGAGCTTACATGGAAGGAAGAGCCCTCCTGCTCCTTCTAGCTTCCAGTAGTCCCATCTGTGCCTTGGCTGGTTGCTACATCCCTTCTGTCCCTTTCTCCATCTTTACATACCCCTCTGCTCTCTTGGATTTTTCTGTGTCCCTTTCCTGTTTTACAAGAACATTAGCCTTTGGCTACAGGGCCACCCTGAATCTACGATGATTTCCTCTTAACACATTTAACTAATTGCGTCTTCCAACATCATACTTTCAACTAAGATCATACTCTGCAGTTCTGGGAAGACATGACTTTAGAGGGAGAGTGTAACCTACTAGACTCTGTTGACTGGACTATGTGTCAACATTGGCATTTCAGTAATGGCCTTTAGTAGATACCGCTGTGGTTTGGATTACATCTTGAGTGGAGCACTCAAGGTTTCCTGTGTTGGAATGTTGGTGCTCACTGTGGCACTAATAGTAGGTGATAATAGCTTTTTATTTTACTTTATTTATTTATTTTCTATGTGTATGAATGTACTGTCTGCATGTAGGTTTGTGCCCCCGTGCCGTGCAATGCCTTGAAGGTCAGAAGAGGGTGTCGGATTCCCCTGGAATGGGAGTTCTCCTGGAATTGGAGTTACAGACAGTTCTCAGCCGTCCTGTGGGTGCTGGGGATCGAACCCAGGTCCTCTGCAAGAGCAGTCGGTGCTCTTAACCACTAGGCCATCTCCCCAGCCCTGGTGATATAGCTTTTTAAAAGGTGAGGCTTAGAAGCTGGAAAACTGGCTTGGCATTTAAGAGACCTAGCTACTCTTCTAGAGGACCAAAGTTCAGTTCCCAGTACACACACGGCAGCTAACAACCACCTGTAATTCCAGTTCCAGGGGACCCAATGCCCTCTTCTGACCTCCACAGGCATTGCATGACACAGGTGTACTTACATACATGCAGACAATACTCTTATATACATAAAATAAAGATGATAAATAAAAATATTTTTTAAAAGCAAGGCAGTTTGGTCAATGGGCACACTGTTCTCAGAAAGGATTAGCATCATTATCTGGAAACCCTAGTTATTTCCCGTGAGAAGGTTATTACAAAAGAGAGAGACTGAGCTCTTCCAATCCTTTGGCTTCTTGTTTTTCTATGTGATCTCTTTCATACTCCAACCCAGATGCCCATCCACCAGAGCACAAACCAATGGGTACATTCAATCTTTTACATTTTTTGCCTGTCAAACTGTAAAATATAAACACTTTTTTGAGACAGATTATCATGTAACCCAAGCTGACTTTGAACTTGCTATGTAATAAAGATCGACCTTGAACTCCTGATCCTTCCTGCCTTCTACCCCCAAAGTGTTGGTATTACACAGACATGTGTCACCATGCTTACCTAACCCTTTTATTTATAAAATACCTAAGCCTCAGCTATTTTATTATAGTAACTGATAATTAGTGGGTACAGTTACTATTCATCAGGATACTGTTGATTGAGAGAAATGAACTTCAAAGTGGCTTCCAATGTCATCACTCACTATTGTTTCCCAAACAATGCCAGGTATGTCATAGATTAAATAGTTGCTGAATTAATTAATAAATTAACTCCATCTTATGGACACACAGACTTGCTTCTCCTTTGCTGAGAGATGCTGGTCCCAGGGAATATCCTGGGGTAGTATTTAACTCTAGAATTCCAAGGAAGCACATGCAAACTCTTGTTGATATCATAATCAAAGGCAAATGACTAAACAGTGGTGATACATCACACATAGTATCAAAGCACTGACAACCTCCTCTAGAATTAACTCCATTAGATTAAATAGCATTTTACTCTATCGTGCAAGTGCCTGCTGAAAGTCAGCCCACACATGGATTTTAATACAGAAAGCAATTTTTATCTGGCAAGATGGGTAAGGAAAACGACCTAAAAGTGAAGGATCCTATTATTTACAGGATGTGTATTTTACTTTGTTTTATAAAAAGCAAGTGCAATGCTAAAAAAGATATTTTTGTAACTGCGAGGAGAAAACAAACCCACCTAAAAAGCTCTGTTTATGTCTAACTGTAGCACACTGAAGGGCTGGACTAGCAGCTTTAACATTCAATGGATCATACTTTGCCAGCTACAACTTTCTTCAGTGTTACTGTTAAGGGTTGAATCGCATTCTATCCAAGCATATGGAAATTCTAACCCCAGTATCAGTAAGTTTGACTTTATTTGAAACTAGGCTCTTTTCTAATGCCTAAGTAACCACAAAATCACAATCCAATATGGCAGATGCTTTCATAAAGAGAGAAATTTGAACCTAGAATCATACCCTCACACAGGAGTTTGCTGTGTGAAATAGGAGTCCAGCTCACCATAATTCTATGAAGTTCCCATCATATATATAAGGGGCTTTGGAGAAAAGATGGCCCTAACAATACCTTCACCTCTAGCTCTAAGCCTCTAGAACTAGAAGAGGATTTCACTTCTATGGCTTCAGCCACTCAACTTAGGATGCTTTGTTATGGCAACCCCATCTGTCACTTCCATGGACCTCTCTTCTTACTCCTGATCCCAGTCGGTCGTGGCTCTGTTGTCTAAATGCCTCCTGCACACTCACCATCTCAAGCCTTTCTAGACGACATGACATGTCAGAGTGTTGAGGAATGGCATCAGCCTCTCACTGGTGTACCAGTAAAATGTCCTGGCGTGAGTTACCTATTCTGTGGTCATTGTAGCCTTTGTCTGTGTTGGCTCCAATTTAGAGTAATCCTTCTCCTTTTATCACTGTTAACCTTGTTAGTGAAAACCCATCCCAGACTTTACTGTTGTTCTGAAGCATGCCCTACTTGGCCAAGGATCTCATCAGTGCATCCTCTTGTCCTGTGGCAATTTGTCTACTTCCAGCCTACGATGCTTTTCACCTCACCTCAGCTATGTCTTCCTCACGAATGTTCCTTGAATTCCTCAGTATCTCAGGACTCCTCTGGTCACTTATCACCGTCCTCTGGGCTCTCTTTCTCACATAGCTTACGGGTGTGGGCCATAATCAGCTATTTGACAAAATTTGTATTCATTATGTTCACTTCTTACTTGTTTCTTACCAGTGGCACAGA
Organism: Rhizomys pruinosus; assembly: GCA_009823505.1. Lineage (NCBI taxonomy): Eukaryota > Metazoa > Chordata > Mammalia > Rodentia > Spalacidae > Rhizomys > Rhizomys pruinosus. The sequence continues at coordinate 6,391,439 of VZQC01001442.1, forward strand.
TGAGGAGAGTGTCTGCCTGAATCCAATAAAAGTTTGCCAAGGGTTACCATGCAATATTGGCATTTTCTGAACAATAAACACAGCAAGACAATAAAAGATGACAGACTGTTTTACCAGATGAGAAGGTATCATACTTACAGTAGGTTGCTGTCCAACAATAGAAGCAGAACATGGGAAGATGTTAAAATGGCCTGTTTCTACCTCTGATATACATGACTTCAGGCAATAGTTATCAGAGAAATGTATGACTAATAACTCCTCAGGCAGATTTAGCCTTTCTAGTTTATGCAAGGATTAATTTCCTTCACTATGCTGAGTTTTACAACACTTCTATAGACTACTTAGGATGGGTAAAGGAGCTCTGACAGGTACTTTTTATCTAAAAGGATCAAATAGCACATCTTCAATCTCATATTTCTGTAGATATTAATGCATTGATTTATCCGACAAATATTTCCCTTACCCCTTACCCTCTGGTAACCAAGTTTCTACTCTACTTCTTCTGAAATCACCTTTTTAGATGTTCCATATGAGTGAGATCATGCAGTATTTGACTGTGTCTAGCTTATTTCACTTAACATGATGACCTCCAGTTTCAACCATATTTGCACAATGACAGGATTGTGTTCTATGTTGTGGCTAAGCAATATTCCATTATGTATATAGACAAAGTCATATATTTTTGCTCTAATAGAGATTCAACCCAAGGACGCATGTATATTTATTGTCTCTTTAAAGAGAAAGTTGTTCTGTCTAGGAGGATGCTTTGGTCTAAAAAACTGGGGCTCTGGTCTCAGTGTTACCTACCACTTACGTAGTACAATTGCCTTGAGATACAGCCTCTCTGAAGTTGGTTTTCCTCATCTGGAAAAGGATAGTTATTTATTTGTCTTCTAAGGGTATCATGTTCAAAAGAGAAGAAGGAATGAAAATAGTCCAGCCTACCACCAGCTATAATCCCAGCTACTCAGAAGGCTGAGGCAGGAGGATCACAATTTAAGTCCTGGTTGTGACTACAAAACAACTTTAAAGCCAGCTTGGACAACTTAGTGGGATGCTGTCCCAAAATGAATAGCAGATGTGAAGCCCTAGGTTCAATGCCCAGTAGGAGAGAAGAAAAGATTCAAACTGTTCTGGGAACTTGAAAACACTGAATATGTCAGAGGGTACTGAGGGTCGCCTTCCAAATAAACTCAGAGGAAGTAAGCATGGTACCAGCATTAGAACAGAAATGTAGATCAATAGAACAGGACTGAGAATTTGGAAATAAATTCTCATCTGCATTATCACTTGTTATTTCTGTTTTTTTGAAAAAAATTTAAAATATATTCATGTGTAGTTGTGCACACACATGCACACACATACCTGAATGCCTGTACATGTCAAAGCACAAATATAGAGGTCAGAGTTGGTTCTCTCCTTCCACCATTTTGGTCTTGAGGATTGAGCTTGGGTTATCAAGTTTGTTAGCACATTCCTTTATGAAATGAGCCATCTTACCAGACCTAACAGTTTCAATTTCTGGAGCTGTATAATAAGTTATGAAATCAGGAAGTATGAGAGCTCCAGCCTTGTTTATTTTCCAGATTGCTTCAGACATTTGGAGCCTCTTGATTTCTATATGAATTCTGTGATGTATTTTTCTATTTCTGGAAAAGACATTGTAATTTATTTTGATTTATTTTGTTTTCTCCATATGTATGTAAGTGCATGCCAAATGTGTGGTGCCTGTAGAGACCAGGAGAGGGTGTTGGATCCCCTAGGACTAGAGTTTTGGACAATTGGTAGCTGCCATGCAGTTGCTGGGAACCCAACCTGGGTCATCTGGAAGAACAGGCAGTGCTCTTAAGTGCTGAGCCATCTCTCCAGCCCCAATCACTGGAATTTAAATGGAAATTGCAAGAAATTTATAGATAACTCTGCATGCTATTGATATGTTAACAGTGTTCAATATCTTGACCCACAAATCTGGGGCATCTTTCCATTTATTTGTCTTTAAATTTTTCTATCAATAATATTTAAGAGTTCTTACTGCACAAATACATTTTCTTCCTTGATTAAAGTTCTCCCTTAAGTATTTTATTTTTAATTAATTAGTCTTAACACAATTCTATTAAAATTCATTGAATATTCATTTACAGTTTTTTCATGTTTTATTTTTTCCATTTTTCATTATTTCTCTGGAGTTTTGTATTGGATCTCCAAACCCATCTATGGCATACTACTCCTATCAGCAGGAAACAAATGGAATTAAAAAAAAAAGAGATAAAGCACTTTAAAAAATTTGTTGGGAGTAAAGCACATTTGACTGAAATGTTTCCTCACAGGAATTTCTTTCTCAAAAGATACTGTAAGAAACAGATATTTAAAAAAAAAAAAAAGCTTAGATAGGCGAGGTGGTTCATGCCTGTAATCCCAGCATTTAGGACAGATTTCAAGTTCAAAGCCAGTATGAGGTACATATCAAGACCCTGTCTCTTTGCCCAGAAGAATATCTTATTGGTGCAATAGTGGCACTTTTATCCTAGGGGTAATCAACAACTGTCTATTAGACTTAAGATTTGCTCAATAGGAGGGAATTCATGCTTAGTGCTATAAACATAGGCAACCATTTGTGGCTGGAGAGGTCATAGATCCTAGAGCAGAACCTACTTAACTGCCATTTTCCTAAACCAACATATAATCAACATATAAATTATAACTCTATTCTAAATGCTTATCCTTAGACTCACAGATAAGTATAACTCTTGTCCCTCATCCAAGAAGCTTCTTTTTGCAATATATGGAGACTGTTGCAGAGATCCACAATTGGTCAAAATGCATCGAATAAGTGACCATGTGATGCCCAATCCCAATTGATACATCTTCAATGCAACTCCTACACCTAAGGAACATCAGAGAAGAGAGGTAGAGAAAGTAGAAGAGCCAGAGGATCAGAACACCTGTTATTACATAGTGTTTTCTAGATATGACAGGGAAGCTGCACCCATGAAATAGCAAAAATATAGTTTTTTGAAAAAGGCTGGAGAGATGGCCTAGCGGTTAAGAGCGCAGACTGCTCTTGCAGAGGACCCAAGTTTGATCCCCAGCACCCACATGGTGGCCAAGAGCCGCCTTTAACTCCAGTTCCAGGAGAATCCGACACCCTCTTCTGACCTCCGCAGCATTGCACAACACCTACATGCAGACAGTACATTCATACACATACGAAAATAAAATTTAAAAAAATAAATAAGAAATAAAAAAAAAAAGAAAAAGGCCTGTGCTGGGTGTGGTGGTGCATGCTTTAAACCTAGCACTCAGGAGGCAGAGGCAGGCTGATCTCTGTAAGTTCAAGACCAGCCTGGTCTACAGAGTGAGTTCCAGGCCAGCTGGGGCTATAGGAAGACTCTGACTCAATAAAAAAAGAGCTTAAATTGAAAAAGGCCTGAATAAGGAGAACACTGGTTGACATTCCAGTGTGGATGGGGCAAATTTCACAAAGCAGCAACCCTAGATGGCATTCAATGGATGCTGACAGAGGGAAAATCAGTTTTCTCCAGGGTTGAGTTCCCTGATAGGTTATCCAAACCCAATTCATCATTCCTAAACATATGTACATACTAGCATCACTAAATGGACTCAATAGGCGTGCACATGTGTGTGTGTGTGTGTGTGTGTGTGTGTAGCAATAATAATTAAAGAAGAGGTCAGGATATTTAGAGTGAATGAGGGGGACATTGGGGGTGCTGGAGGAAATGGTACAAATACAGTACTCATGTATGAAATTCCCCCCAAAACATTAAATTGTAAAAATTGAACAAAAATGTTCTAATTAGTTTCTCCATTAAGTGAATATGTGGCTGAACTATATTTTATTTTTAACTTTTACTATATTTTCTGAAGTGAATCTGTGTTGCTTTTAAGATTAAAAAGCATGTTCGATTTTAAGAGAGAGAAAAAAGACCCTGTCTCACATTATGAAGGAGTGGGGAGATGGCTCAGCAGTAGAGCTCTTGGATAAAGCATGTGCAAGATGCTGTTTTGATCAACAGCACTGAAAAGAAAAACACCTCTTAGGAAAGAGGAATCTTGTGACATTTCTTTTTAGTGGTTTTGGTTTGTTTTGTGACTGAAATTTGGGGCATTTTTTTTTTTTTTACTATGCTGCTTTGTGGACTATACCTCAGAGTCATGTCCCCCAACCCATATACCACCCTTTATTATCAACACCCTACCAAGTGAAGTTTCCTTGGAAACAGGGTGATGTCATAACATTGTGTCCAAGAATCCCTGGGAACAAAGAGTCTAGAATTGTCTCTGTGTGAATGCTTTCATATCCCATTACTTGGTTTAAACTCTCATCCAACACCTGGAAAAACAGAGCTGACTGGCCAGCAAGGCCTCCCTAAGAAGACCCCATCTCAACTTGGAATTCTATGAGAAACCAGGAGCCAGGAAAACACCAGTAAGCAACAACAGCGCTCTCATCTGCAAGTGACACACACCTGCATCCACTGTATGCTCACGCATGTAAGGCCAAGCCTCTCCAACCTTTTCCCTTCCTGGCTTCCTCATTCCCTCCAACACTTTAATCTCAATCTTATTGAAATACAATTTATCTATCCACAATTAAATTTACACTCTCATAACATGTCTATAGTTTGAGCAATTGCACACAGTTTCATAATTTCCATCATGATCAGGACACAGCATTTTCTCTAAACTTTCCTGTTGATCTTTCAAATCTCTTTTCTCCCACACCTGTGGCTTGACTTGGCAAGAGTAGTCAGTGCTCTTCACCACTGAGCCATCTCTCAAGCCCCCAAATCTGCTTTCTATCACTAGAGTTTTGTGTTTTTCCAAGATGTAATAAGGGACTAGGAGGTGTAGCTGAGTGCTTGCCGAGCACGCCGAGACTGTAGATTTGATTCTCAGTACTGTAGAAACAAACTATAATATAAATTAGGTAGTTGTGGTGATTTAAATGAAAATGTCCCCCATAGGCTTCAAGTATTCAGACATTTTGTCCCCAGTTGGTGGTGCTGTTTTGGGAGGTCTAAGAAGGTGTGGCCATGCTGGAGGAAGTACGTCACTGGGGGCGGGCTTAGTGAGTTCAACTAGCCTTGCAGGCTCCAGTTGCTCTCTCTCGGCTTCCTGTGCTCATTGGAAGATGTGAACCTCGGTTTTCTGCTCCAGCCCCTCCCACCATGCCTCCCCACCACAATGGACTCTTAATTCCCTGGAACCATCAATTGTAAGCTCAAATAAACTCTTCCTTTTATAAGTTCCCTTGGTCTTGATGGTTTTATCACAGCAACAGGAAAAGTGACTAATACAGTAGTATAGCATGCAATAATTTGTATATAGTTTATTCTACTTAACATTTTGTGATTTATTCCTATTGTAGCATATATCATAACTTCTCCCTTTCTATTTGCTGAGTAATAGTCTAATACATGCATGCATTGCTATTCATTTAGCTATTCACTAACAATGGAAGTTAGCAGTCTTTATCTTTTTAATTCAATATTTTTTACTTAGCATACAAAATAATGGGTGGTATTATGACATTATTTTTTTTGAGAAAGGGTTTCATGCAGCCAAGGCTGGATTCAAATTCCCTATGTAGTCAATGATCTAAATTGAAAGCTGGGCATGGTAACATGTGCTTATAATCCCAGATAAGTACTCTAGCTTGACAGCTGAGGGACTGGAGGTTTATCAATCAGTACTTGCCCTGAATCCCACACCTAACAAACTGATGAACTTTGATTTGAAACCTTGATACTTAGCCCCCTCTCTTCTCTCCCATGACCATCCTGGAAGCTTTGGAAGACTGCCATCTTGACACATTTGTATTTATCCTGGCTATGCAAGGACACCATGACCCCTTTTCAGAGGAAGCAGTCATGTGCGGGCTGAAGTGGCTTTTTCAAAATCAGCAGCTTGCCTATAGAATTGCAAGGACCTGAACCACTTCCTGATTCCAAGTGCATTGTGCTAGGGCCCTAAATTCCCAGATACATTCTTGCCCAGTCCTTAGCTTTCTCTTTCCTTAATAAGGATGCCACTTCCTCTCTTCGACTTTTATGCACCCTGACCCATGGAGGGCAGGACATAAATAGGATGAAGGCTGGAAGGCAAGAAGTATCTCACAGTGAGTCTTAGGAAAACCAAGAAGAATTGTGAGGAGAATGCATAGAAAGAAGTGCACTAGGTAGAAAACATGCAACTCTGAAAGGGTGTTGAAGAAGCAGTCTCATGTCCCATCCTTTGCTCACAACATCTATTGCCCAAGTGCCCCAGACTAGGAAGCCAGCTATTTCACCACAAGCCTCCTGCTTCTGGGAGAATGTATGTGTATCTGTGTATAAAATGTAGGGCAGTCTGAATGGTTCAAAACCACACACACACACACACACACACACACACACACACACACACACATACTTTGAGATTTAACCCCATTCTGAAGGACAGGACTTGGACGAAAATACAGTGACTTCACCAAGGGGTAGATGATAACTTCTCTGTAACACACAACCCATATACTTTTCAAAGTGCTTCCAAATCCATGTGCTCCTTGGAGATGTACTTCATTATGAGGGAGCACAGCAGGAGTCACTGTCTCCATTTCCTAGCCTAGAGGCAAGTCTTCTCTATTTCTCCTTTCTGGTTAGTTTACATCCTACCACACTAGAGGCTGGGCTGGGGCTATATCCAGGTAGACTCTGGAGAAATCCCTACTGAGGCTCTCCTTATGATGAGGTCCACCTGTAGCTGCTGCATCCCTGGCACCCAGCTTGAGCAAAGGGCTTTAGCTTCATTTTTTTGACACTTAAAGCATGCCTAATGTTTACAAAATCTCCCCAGATCTTCCTTCCTTCCTTCCTTCCTTCCTTCCTTCCTTCCTTCCTTCCTTCCTTCCTTCCTTGCTCCTATTATCGTTTTCATCTCTACCCCCCCAAGATTGACAGACATTGAGAATCTACCTATTCCCCAGCCACCAAGCCTCTTCAGCATGCAAATTTAATGAGGATACTTTGAAATACAGCACAAATGTAAATTTAATTCAAAGAACTTCACATTCTGCGGAGGGGAGCTGACAAATGATGACTTCAGTACAACGAAAAGCCTGAGGGGAAGCTTCTAAGTCTATCAGGCCCAGAAATTAGTGCTATTCTGCTCTCTGTACATCCAGGAGTTGTCCAATTTCAGGGAGAGGAAGAAGTGGAAAGGGCTAGAGAAAAGAAAGAAGCTGGAGTGTCCAGATAATAGAAAGAAGTTCCCTGTCAGTAGATCAGAACTTGCAGGAGAGAGAGAGAGAGAGAGAGAGAGAGAGAGAGAGAGAGAGAGAGAGAGAGAGAGAGAGAGATAGCTGAAGAATGGCTTTGGGTTGCATCACTTACCTAAGAAGTCTGGAATCTACACACACACACACACACACACACACACACACACACACGTAGCGCCCCTTATCCTCAATGGATATAGTCCCCAGAATCCTACAGAAGATACTTGAAACCATTCATGGTACCAAATGTATATTATATATGCCTCCAAAAAAGTTGAATCCATGAATTAAGCACAGGAGAGGTTGACAACAACAGCAAGGAATAAAATAGAAGAAACCATACTCCTCTTGTGTTTTGAGGTCATTATTAAATTGAATAAGGCTTACTTGAACACATGCTCTGTGGAAGGCACCCTGACAGCCAACCTGACAGCCAAGACAGCAACCAATGACTAATAGGAAGAAAGCGTACAGATAGGCTGGACATGCTGGACAAAGGGACGATTCATGTCCCAGGTGAGATGGAGCTACACCGTGAGAGATTTCATCACCTCAGAGTGGTGTGAAGTGTAAAACATGATCTGTTTATTTCTGGAATTTTCCATTTAATATTTTGGACCACAGTTAAATAGTGGATAAACTGAAACTACAGAAAGCAAAACTGAAGATGGGCTGAGGGTAGTCCATAATGATATATGAATATATGTGTGCATGTTTGGTTGATAACATGCAAAGGAACTGTTAAACTTCTGGTGAGCTAACAAACAGAAGAGGAGAGAGATCCTGATGAAGTAATGCTATTCACCTGAATGCCTCATGTGTGGTTACTATGCAACCTAGGAGACATTATGCACCTTCTTCCATGTGCAACATAGTTTGTTTTATTGGATTAAGCACTGCATTGTCTTCTTCAATTTGCCTCCTTCCCATGCTTTCTCTTTCTATTTACTGTATCGATGGTCATCTGACTCAAACTTCAAAAAGCAGAAGGAATTCTAATCTGTTTCCTTTTACTGGATCAGTAGTGTTCTTGGAAAGGTGATGATACAGCATGAGATACAACCCCAGCTATCATATTGTGGGTTTAAGAAATGCAAATACTTCACCAGAATCAGTGCTATTTTTCAGTTTTCTTTAAGGTATCTCAGCTTCATGTAGTCAAATAGTTCAACTTTGTGGCATCTGCTACAATTTAATCTGGAACATTTTTCCCTCTGGATTTTCCCTTTATTGGAGAGACATGGTGAGATCCAGTACCAAAGTCCCAGGACTATGCTTCTCAGTGGCTTCTGCAGGGCTGTGTGACTCAGAGTTGCCTTACAGGGTTGGCTCCTGGCATGTTGGCCCTGCCCATGCCCCCGCACCAAATTGCGAACTACAATTCCCAGAAGCCTTTACGCTCCGGAGCCTTCAAAGAGGGCTTCCCAGCAGCCTCCTGGGGTAAGAGTCCCGCCCTCTGGAGAGCCTACCTAGGTCCACCCAGAGCCTTTCCCAGCCCCGCTTACGTCACGTGTCCAGATTAGACCAAACAGCGCGGGGAGGAGGGCGGCCCAATGGCGGACGGGGGCGGGGCGGCCTTGGGGGCGGGGCGGGGCGGGAGCGGAGGGGGCGGAGCAGGGCCGGGGCGCTGAGCAGCCTGGCAACCGCTGTGGCGCCTGGAGCAGGAGGTGGGTACGCGTTCTAGGCTGGCCTTGCTTGGAGCCGGGCGCTGAGGGGACCCGGGATGGGGGAGTCGGAAGGAGGAAGTGAGGACTCCCCGGCACGGCGGGTCGCGCGGGGCTTGGTCGCTCCAGGCGGGTGGAGTTCGCCTGCGTGCCTTCGCTGCCCCCGCGGGGCAGGGCTGAGGCCGGGGCAGGTGCCTCTGGTTTCTCCCCAGTTCTCCTCCCCTAAGTCCCCTGGTTGGCGACGGGCGAAGGTCGGGACGGGAGTCGCGGCTGGTGGGGGCGAGCTGCGGGATGTTGCAGCCGCTGCCTGTACTTTGATTCCCTGTTCTAGAGTGGCGACGCGCCACGGCTGGTCGTCGCCCAGGCCCTCCACTCGGGGCGGGCACCCGCCGCATCCCCTTGGGCCGGGCCAAGTGGCCGCACCCCGGCTCCGGCCAGGAACCCTTCCTCGTCGCTCGGGGGGGGGGGGGGGCTATCTCCTTTTGCAATAGTTGAGGGAAGATCTGAGAAAGAGGCTTGGTTTCCCCCCCACACGCAGTCGGAAGTATGCAGTTGCTAGCAAGCACTCTTGGCCGGGTTGCCTTTCTTAACTGGCTTTTACTCAGCTCAGGAAGTGAAAACTAATTTTAGTATTTGTCCAAGCAAAACTGAAGTGAATCTCCTTCAGAAAAGTAATATTATGTGCTCCATGGACGCATACAACGGATGAGACTTAGGGAATTGTGACGTAAGCCAGATCTTCCCAAGAGTGGAATCAGAGCATTTTCGTATTGACCAGGACCTTGACAGTCATATAGTTCATTTTGTTTTCTAAATGGGGGAACTGACGCTCAGGGAGACTAATGTGACAGGGACTTCTGGCAACTTGGTAGCAAAATTAACGTAACAAGGCAAGTCTCTGGGGGTTTCTTGGTATCTGTCTAGTCTGGGTTCCTTCTGTTCGTTGTGAAGTGTCCAGGTGTGTCCACCTTAGAGTATTGACACTGACCCAGAAGTTTTGGTACAGTTGAAGCCATTTTGAATTGCCTTCAAAAGTAGTTTACTAGCCACACGGGACAATCAAGCCTATCTAGTAGAGGCAGTTTACTTTCATTCATCACATATACCTGGCAGAATCTGTGTATTTGTCAGAGTTGGGGGGAATCAGGCCATCTAGCTTTAAGAGATTCCATCCCAGTGAGGAGGTTTAAAACTGGCAGTGCTGTCTTGACCCTTGTAGCATGCTCCTGAAGTGTTCAAAGGTAGCCAGTACTTATTTGGGATTATAGATACTACTGCCTTGGTTAGATGATTGATTTCCTTACCTTAAAGCACTAACTTATGGGCCTGGAGAGTTGGCTCATCCATTAAGAACACTGATTACGGCAAAGAACCTGGGTTTGAGTCCCAGCATCGACATGGCCACTAACAACTCCAATTCCAAGGGAATCCTATGCCCTCTTATGACCTTCATGGGCATTGCATGACATGGGCGCTCTTACACACATGCAGGCAGTTTACTGATACACATAAAAAATGATAAAATATGTAGAGAAGTACTAACTTATGTTTATCAAGTTGCCAGAGATTCCATTTATTCATTAATCCACGTTTGATGGGCACTTGTCCATGATGTGGCTGCCGAGATTGTTCTAAGCACTAAAGACAGCAAGGCAGCACCCACCACTCTTGAGGCCTTACGGAGTTCATGTAGGTGGTGTCAAACAAACAAAAAAAGCAGTGATGTATTTTCCAGCTGAGGTGAGTACTGTGAAAAAGAAATAGACTCCGGAAGTGGACCGTGAGAATTGAGACTGCCATATTTCTAGTTTTTGATAGCTTCTATTACTCCAATGAAAATACACTGAAAACTAAATTTGTCTGAATTGAAGAGATGCTGTGGTGTCGTCATTTCTCCCACAAGTACCTCTTAGGTAAATTCATCACAGCTTCAATTTTTCATTCCCACCCTCCTTAAGTGCAAGTAGTTAGTGATTTCAACCTCTTTGGGAAATGGTTTTCAAGTTGCTTGTGGTTTCTCTGCTTAGATATAGCTCTCTGTAACTGCAGGGGGCTCTGGTGAAGTCGGTATTGTTTGGTGATTTCAGGCCACTGTCTGCTAGATACTCAGCCTACCTTACACAAGCATTTCACTTCTTGCATGCTGGTTTGTATTGTGAACCTCTTATCTAAAATGACCATCACTGTGTGTGTTGTGTGACTTGTAAAGGTACTAGCTCCTTTGAAATAGTTCCAGAGTAAAGAACCACTTAAGATCTGAGGAACAAGAGAACCTGCTCACTAACAATGTGGCATTGATGAGAACTCACTGAGAAAGTTCATCTGAGTAGCACTCCTTTCAGATTCTCTATGGTCAGTGTTTTTTTTTTTTCTTCAAAACAGTCTTCATGGTTTCTGAAAATGAGAGGAGGTTAATAAAATGTAGTTACTTTAATAGCTACTGAAAATATGGTTCTAGCTCTTACTGAGGGCTCCAAGATAAAAAAAAAAGGCAGAGACTTTTGCTTGTTTGTTTGTTTGAGACAGGGTCTCCCTGTAGCCCCAGCTTACCTGAAACTCACAGAGCTCTACTGGCCTCAACTCACTCACCTGCCTCTGCCTCCTGAGCAATGGGATTAAAGGTGTGTGCCACCATGCCTGGCAGCAGGAGACTCTAAAAGCCTCACTGGGTGACATTTTCCACCAGTGGCCAAATGATTACAAAGGCTGTAGTTTTAGTTATTTTTAAAGAGTATTCGTCCTTATAATAACATGATGCTGGTTTTCATTGTGCTTTATTCTCCCAGTCACTTGTTTCCAATCCCATGGAAGTTCTGCTTTATTTTCTAGTTTCTCAGTTCATTTATTCTTTTTTGGCAGACAGATGGGCAGGGATTGTCATTTGCCTGTAAGTTATGGACTCAGGATTGAGTGTTGAATGTGCATCATTTTCTGCATTTGAAAAATTTATGCGCCGGGCGTGGTGGTGCACACCTTTAATCCGAGCACTTGGGAGGCAGAGGCAGGCGGATCTTTGTGAGTTCGAGGCCAGCCTGGTCTATAGAGCGAGTTCTGGGCCAGCTGGGGCTACAGGGAGACCCTGTCTTGAAAAGACCAAAAAAAAAAAATCTATGCAATAATAGTTTCTCAAAGTGTTGTTGGGAAGACTGAGTGAATGGTCTACATATTCAGTGCTACAGTTTTGCACATAGTAGGCATTCAAGGAAAGTTAACTTGTTGACTTAAATTACACAGGGGACACCTTTATATTCTTTTCTATTTTGTTTTGAAGCAACATCTTACTGTGTAGCCCAGACTGGCCTTAAACTTGAGAAAATCTTCCTGCCTCAGCCTCCTGGGATTACAGATGGGTGCCACCATATCCAGCTTTGAACACTTCTTTTCATAAAAACCCTAGTCATGTTCTAATAAGTTGTTGGAAATCCAGCAAGCTGGATTTTGAAGATGTTTCTCTGCATTTCATCGTTGGTGTGCACCTTTAATCGCAGGAGGCATTGGTAACTGTGTCCCCAGTTCTTTCTTGCAGGACTAAATTTCATTTGCCATGTGGACTGAGAGTTTACTTGGAGCCGCATTGTGACCATTACCACAAACAGTAAGAGATCAAGAGAGTCCTCCCAGTTGGTCTGCTTTGTAGTTGGAAGATGGTCTTTCATTGTCAGTGTTTGCACTGTGTTTTCCCACAGTGAGCACCGCAGCAGTCTCATCATTTTAAGAATGTGGAACCATCTTTGTAGAGAAGTGGCATTGCACACAAGTGTTTTCTTGCCATTTTTGCCGGAGGAGCATGGGATGGTAAAGGAGCCTGTTGTCCATGTGAGCTAGTAGGAAACTCCCTGCATTGGGACTCTAGAGGCAGGTCCAGGTTCCATCTTCCCTTAATTCTGTGACTTTGGACACTTAACCTCATTGCTGCAGGCTCTTCAGTAAGTAAGATAGAGCTAACAAGACCTGTCCTGCAAAACTTCCAGTATTTTTCAGGGACTCAAATGTGCATTAGAGCCCTTTGCAAGCCCTGCAGCCTTATCTTTATTACACTGAAGTGTGTTACGTAAGCCATTGCTATTTGGAGAACTGGTGTAAGAGGACAGCTGGCCTTCCTGTTCTTGGCTTGTCCCGCACACTGGTGCTGTGGGTGTGGCTTCTGCCTCCATCTCCCTCATCCTTCAGCATGGAGGTAAGATGGTTAGTGTTTTATTCCTTTGCTCTAATGGATCGGGAGTCTTGGTATCCCTCTCAAGTTTCCACTCCATTCGTTCCTAGAACAGTAACACTATGAAGCCAATAATTACAGAGCTATACCAGGTGACTCCTGGGTCTTTTCAAGAGTATTAGCACCAAAGTCTTTCTCCCAGTCAAGGCCAGGGTGCTGCTGCTCAGCAGAGCTAGAATGGATAAACATGCTTCCACATCAAGGTGAAAGCCATTGTGATCTGGTGGAGAGATCCAAAGATGGGACTAATAGCTCCCCACATCCCTCTCACTTCTCTGTTGGTGACAGTGTCCACGTGTCTTTCCAGGCCACTCGGCTTTGTCTACAAGGGGCTCTTGGCAGCATCTTCTACTTACGCTTCTTGACTGTCCTCAACACTTAACTTCTACATGTTGCAGTATTTTTTCTTCATATGTTTGTAATGAGCAGTGATGCTTTTGCTGGGTGTGTGAAATTTAACTTGTCCCAGAGTTCACAGTAGGTATTTTGTTGGCTTGAACCAGAGGAGGGTCAGCTGAAAATTGTTTGGATCTCTTGGTTTTCATCATCCCATTGTGTGTCTACAGACAACGTTCCTTGTCCCATGGTAAGAAGTGCAGCCTGTGCCTAGCCTCAGGGACAAATAACAGATAAGAGTTTGAATCCAGTGCTAAGAGAGATTTCATGCAGTGCTTTGCCACCCCCCTTTCCTGGCTTCTTGATTTTTGTCCTGTGCCATGAGTTGTTTCAGTATAGGCTCAGTTTTGCTTTACTTGCTTGGGATAGGAAAGGGCTAAGGGAAATCGAAGGGTAATAATTGGCAGTAAAAATAATATTGACAGCCGGGCGTGGTGGCACACGCCTTTAATCCTAGCACTTGGGAGGCAGAGGCAGGCGGATCTTTGTGAATTCAAGGCCAGCCTGGTCTACAGAGTGAGTTCCAGGACAGCCGGGGCTACAGGGAGACCCTGACTCGAAAAGACCAAAAAAAATTGTTTGTAAAATATTCAGCTCTCATCATTGTACAAATCTTGACAACACACAATAGGGTCCTGACTTTAGCATGGGATAATGGTTTAATTTTGATATTACATCCTTGAGAAGGAAGCACTCTATTTCCTGAGCCTCTTAAAATGGAATGGCTTCATCAGAGCCTTTCTCCTTTGTGGGAGTGACTGGGACAGAGGTGAGTTATAAAGGACATTCCTAGCTTTGGGTGGTGGTGCTTTAAATTCCCTTCCTTTGACCTTTAAATTTCTTTATAGCCCTGGAGTCGATTAGGTGGGGATTTAGGGGAACCCGACTGTGGTTAGTCTCAGTGGGCCCAGAAGTGACCCCAGCATTTTACTCAAATAAGTAGTGTTCCTACAAGGCAGTGGCCACTGGGCAGGATGCACAGTGTGCCTCCTAGTTATGGGTCACAACAGGAGCAAGGAGTGGGAAGGGTTGCTTTGGGCTTCAGGGAGACCTCGGCAGGGCAGTGCTTTAACAGGGACTGTTTGACTAGCGGTTGCCATTTCCTTTAGAGTTTCCTGGCTCTGAGGTATTCCTTTCACAGGGCAGTGGTTCGGGAGTGAGTAAGCTTGTGCTCCGCCCATCTCCAAGGATGCCTGATAGAGATGTGCTCTATCTCTGGGTCCCTTGCTACCAGACAGTCTGGTGGTTTTGTTGTTGTTGTTTGTTTTGTTTTGTTTTAAGAACGTGCTGATCACTTCTTGCTTTTTGGCCTTTGGAATAAGATCAAATGTAAAGTTGAGGCCGAGGCCCCCCTGCGGGACATTTCCTTTCTTCCTGCTCTGATCTTTCCCGATAAAGAATTGTCTGGATGCCCTTAACCCTCAGCTGGTACCCCTAAGAGTTTGTGAGCAATGCTGACTCCCACTTCAACTAAGAACCCCTGCAGAATAAATCCACCAGTGTCTGCAGTTTCATGCCCCAGTGCCCATCTGTATGTAAATGAAAGCCCGAGAAGGCTGGTCTAAGTACAGGGACCTAGGTGCTGTCTTCCAAAGCTTTTGAAACAGCATTCGCTAATGGAAGGAGCGTACTAGATTAAAAAGGTGAACATGTGAAATCAATTTAATGATGTTGTATAATCCAGTAGATACAAAATACTGTCATTTTTACATATAATCAACATAATTCATTTTTGAACTATACTTGGAAATCCTTTGTATATTTTGTTTACAGGACATCTCTATTGGGAGTATTTTTGCACATGCCGGACTGCCAGTGGCTGCAGTGTGGCACAGTAGGGCTTTGAGAGATACCTTTTGGCTGATGAGTTCATCAGGTTGGATGTCAGTGCCAAACCTGCCTCAGTGATAACTTACATTAGCGTCAGACATAATCTTTGCCAAGCTTTTAGTCCATTGCTTTTGCATAATGTCATCTTTGAGTCCTTACAACGCGGCTTCGAGGGTGAATTTATTAGCAGTATTCCTGACGATTTTACAAAGGTTAGGTGGACAGTGGAACATTCAGGATGCTCGGCATGAGGATCTGAACCAGGGGAGTGTGACTTTGGGGTTCATAACCTCCAGTGCAAATTACTGGAACTCTTTCGACTATGGGGTCTCTTCTCTTTATCAGAGTTAAGAAGGCACTGTTGGAGCTAGGTGTGGTGTCCTTCATTTGTAGTGTCGACATTCAGGAGGTTGAGGCAGAAAGAATGAGTTCAGGCTAGCTAGGGCTCTGTAGTGAGATTCTGTCTCGGAAAAAGGAAGGAAGGAGGGAAGGAGGGAGGGAGAGAAAGAGGGAAGGAGGGAGGGGAGAAAAGAAAATTGTTGATATATATATATATATATATATATATAATGCATGCTTTTTTTCTTGGGGTGTGTGTGTGTGTGTGTGTGTGTGTGTGTGTGTGTAAGTGTGTAAGTAAGTATCTCTTCCTTTGCTATTCAGAGATGTTGCTTTGTCCCTAAGTAGACGCTTCCTTACCTTAGGAATACAACAGACCAGTGGTTTATCATGCTGGCTCCTCATTAGAACTACCTGCTGCCTGAGCCCCACCCACAGGCCTTCGGGTTCAGTCTGCAGTGAAAGTGACACAGGCGTTTCTGGTCTTCTGGAGATCTCCCTGCAGCTCTGCTGGGAGCAGCTGCTCTAGGATCTCCTTTCCCACCAGCTTCCTAGTGGGTGTGGATGAGGCTGGAGAGCATTGCCTTTTTTTGCATGGAGCTCCTCACTAGCCAGAGGCACAGAATCACCTGACAGCTTTTGCAGCAGTCAAATTCCTGGCTCTATGCCTGGAGCTTCTGATTCAGCAGGTCTGGCCGAGAGCCCAGGTTCTGTGTGTGAGTTGTGTGTTTTCAACATTTCATCATCAACTTTGGCGTTTACTTTATGCACTACTAATGCGTATTTTTGGGTCATAAATGGATGTTGAATTTTAACCAACCCTTTTTGTGACTTCATGGAGGGTAAGGCTACACACGAACACCCCTCTTTGAATTTGTTGATGTAGGTGGCTATTTTAAGGGATTTTCTAATAGAATTGCAGCATTAGCTGGTTTGTACTGTCGGGACCAACCCAGTGTGCTTAGGAGCCTTCTTACTGCTGCATTTGATTGGTGGTAGTATTTTGTCATATCTCTATTTGCCACTGAGTTTTGGCTTCATTGTCTCGTCTAGTTCAGTACCGTGAATGTGCTAGCCTTCCAAAGTGAATTGGGATGTTCCCTTTTTCTTTCCTCTAGAAGTTCTTAAGGTTGGAGATTATCTGTCCTTTGACTGTTAATAGACGTTGGTGTAGAGCCATCTGTGCCTGGGATGTTTTAAAGTACCACTTGGAGTCTGCCATCTCTGTTGTGATTATTTTCATTCCTGTAAGTTTTATATTTCTCTCCTCTCCCTCTCTCTCTCCCTCCTTCCATACCTCCTTCCCTCCATTTTTTTTTCTTCCCTCTCTACTCATATAGACTAGCCCAGTCTCAAACTCACTGTGAAGTAGAGTTTGGCCTTGAACTCCCAGTCATTCTGCTTCCACCTCTGGTGTTGGGATTACAGGTGTGTACCACAACATCCAACCTTGTCTTTTTGTCGTTGTTGTTGATTAGTCTTGCCAAGTTTGTCAGTTGAGGTTATAGGACCAACCTTATGATATAATTATATCCGTTTGTTTCTGTGTTTTCGAGAATTCTTAAATGAATATTTGAATGGATTGATACTTTTAGTGATTCTAAAATTAAATGTATATGAAGATCTGTTCAGAAGTCTTTTTTCCATCCATGTCTCTGGACAGATATACTGGTTTCGACATTCTCTATCACAGAGAGTCAGCCTGTTGCATTCTTTTTCTTTTGAAAGATTTCTCACAAGCACAAACAGATGTGTACTTTTGCAGTTCCCTCATTTCTTTCAGAGAAGCATACTTCACACACCATTCAGCTTTTTCCTAGAAAAATTTAGCCCAGAAATCACTATTTTCTCCTTTCTATTTATTGTTTTCTTTGGATGTTTTAAAACAATAGTTTCATTATTATGTCGTTCTGCCATATTTTAATTTCCATTGTAATCAACTTGTTCATTTGTGAACTTTTGAAAAGTATACACACACATATGTTTGTTGTTGTTATTGTTTTGTGTTTTTGAGACAGGGTCTCCCTGCAGCCCTAGAACTATCCTAGAACTCACTATGTAGACCAGCCTGGCCTTGAACTCACAGAGATCCGTTTGCCTCTGCCTCCCCAGTGCTGAGATTAAAGGTGTGTGCCACCATGCCTGGTTGAAAAGTATATTTTTAATCTGCAAATATATTTGCTAGGAATTTTCAAGACTGGTTCCTAGCTTAAAGGCCATGGAAGGCAGGGTGACTGCTAGTACTCTTTGAAACTTGGAGGGTCCGTTGCTTGGTGTTGGTGGTTGGCTGCTTTCACTGGGTGTGATGCTCATTTTTGTATTGTGTGTTTCAGCAAATCCTGACTTTCTATTATTGAGTTGTAGTTCATAGTGTAGATATATATTCTCTAGTTGATAACCATTTGACTTGATTCAGTTTGGGGCTGAACTATGACCAACCATTGCAAATTTGTGTGTGCTTGTATTTTCATTTACTTTGTGGAAATACTGTACAGGACATTTTTGGGTGTGTCATCTATGTTTAACTTTACAAGAATCTGTCAAACTTTTCCAGGGTGGCACTGCCATTGTGCCAATTTGCTTCCCAGCCAGGAAAGGAAGAAAGTTCTGCTGGGGCTTCATGATCATCAATACTGTCTTTTTTCATTGCAGTCATTTGAATAGGTGTGTGATGGTATCTCATTGTGGTTTAATGTGCACATTTTTAGTGGCCGAGGGTAAAAAACGTGTTCATGTATTTGCTCAAGTATCTGCATCTTTTTTGTCTGTTTGTTATTAAATTGTATTGTTTGTCTGAGATAGGGAAAGTTCATTACATACTCTGTATAGCAGTCTTAATCACATATGTGATTTGAAGGTGCTTTCCCCGTCAAACTGTCATCTTGTCCTTCATTTTTCCATCTGGATGTGCGGGTTTATGTGTGCATACATGCAGAAGTCAACTTTGAATGTTATTTTTAGGAGCTGTCCACCTTGCATTTTGACACAGGGTCTCTCATCAGCCTGGAGCTCATCATGAGAACACGGTGGCTGGCCAGTGAGCCCAGTAAATGTTTGTCACCACCTCTCCAGGGCTGGGATTATTCAGGTGTGTCACCATGCCTGGCTTTTAATGTGGATGCTGGAGATCGAACTCAGATCTTCATGCTTGCCTGGCACACTCTTTACTGACTGAGGTATCTCCCCAGCCTCCCCGCCCCGACTCTTGCATTTTCTAAAGTGTGCCAAAGATTTCTAGTTTCTGAAGTCCTATTTACTTCTATGTGTTTACTTTTTGCCTTCTGGGAAATTTGTCCATCTTCAGTTCAGAGACATTTTCCTATGTTCCCTTCAAACTTCTTTTAGTTTCAGCTTTGATGTTTAGAAGTAGGATGGCAAGTAGAGCCTAGGGTGACCCTCCCGATTTCCAACCCTGGTTGTTCATGCTGTATGCACCTCTTTGCCTTGGGGTGAGTGGGAGCAGCCTGTAGAATATGGGAAAATGCATGCAGGGATTCTGCAGATGTGATTATAGTCAGAAGCAGTTCATTTTGAATTAATCAAAGAGGAAATGATCCTGGAGAAGGACTAGCCTTAATCAGCAGAAAACCCTTGTATAGGTCTTCCCAGAAGCAGTGGTCTTTTTACGGGCTTCTTCATGTGTACAGACATGCTGAAGACCATGAGCTTCAGCTGGTCTCTTAAGACCTGCCAGTAGCCTATAGTATCTAGCCCTCAGCCATAGAGCCTCAAGGATGTGAGTTCTGTCAGCTGTCTGAATTGAACCTCCAGAGGAGAATGCAGCCTTGTGAGACCTGGAGCATGGAACCCAGCTAAGCTCAGCCACACTCCTACCCCATGGAAACAGTGGGATGATAAGTTTGTGTTATTCACAACTACTAAGGGTGTTATGCGGCAATATAAAACTAACACAGCTCTGCTCCACTGAAAATTAAAAAAGGCTCAGAGTTCAATTATTCTTCCATGAGGACATTTATAGGACACCTAGTATTGTTTCCCTATAGCATCACATTGGGCTTTTTGTTTAAAGTTAGTTGATCATTTCTAGAACCTCCAAATGATAGGCCTAATTATGGACTCCATATCTTTATATAATTTATTATATATTATATAGTCATCTAATATATCTAATTATAGTTTTCCCCCTCATGTTTAGTTCTTTTTTAGTTTCTTTTGGCATTGTTTTGAAGTTTTTCATTGTGTGATTTTTGTACCTATTTTGTCAAATGTGTCCCTGAATATTTCATTCTTTTCTGTTATGGCAACTGGCATTTTAATATTTGTTTGTTCAGTTAACAATATGATTAAATTTTATATTGACCTCATGATAAGTCTTAATCTTATTCCTTGTCTTATTCTTATTCTTGAAAGCACATTTTCCACCAGTTTTCTATCAGCTATAGGTTGCCATAGGTACCATTACTATTTTGGTGAAAGCTTTTTAAAATTCTAGTTGGCTGCTGAATTATGCTTGTAGATGCCATGTCTCAGATGTGGTCTTCAGGAAGATGGTATGGATAGCATAGTTGACTGTATTGTATTACCACATCCATCCATGGCTATTTTCAACCACCACACCCCAGCTTTTTCTCTCAGTGTTAATAGCAGAATTTGTATCTGAAACTATTAACCTCAGGAGCACCTGGTATTAACCTCAGGAGCACCTGGTATTACTCTGTCAAAAAGCATGGAAATTGTCAGATTCAATATGTATCTTTGTTCTTGAGCTGGCGTTTCTTCATCCTGTCTTTTCCATTCTCCTAACAGTGATTTTGGTTCCTCTTCCAGCTTCTTGCCTTTATTGTATTTGTTTCCTTTTCCTTGGATTTTTTTCTGCCTCGTCCATGAGCCTTCTTCTCTGCCAGTGAGGTCAAGTCCTAGAAACACGAATTCAATCCCATCACTTTGTTTTGTGACAGGGATGAATGAATGGTGGCTGGCATTTATGCCTGTAATAATAGGTGAGTTCCCAAGTAGGAAGTTGAGTGTGGTCCATACTCTCTGGGTCACTGTAAACTTTTCCCTGTGAGTTTCCCAGGAACTTAAGTAGGCCAGTGTTTGGGAATTCCCTTTGGACACTCTTCTATTCTGGCAAGCTGCCTATCCAGACAAGTGACTACTCCTATTTCTTCTTTCTGCTAGCCTCCAAGGTCAACCTGCTCTTATAAATTAGCACTATTTAAGATAGATCAGGCCCAGCATTTTCTTTTTTTTTTTTTTTTAATTAGTTTTTATTGATGCTTTGTGCATTTCATACATTTTTCCAATTCAGTTCAGGCTT